>CM059192.1:26317683-26917683 GCA_030323885.1 Branchipolynoe longqiensis
ATACATCTCAAAATATATCTGTAGATATATAGATAGATGTAGATAGATGTAGATAGATAGATAAAAAGATTGATAGATAGATAGATAGATGGGTAGATAGATAGATAGATAGATAGATAGATAGATAGATAGATGAATACCACTGTTCAATACACCCTCACCCCTTGTTATGCCACATAGCTCTTGGATTTACACCTCCAAGCTATTAAGTATTATGTAATATTTGAAGGGCCCCCTAATCTATATGTATAATATATATAATCTATGTATAATATATATAGAATATATATATATAGTAAATATTTTAATATTAAAATTGTATTTTAAATATTTTATATATGTATTAATATATATATATATATATATAATTTAAATATATTTAAAATATAATATTAAAAATTGGGCTCACTTTTCTTAACCCTGATCGGAGGCGGTGACCGAATCGGTAGAGCACAGGCTTCCCATGTGGAAGGTCGGGAGTTCGAATTCCAGTCGAGTCAATGCAATGACTTATACAATTGATACTTGCTCGGCATAAATAGGATAGGACAAGGACTTGTTAGCACAGTATCAGGATAATGTGACTGTGGAGGATTAGGTCATGGTGCCAGTGGCCTGGTCTCCTAGTAGGGCAGCACTATAAAGTCGCCATGAGTGAACTGTCACAAGTTGGTACCTGTCCTGATATGACCTTAGATGTAACTAGGACATCAAACAAATAGCAACAACAACTTTGTCTCAGTTCCAGAAATAGTTTTCTTGTTTTTCTCAGACTTAATGACGAAGAGGCAATCATGAATCTTTTATGGCTTCGGGGTATAGTCATGTCGGAGGTTAATGACTTTCTAAAATGTCATGTTGTCGACAACGGTGACGTCATTTCCGGCGTCAAGAGCGTTAGGGGCAGGGAGACATGGAGGTGGAAGGGGGGGGGGCGTAAGTTTATGTTCAACCATGGGACCTGGCTATAGCCGAATTAAATGCCGGGCTACAGAAACATTTGTCATATACAGGGTCCGTACAGGTCCTGAAAAGTCTTTAAAAGTCTTGAACTTTATTTGCCCCATTTCAAGGCCTTAAAAAGCCTTGAATTTAACCTATTTTGGGTAACTAGTCTTTGATGCGCGAAAAGGAAGAGAGGAGGCGGGGGTGGAAATAAAAGGTTTTTATTTTCGCCTCAGAAAGCATACAGGGCATACAGGGTAAACAGGGTAAACGAGGAATAGAAGTAAATAAAGAACAATGGATAAAATAAATGAAGAGCGGAGTAAATATAGGAACAGAGTTCAAATGTCAGTGGAGTGAGGGGGTGCCGAGGAGCCCTCCACCGGAGGAAGAGAAGGTAGGAGGAGTGTAGGGTGGGTGGGTGGTGAAGAAAGGAGAGATCTGGGAGGCGGCAGGAGGGCGAGTGCCTGAGGGAGGCCAGGGGGCGGCCTTATAAGGGGAGAGGGAGGGGCGACAGCAGGTGAGTGTGAAAGCTGCCGGCCCGGGGGAGGGCGACAGGTGGCGAGCAGCGGCGTCGGGTGAGGCGTGAGCGCCGCGCGACGCGGAGGGCGGGGGAGGGGGCGGCGCGCCGCGCCGTCTGCCGAGGTGAGAAAGCAGCGCGACAGCGCGGGGCGGGGGGAGGGTCTCTTCCTTTCCTCGCATCAAACGTAATGCTTCGCATTACGACCGAAACCCTTGAGTTCCATTAAACTGTCCCCGCTGATCTAAATTAGTCTGAAATCGCCATTCACCATTGTTGTTTTTTCCTGAAATCCAAATGAAAATAGTCTTGAATTCCTTTCAATTAATGGCCTTGAAAAGCCTTGAAATAGCCTTGGATTCCATATCTTCACATGTGTACGGACCCTGCATATTATGAAGCCCAAAATGACAAATATAACCTGTAGTGCCCGGGCTGGACCATGGGAGTTACCAAAGCATGAAACACCGGATTAAAGAGGTATAACCTGTATTAGATAGCATGGATTTTCAAGGAGTAAAAGTTGAAACTTGGATTGTTTTCAATCATATAAATAAATGACCATGCCAAAGAACAAATTTAAAATAAAACAATTCATAATTGATAATACCTTATCAGCAGCCACTGTGTGGTAAGATAACACCAACACCACAACTGGCCAGCATTGAAAACAAGGGTGGGCACCCAGGCTTATATGCTATGGACAGTATAAATACAGCCTCAATAAAAGAAATTTATAAAAATAATTCACTGAATGGAGCCAGTGCAATATCAGTTTTATCGCCAGGCATTGCCTTGGATATTGCCACGTTAAACTGTTGTAGTTATTGGTAATTATATTATGTAACAGATTTATCCACGCATACTTTATGTCTGATTATTCAAGGCATCGGACACGGTGGCCAAATCAGTAGAGTGCAGACTTCTTGTGCGGAATGTTGCGAGTTCAAAACCTGATCCAGTCAAACTAATGACTTACCAAATTTATACTTATCATTACCTAGCCTGGCACTCGGCATTACTAGGATAGGGCAAGAACCGGTTAGCTCAATACCAGGGTAGCGTGACTAAGTGGGAAATCCAGTTATGGTGCTGGCAGTCTGGTCTCCCAGTGGGGCAACACTATAAAGTCGCCATGAGTACGCACTGTCACAACTCAGTACGTATCCTGATATGACCTTAGATGTTTCCCGGATGTAAAACTCCAAGACACGAAAACAGGTTTATATTTAATGGACAAAGTCTAATCCAATTCTTTTTATATCTCCAATTAAATGGACAAAAATGTGTAATTCACTTCTTTTTTTATAAAAAAGAAATTTCACCCATCTCCAGGTGTATGAGGATCTGAAGGAAGGACACCATGACATGGCTGAGACTCACTTCAGTTCGAACGTGGACATGTCGGCTGGGGGCAGTAAGGCTGTTCTCGAGTTCACTGCCACGCAGAGTGCCATCCTGGAAAATGAAGGCAGTGTACGACTCGGCATCCGGCGTTACGGCAAGAAGAACAACCGAGTGACCGTCAAGTAGGCACCTTCATGTAAACTTAATCACCAATGACACTGTTAGAGTCCTCACGTAAAGTCAGCAATAACACTGTTAGAGTCCTTATGTAGATTAAGTCACCAACAACACTGTTAGAGACCTTACATAGATTAAGTCAACAACAACACTGTTAGAGTCCTTATGTAAACTAAGTCTCCAATAACACCATTAGAGTCCTTACGTAAACTAAGTCACCAACAACACTGTTAGTGTCTTTACATAAACTAAGTCATCAATATCACCATTAGTGTCCTCACATAAACGAAGTCACCAACAACACTGTTAGTCCTTATGTAAACTAAGTCTCCAATAACACCATTAGAGTCCTTATGTAAACTAAGTCACCAACAACACTGTTAGAGTCCTTATGTAAACTAAGTCTCCAATAACACCATTAGAGTCCTTTACGTAAACTAAGTCACCAACAACACTGTTAGTGTCTTTACATAAACTAAGTCACCAATAACACCATTAGTGTCCTCACATAAACGAAGTCACCAACAACACTGTTAGTCCTTATGTAAACGAAGTCACCAACAACACTGTTAGTCCTTATGTAAACTAAGTCACCAACAACACCATTAGTGTCCTTACGTAAACTAAGTCATCAACATATTGGTGGCGTCCTAGCATAACCTAAGTCATCAATAACGTTGTCAGAGTCCTTCCATAAACTAAGTCACCAATAACACTATTAGTGTCCTTATGTAAACTAAGTCATTAACACATTGGTGGCATCCTAGCATAAACTAAATCAACAATAACACTGGTAGTCCTTACGTAACCCAAGGAAATAGGTTCATAGACAATTTGCATCACCAGGCCCTCTCAGTTTGCAGTCTGCTATGTGGGAAAGGTTTCATAGACGATTTCTACCACCACCATACCCTCTGACGGCAGTGGGAAGAACTAATATGGGTAGCATCTCACTGCTAATGTTCCGCAGAAAGGGCATTTTAAGTCCACTTTTTTTTAAATTGATTACCATATTCATTTATTTATGAACATTTATTTATAATACATTATTTATTAACACATTTGTTTGTGTATGTATTTATTTATGAACTTATTCATTTATGAACATATTTATGTATCATTTAAGAAGTGTTTGTATGAACACATTTATTTCTGTATTTATATAGTTAGTTATTTAGTTATTTATGACCAGACTGAGAGGGATCTGTTTTGTAAAAGCCCTGTCCCCCCAATCTAGTGACTAGGCCTAGTACCCACCAGAGTGAATGCTATTAACTCTGGCGGCAAGCCCTCTGGGCCTATATGTATGAGGCCGGGTTAGCGGTCGTAACCCACGCGTCGTGCGGATTTCCCGGGTTAGCAGCGAAAGTGGCAATGTATGTGGACGGGTTAGGCAAACTCTTCGAGGGTTAAAGTCGCCTGCACTAACCCCAAGCGAAAGGAGGGTTAAAGGTGGGGTTAGGCACTGATTATGACCAAATCTATTGAATGCGATCATATTTAACAGAATTAAATACTCAAATCGTGAAATTTCATTAAATTAACCCTAAAGTCGAAGCAATATTAACACTGCCGCCGCAGAGGCGGCGATATTAATATTTTTGAATCAACGAATGTAACGTAAACAAATCGCTGCCGCCGCATGGACGTCGATATCCATACTATCCATACTGTCCGCCGCCGCCGCCGCCAAATCGGCGGCTATATGTTAGGCCCAAATCTATTCAATGCGACCATATTTAACAGAATTACATACGCAATAAGTGAAATTTTATCAATTTAACTCTAAATTCGAAGCGTTATTAAGGCTACCGCCGCTTTGGTGGCGATATTAATAGTGTCGAATCGACAAATGTAAAGTAAACAAATCGCCGCCGCCGCCGTCGAATCGGCGGCTATATATTAGGCCCAAATCTATTCAATGCGACCATATTTAACAGAATTACATACTCAAATCATGAAATTTCATTAAATTAACCCTAAAAGCGAAGCGAGATTAACGCTGATGCTGTAACGGCGGCGATATTAATATTTTCGAATCGACGAATGTAAACAGGCACAGAGGGATTTTCCCAAATCTATAAATAACTGAAACGTTAGCTAACTCGGGCGCGTTTTGGTCACATACATCCCCTGTGACACATTTGGAACTCTGGGGTTAGCTAACCCGGCACCCTCCTTTAACCCTGGTATGGTTAAAAATTGGCTCATACATATGGGCCCTGGTGATTCTTTACTACCAAGCTGTATAGTAGCTTCGCTTCCTTCAATTTCCATTGAAACTAACGTTATACCCCTGTCACACTACGACGTAACGAGCCAACCTGAGCCTGACGTGGTCACGTTTCGTCATTATGTTGACGTATGTTGGGTTACGTTATGATGACGTCAGAATGACGTTAGACTGACGTCGAGCTACGTCACATTACGTCGTGTTATGTCGGCGCGCGTCAAGGTTTTGAACCTGTTCAAAACTTTCGACGTAACTTGAACGTAGGGGTTTACGTTTGGCGTATGTTCTGTACACGTTCGGCGAACGTCAATGACGTTAAACAGACATTAGTCAAACGCTGCTCACTACGTTCCACTACGTTGACCCACATTAAAGCCAGTGGAAACGTCCACGCGGCATAATGGGAACGTCAGGAGAACATACGCCGAACGTACGTCCAACGTACATTCAACGAATGTTCAGCGTTTCTCCACCATGTCATGACGTATGTAATGTCACGTAACGTAGTTCTGGCGATGGAATAACGTATATAACATTCCGTGAGCGTAATGACGTCCTCTCTCGCTGAATGACGCTATTACTACACTTTACCGACGTTACGCTCTCGTCAACTACGCTGCATCCACGTTCAACTTGTGCCCAAATTTGCATACTACGCCGAGAAGTTCGACGTTTTTCACGTTCTCCCTACGCTGGCGTCATTACGTCATAGTGTGACAGGGCCTTTACAGTTAGTGACCGCACTGCCGCAGCCTATCTGCCAAAGTGTGTAGATGGCATGTTAACAGTACTGAAGCCTGGGGCATATCATTATATAGGAACCATTATGCTGCTTCAATCTACTTTCAACTGAGCTTTGTTTTTCTCCTTTTTCTCTCTCTCTTTTTTGTTTGTTTGAGCAATTTCTTTTTTTTATAATAAAATGAAATAAAATTAATTCAGTTTTGTCTTAAAGTAGGTCAAATGCTGCCTTTGTACTCCTAGGTTTTAAGTTTGTAACCCATTTAATCTCCACTCCACTGCACCCCCCTAATAATTCGTTGTGTAAAGCAACAAAAGATAATCTAATTCAAAGTAAACCTCAAGTCCTTGGGGGGAAAAAAAGGACTATTATTATGTGGTTCTTGTCTTTCTTCACATAAACTCTCAAATTTCCTAATATAGCTATTCCCAGTTCCGCTGGTCCCTCGGGAAGGACTGAAGCTGCGACCCAACACTAGGTCGCAGCTTCAGCTTACATGCCGGAAGTTGATGTTAATGAGTCAGAGCGTCTGTCTCCCGTGCTGGTAGATCGTGGGGTCGTGGGTTCGAATCCTGGTCGAGTCAAACCAATGACTTAAAAATTGATACTTGTCGCTTCCTAGCCAGACGCTCGGCATTACTAGGATAGGGCAAGGAGCACTGGAATGAGGAAGACCAGTCGTCTGCGACTGAAATTTCCCCTGCTTAATCAACTAATGTACCCCAAAAAACAAAAAATGCCCATCAGTCCCTATCCTTCACTATAGACCCTATGCCTTAAACTCACTTTGCACCTAAAACCTCTTGTCTCTCTGTTCTTGCCATCCATTTGTTTCTAATGAAAATTGCAATAAAAGTGTCCTAGCAGATATTCATGAGATAAAATACTACTTTCTGTATGCGTGTATCTCACCTTCACCAACTTTATCCGGTAAGCTGTAGCTGTGACCGAGCATGTCGGGTCACAGTTTCAATCCTTCCTGAGGTACGAGTAGAACTGGGAACATAAATATTCCATGTAGTTTAAGCGACCCATCCCTCCACCCTCGATATCTTTCTACGAGTACGACTATTTTAAAGTTGCATAGTCCGATGGCGTTGAGTTTCTGCCATTTTCTGAGATAAATTGATTAAATTGATTGATATGCCCCCACCTCTGCAAATTTGGATTTCCACCGCTCTGTATAGCTTACAGCGTCATCAAAGGCCTGTTGCTCTCATACCATGTCTATGTGGTGTGGAAGGTTAAAAATCCCTTGGGTCGGTAAAAGTGTAGGCTCCGGCTTTCTATCGATAAACTGTCTAATGGTGAAAACAAGTCTATTCAGACTTATCCATAACAGGCAGTATAAATCTTTTTTTTAAAGATCTACCTTACTTTAGTTTGAAATAACCTTTATTTTAAATGTCTATATTTTTAGATATTTGAAGTGAAAATATGTCAAATTAGTTTAGGCAAGCATGCCAAAACTCTGACACCATAGACTTCAGCGGTAACAGGGTATATTACATTCCCTCGGTAATCCTTTCTATGTGGCAAAAAATGTTTAATAAATGCGTCATTATCTAAGTTAGATAAGTAGAATCGATTTTAGATCATTCTGTTTTGGTTTTGATAATTTGATGCTTCATCGGATTATGCAGCTTTAACCTAGTTTCAGCCTCCTCATTTAAGAAAACCAAGGGTCATTTTAAAACCTTCACGGGGTAATTTATTTTTATTTAAAGACGAGGAGGTCATGCACGGCTACAAAGCGTGAACTAATTTAATGAGTTTTTTTCTTATAGTTTTTTTAATTTATGTAATAGTTCATTTGGAATTCAAAGTAGTCATATTTCACTGTTTATGAGACCTTTTACTCCAACATTAAGCATAACGTTTTATGGCATTGGGAATATATTGATTTTCTACTTCAGGATATAGGTCTGCCACCTGGTGGCCTTTTTGTTGGTTGTCTGTTTTTACTCCGGTCATGTGGTCAGTGGTTGCTGCTTCTTAAAGAGCAGACTCATTCTCGTGGTTCACAGTGATGTGACACATTTAGCAGCATTAATGGCGACATTTTTCTTAAGGTAAACAAATGTTATTTATCTGAATACAATCTGTCTTCAGCGCCGAGGCACTGGCCTTCCAGCCATGCTTAAATTAACTTCAGTCATTTACATTATTTAAGTACAAGAAGAATTTAACAAATAATAAAATAGTGTTATTACATTCGGCTAATTAAGTGTTTGTGGTGTATCTAGTTAGGATCCCATATTTAGTGAATTCATTTCTATGTAGATGGTGTTTTAGTTAGGTGTTTTTTTATGATAGGTTACGACAGTACAGTATAATTCAGTAGAGAGTTATTGTAATGCCTTGCTTTAACTGTGCCGAAAGCTCAATTTGGCAGGTATAGTGAATGGTGACAAAAGCAATGGTTATGGTAATGCCTAGCTTTAACTGTGCTGAAAACCCAATTTGGCAGATAGCATTATTGTATAATGAATGGTAACAGAACCATAGTAATAGTAATGCCTAGATGTAAATTCATGGAAAGCACAATTTGGCAGGTAACGTTATTGTATAATGAATGGCGATGAAACTATAGTGATGGTAATGCCTAGCTTGAAGTGTTCCGAAAGCCAATTTTGGCAGTTAACATTATTGTGTAGTGAATAGTGACAAAGATACAGTTATGGTAATGCCTACCTTTAACTGTTCCGAGAGACCATTTTGGCAGCTAACATTGTGTAGTGAATAGTGACAAAAATACAGTTATGGTAATGCCTAGCTTTAACTGTTCCGAAAGCCCATTTTGACAGTTAACCATATTATGTAGTGAATAGTGACAGAAATACAGTTATGGTAATGCCTAGCTTTAACTGTTCCGACAGCCCATTTTGGCAGTTAACATTATTGTGTAGTGAATAGTGACAAAAATACAGTTATGGTAATGCCTACCTTTAACTGTTCCGAAAGCCCATTTTGGCAGTTAACATTGTGTAGTGAATAGTGACAAAAATACAGTTATGGTATGCCTAGCTTTAACTGTTCCGAAAGCCCAATTTGGCAGTTAACGTCAGTGTATAAATGAACGGTGACGATACTATAGCGATGGTAATGCCTAGCTTTAACTGTTCCGAAAGTCCAATTTGTCAGTGGCATTATTGTGGAGACGGACCCACGGCTATTGCTAGCCGATGTTTTTTCGTCTCCTGCGGTTGCTTCTAAAAGAGCAGAGAGGGTCCATTCTTATGGTCGACAGTGACATAACACATCTAACGGCATTGACAGTAAAAGTGGTTATTGCTGTGGTTGAATAAAGGCGATGGAATCTTAGCGGTTATAATGTTTGACTGCGCCGAAAGCCCAATTTGGCAGGTTTTGTTATTGTGTAGTAAATGGCAATGACACCACAGTGATGGCAATGACACCACAGTGATGGCAATGACACCACAGTGATGGCAATGACACCACAGTGATGGCAATGCCTGGCGTTACTTCTGCCGAATGCCCAATTTGGCAGGTATTGTTATTCTGTAGAGAGACCAGACGGGATGGCCGAATGAGTTGAGCGTCCGTCTCCCGTTTTGGTAGATTGTGGGATTCGAACCCGCGGGTTCAAACCCTGGTCGAGTCAAACCAATGACTTAAAAATTGACACTTCTCACTTCCCAGCCAGGTGCTCTGCATTATTATGATAGAGCAAGGAATGTTGGGCTCAGTGTCAGGATAATGTGAGTGGGTGGGATAGCAGGTCATGGTGCTGGTGGCCTAGTATGTCAGTGGGGCAGCACTATAAAGTCGCCATGGGTGCGCACTGTCACAGATCGGTACCCGTGCTGATATGACCTTAGATGTTGCCAGGACATAAAACCCTTACAACCAACCTTATTGTGTAGAGAATGGCAATGACACCACAGTGATGGAAATGTTTGGTGGCGTTAACTGTGCCAAAAGCCCAACTTGTGGTACTTGTGCCAAAGGCACAATTTGTCAGGTGGCAATGACACCCTGGCGTTAACTGTTGAATCTGGTCTGGCAGCTAGGAAACACAGAGTTATGCTGTTTTTTTCCATACGTTTTTAAGCCTGTTTTCACTAATATAATCAACACTACGTGTGCACTCATAGGTCAGATTTTCGGTTACGACTTAAATCGGGTCTAGTTTAGTGTAATCGACCCTATGAACTCGCCATGAGTGCGCAATGTCACACGTCGGTATCTGACCTGATTAGACCCTTAGATATTGCTGGGACGAAAAGCCCCAATAAATAAACAACTGTATATATACACATAGTTATATATATAGTAATAAGTCATATGTTAAAAGTTATAAGTCGGTACCTGTCCTGATGAGACCCTTAGATATTGCCCGGGACGAAAAACCCCAATAAACAACTGTATATATAGTATACACAAAGTCGGCTGAGTGGGTCTGGCAGCAGTAGTGACCAGACGTAGCTGGTGTCAGGGAGGTCAGGAGCCCCACACAGGAGGCAGACTAGTGGGGGATGTAGGAACTAGACTAGGCAGCAGCTTAGGAGTACTAACTCAATGACTCTAGCACAGTAGGAGTAACTAATAACATGACAGTACAGGATGTAGTAACTAATATATGGGAAGGTAGTTTTTTCGTGTCCTTGTTTATATTCCCATAATAGATTATAGAGCACATATATATAACTATGTGTATATAGATGTATATATAATAATAATAATATTACGAAGAAAAGTAATAATAAGAGGAATAATAATAAAATAATATAAAGATTTCCTTTTGACAGGATTGAGGGAGAAGAAGAGTAATAATGAGAGTAATAATAATAAAATAATATTATTAAAAAACTCCTTTTGACAGGATTGAGACAATAGACGGCACCGCTGAGGCGCAGAAGGATTATATGCCGGTCAAGACAACAGTCGTGTTCGAGGAACTGGAAGAGTACAAGCACATCGACATAGAAATCATCGATGATAATGAGTGGGAACCGGATGAGGTCTTCTTCGTAAAGATAGCGATTGATCCCAAGGATCCTTGCTTCTTCGAATCGCTTATCGGGAAGAAATCAATTCATGAGGTTACCATCGTTAACGATGATGGTGAGTGCTACTTACTTACGTGGTTGCTTTGCAGGGGCATAGCCATGCCTTAAATCTTTTTTGGTTAAAGGAGTGGGATGTAGCTTCGACAGTAGCGTGTCCAGCTCTGAAGGTGTCGGTCATCCGATCAATCCTGCTCAGTTGACCCATTTTCAGTTTGGGCTATTTTTCATTCCAACCAGTGGTCCACAACTGGTTCATCAAAGGCTGTGGTATGTGCTGTCCCGTCTTTGGGAAAGTGCATATAAAAGACCCCTTGCTGCTTATCGGAAAGAATAGCCTATGTCAGTATGTGGCAGCGGCGGGTTTCCTCTAAAGAAATATGTCAGAATAACCATATGCTTGACGTCCAATAACCGATGACAAAAATCAGTGCGCTCTAGAGGCGTCATTAAATAAAACAATCTTTTTTTTCAACTTTGTTGGTTAAAGCTTAGTATCTGTCATTTTTTTAGATAAATAAATTAGGTTGATCGCTGTACTCTACTTTATTTTACTTTGAAGTAACTTTTATTTTTAATTGCCAACTTTTGAGATGTTTGAAGTGCAATCATGCAGAACTAATTTTGTCATGCACGCCAAAACTCTGACACCATAGGCTTCTGCAGTAACAGGTTCTATTAAATTGCTTCAGTATTCCCTTCTGTGTGGTGGCAAATGATTAATAAGTGAAGAATTCAGGCGCAAAATCACGTAAACGCCAATCCAAAAATGTGGTTTAGATCAAAGATTTTTACCTGGAAATAATTTTAGTTCTCACTAATTCCACTGTTCATATAATCACAAGTTTATGGAGCAATGAACAAAAATGAAGGAATCTAAAAATAATAACTTTATGATGGTTTGATTCCAATGTTTATCTCCATTTTTGGATTGACATTTACGTGATTTTGCACCTGAACTCTTCAAGTGTACTAGTATCTAAGTTAGAGATGTAGAATCAAATCTAGATAATTGTTTTGGTTTTGAAAATTTTCTGTTTTCATCAGACTATGCAGCTTTAAATAAATTTGCAAAAAGGTTATTCATCTGAACTTGTCCTGTTCTTTCCAGGAAGAGAGGGATAGAGCTTTGCTTTGATCCTTTGATCAGGCATTTGTAATGGTTCAATTGGATGGGGGTTTTGTCCATTAGTGCTGGAAGGGCCCGCTAGGTGGCTACTGGGTGGAATAGACTGTTTCTCTGATCCTGCTGGTTATGAATCTGGTGCCTGCCGCCATTTTGGATTAGGAGACACTGTGCAGCAGGCAGGCACAGATTCATATCAGCGTGTTATGTGATTCATGACCAGTGGTGTTATGTAGATATTCTGTTTTGATTGTGTGAATGACTGTCCATTTGAATATTCATTCAAGCGCGTGGCACCATTCGCGATAAGCGCTATTGATGGGATTGTCTAAGCATAGTCTTCCTATATGGTTGGCTATATGAAGGCACTTTAAATGATACCGGTATTCCTAGTTCTGATGGTCCCTCAGGAAGACCAGACAGGATGGTTGAATGAGAGGAACGGTTGTCTCCCTTTTTGGTAGATCGTGGGATTCGAACCCATGGGTTCAAACCCTGGTCGAGTCAAATCAATGACATACAAATGTATACTTGTGGCTTCCTAGCCAGGCACTCCGCATTATTAGGATTTGGCAAGGACTGACTGGCTCAGTGTCAGGATAATGTGACTGAGGGGGATATCAGGTCATGGTGTTGGCGACCTGGTCTCGCACTGGGAAAGCATTATAAAGTTTGCCATGAGTGCACACTGTCACAAGTCGGTACCCATCCTGATATGACCTTAGATGTTGCAAGGATGCAAAACTCCAACAACCAACCATCGCTCAGGAAAGGCTGAACCTGCGCCTCAGCACATCAGGTCACAACTTCAGCTTGCACACCGGAAGTTGGGGGTTGGTGCGCGACCAACTCTGTCCTTCACTATAGACCCTATACTTTGAACTCACTTTGCACTTATAACCACATGTATGCTGCTGGCCAAATTGTGTAGGGTTCTTGCCATACATTTGTGTGTCATGTAGATTCCGATGAAATTATCATATCAAATATTTTACACTAGATAAAATACTACTTTGTAAACGTGTATTTACGGTTTTACCACATCTGCTCCCCACCTCCCCCCGCCTTCCACCGGGTAAGCTGTAGCTGTGACCTGCCGTGCTGGGTTGCAGTCTCTGCCCTTCCTGAGGTACCAGCGGAACTCGGGCCACTTGTATTGAGTTAGAGGGTTTGTCTCCTTTCATGCTCACCCCTCATTTCCACCTCATTACTGTGAAAGGGGTGGGGTGACGGGGGTGCGGGGGGAGCGGATGGGGAGTGGGGCTCTAGACAGGCTGCACAATTTCTATGAGAAAACAAGCGATTGGAACAATATAATAATGTTGCATTGTACCAATCATAAACCGGGTGCGGAGGCAGAATCGGTAGAGCGGGGGCCTCGCGTGCGCAAGATCAGGAGTTTGGTTCCCGGTAGAGTCAAACGAATGCTTGTCAAATTTATTCTTGTCGCTTCCTAGCTTGGCACTCGGAATTAATAGGATAGGGCAAGGACAGGTGTCAGGATAATGTGAATGAGTGGGATATCGGGTCATGGTGCTGGTGGCCTGATTTCCCTGAGGGGCAGCACTATAAAATCACCCTATGTGTGCACTGCTACATGTCGGTACCCGTCCTGATATGACCTACTATGTCCCACTCTCTCTCCCACACTCTCTCCCACACTCTCTCCCACACTATCTTTCACTCTCTCTTCCATATTCTCTCTCCCACTCTCTCTCCCACACTATCTCCCACTCTCTCTTCCACATTCTCTCTCCCACTCTCTCTCCCACACTCTCACACTCCCACTCTCTCTCCCACTCTCTCACACTCTCACCCTCTCTCCCACACTCTCTCACACTCTCACCATCTCTCCCACACTCTTTCCCACTCTCTCCCACTCTCTCTCCCACACTCCCCCACCCTCTCTCCCACTCTCCCACCCTCTCTGCCACTACCCCCAACCCCCACACCCCACCCCCCCCCCCCCCCCCCACACCACCCCCACCCCACCCCACCCATCTCCACGCTCTCCGTCCTCCCACAGAGCCCTCGGCCAACCCTCTCCAGTTCAGCGCCGACCCCCCCCCCCCCCCCCACCACCCAGTTTGCTGTTCAAGGAGAGTTGCGGAAAGGCTTCCGTGCCGATAGAGCGGGTGAATGGTGCTGACGGAAAGATTGAAATCAAATGGAAGACGGAGGACATGTCGGCCGTCAGTGGCCAGGACTACGAAGGTGGAGAGGGAACAATCACCTTTGAGCACGGCGAAACAACCAAGATGCTGGAGATCCTCATCTATGACGACCAGGTGAGAATGGATCATCGATATACATCAAATCTCTCTTCACGACCACCTCAACAGATCGACTACCCCCCCCTATATCGATCGCTTTATTTGGGTCCTAAACGATCGCCCATGAAATATCATTGTAATGATTTTTTTTAAACTCCCTAAACCGACCACCTCCCTAAACCGACCATTTAAAGTCGGTCCCATGGTCAGTCGATTTAGAGAGGTTTTACTGTAGCACTTGCTTGAAGGCTCATCATAGGGGTCATCCAAAGTTTTCAACATTTTCCCGGTCATGCAAAGCATACGACAGGGGATAGGGGGCGGTATCAGTCCAATACAGCTATTATCGTTTAATAAAATGTGACCAGACGGGATGGCCGAATGAGTTAGAGCGCCCGTCTCCCGTGTTGGTAGATCGCGGGGTCGTTGGTTCGAACCATGGTCGAGTCAAACCAATGACTTAAAAATTGATACTTCTCTCTTCCTAGCCTGGCGCTCGGCATTATTAGGATAGGGCAAGGACTGGTTGGCTCAGTGTCAGGATAATGTGACTGAGTGAAAAATTGGGTCATGGCGGCTGGCGGCCTGGTCCTCTAGTGGGGCAGCGATATTAAGTTGCCATGAGTGTGCACTGTCACAAGACAAGTCGACACCGGTCCTGATATGACCTTAGATGTTGCCAGGATGTAAAACTCCAACAAACAAACTAAAAAAATTATAATTCCCTGAGAAAGTGACCTTTTTTTTGGTGGTGGTGTTTTTTTGTAGGATTTCTTTTTTAGACGGTGCAGTGCTTACATTGGGGCGTCATGTGAATGTTTAGTAAGTAGGTGTCCTTGCGCCCATTGCGTCACGAGTTGTGCGCCTGCACAGTGGACGAGTTGTGTCGGCTCTATAGGCCGCAGCTATGTAGCGCTGGGCGGAGTGTGGGAAAGGTCAAAGGTGACTCACTGAGTGGGTAGCCTGGGAAAGGCTATAGGCGTCCTGGCATGTGTTGCGTTGCTGTAATCTTAGTAGTTCTACTCGCGGCGCCATGTGTATACCTGTAGCGGTGTGAAATAACTCCCGCGCTGTTGTTGGGTTGGTTGTAGGCGGCAGGTTTGTCAACAACTCACCAATAGGCAGGCAGGTTTGTCAACAACTCACCGATAGGCAGACAGGTTTGTCAACAACTCACCGATAGGCAGACAGGTTTGTCAACAACTCCCCGATAGGCAGGCAGGTTTCTCAACAACTCACCAATAGGAAGACAGGTTTGTCAACAACTCACCGATAGGCAGACAGGTTTGTCAACAACTCACCGATAGGCAGGCAGGTTTATCAACAACTCACCGATAGGCAGACAGGTTTGTCAACAACTCCCCGATGGGAAGGCAGGTTTGTCAACAACTCATCGATGGGCAGGCAGGTTTGTCAACAACTCACCGATAGGCAGGCAGGTTTGTCAACAACTCACCGATAGGCAGACAGGTTTGTCAACAACTCCCCGATGGGAAGGCAGGTTTGTCAACAACTCATCGATGGGCAGGCAGGTTTGTCAACAACTTACCGATGGGCAGGCAGGTTTCTCAACAAATCACCGATTGGCAGGCAGGGTTGTCAACGACTCACCGATAGGCAGGCAGGTTTGTCAACAACTTACCGATAGGCAGACAGGTTTGTCAACAACTCACGATAGGCAGGCAGGTTTGTCAACAACTCACCGATAGGCAGACAGCTTTGTCAACAACCCCCCTATAGGCAGGCAGGTTGGTCAACAACTCACCACTAGGCACGCAGGTTTGTCAACAACTCACCGATAGGCTGGCAGGTTGGTCAACAACTCGCCACTAGGCACGCAGGTTTGTCAACAACTCACCGATAGGCTGGCAGGTTTGGCAACAACTCACCCAAAGGAGGCAGACACCCAGAGGCATGATCCAGGGTGTTCAAATCTCCCATTTCGTGAAGATGTAGAGTTGGATCGATCATCCTACCCCCCTCTCCCTAACCGCACTTCGCTGCCAGGGGGGGGGGGAGGGGGGCTTGTGTATGCTCTTGTTTTATGTGAAGGTGAATTTACAGTCAAATCGTGATACTATATGAATATTATAAATTCAATAATTTATCAAATTATATAATTTATCAAAGGAAACCAGGTCTGGACATTTTCAACTGGGAATTGCATAAATTTAATTCTTTTCACTAACTGACATTTAATTTAATTTAATCCCTTACAAACAACAAATAACCAGTTATAACAACAACCTCCTGAAATTAACTGGAATTTAAATGTCTGTTAATCCTCACTGTTGCACATCAATTTATGCTTTGTTTTCGTCAGTTATTGACATTAAGTTGACCTCTATGTTTATAGGAAGCGGAGAAGGATGAATGCTTCAAGGTCATACTGCTAGAGGTCAATGGAGGCGCCTCACTTGGAAGAATCAAAAAGACAATTGTCACAATTGTCAACGACGATGGTAGGTCGTAATTAAATAGCTGTATATATAACTAAGTTTAACCAGACGGGATGGCCAAATGAGTCAGAGTGTCCATCTCCCGTGCTGGTAGATCATGGGATCATTGGTTCGAACCCTCGTCGAGTCAAACCAATGACTTAAAAATTTATACTTGTCGCTTCCTAGCATTATTAGGATAGAGCAAAGAGCAGTGGAATGAGGAAGACCAATCGTCCGCAATTGAAATTTCTTAAACAACTAATGTATCCCCCCCAAAAAAAAAAAAAAAAAATGGCAGGCACGCAGCTGAGATTACACTTTTTTTTTTTTAATATATGATGTTTTATAGCATTTTATTCCATCACATTTTATTCCATCGCATTTTATTCCATCGCATTCTATTCTATCGCATTTTATTCCATCACATTTTATTCCATCACATTTTATTCCATCGCATTCTATTCCATCGCATTCTATTCCAATAGCGTCTTAATCTCTATAGCGTTTTATTCCATCACCAAAAAAAGTCTGCGTACCACCTGAAAATCCGAGGCTAGGCCCCTGGTTAGTATTGTGAAACACATTGACATTTATGGACTAGCCCGAAGGCCAAATAAAGAAAAATTGGTCATCGTCCCCCCGCCCGTTCCTGAAAAATTGCCGGCCCCTGATTCTTTTTTTTTACTGTTAAAAATGCATCAGTCTATCAGCAATTCAACTTTCGTAAGCACACAATCTGTGCAACATAGTTATGTATTATCAGACAGCGTGTATACAGATGAGAGGGACAACTCCCATACTACACCATGTAACAGATGCCGACTGTGGCGCTCCAAGTGGTGGTTGTTGAACAGTATATGACACAGCTGTCAAACTCAAGGCATTGTCAATGGTCGTGTGCAATCTTCCTACAGAAAACGTTAAATATCTCTAAAACTACAACACCTAGAAACAAACTGATTGGAATACACATAGGAAACATGTTTACCAACAAGATTATATTAAAGAGATATGGTTAGGGTTCTGGATTTCTATTAATTTGGAATAAAACTGACGTTTTTCACTACGCGTACGGCAAACTCAAGGCATTGTCAATGGACGTGTGCAATCTTCCTACAGAAAACGTTAAATATCTCTAAAACTACAACACCTAGAAACAAACTGATTGGAATACACATAGGAAACATGTTTACCAACAAGATTATATTAAAGAGATATGGTTAGGGTTCTGGATTTCTATTAATTTGGAATAAAACTGACGTTTTTCACTACGCGTACGGCAAACTCAAGGCATTGACAATGGTCGTGTGCAATCTTCCTACAGAAAAAGTGAAATATCTCTAAAACTACACCAAATAGAAACAAGCCGCTTAGTACACATATAGAAAACATGTTTACCAAAAGGATTATATTAAATCGATAAGGTTAGGCTTCTGCATTTCTATTAATTTTGAATAAAAACAAATGTTTTGCACTACACGTATGGCAAACTCAAAGCTTGTTCAACACTAACCGCCAGGAACGCCACTGTAGCCTGTGTTACCGATTTTCGCGGGAGTTGTCTCTCTCATCTGTATACACGCTCTCTGGTATTATGTCTACATCATACGCCAGACATTATACATAACAATATATGGACAGCGGTAAACACCGTAACACCATGTGAATGCACTGAAATTGATGTTTATGTCATTCCATCGAAATCATGTCATTCATATTCTGAAAAAAAATAAAAATAAAAATAAAAACCGCCTGCTCGACCCTGATTGTCATCATAACCATCATGAACAAACCCTCATCACACTGAACACCCTACACAACTATCGACCACATTGAATATTATATAAGACAGACAAAATGTCTTATCAACTATAAACTTACCATGTTTTATAAGAGGAAAAGTGCAACCCTCAACGATTGCTTGAGTTGCCCCGAGAATACACTTCCTTATCGGTGCTTCTCCTCATTTTTGCATGAACTACAGTAACTGGTGTTGTAGATTACACAGCAGGAGCCACTCCCTTAATTCTACAGGATCGTGCTGTAACTAATACACCACACATCAAACTTAGACTATATAGACTGTCAATTTTCAATTGTAAGATGGCCGGAAGACCAGTGCTGCAGCACTGACATTTCTATTTGCATGAACCACAGTGACTGGTGCTGTACATTATACAGCAGGAGCCACTCCCTTAAATCTACAGGATCGGTGCTGTACCTAATACAGCACTGATCAAACTTAGATTATATAGACTGTCAATTTCCAATTGTAAGATGGCCGGAAAACCAGTGCTCTGGCGCTGACAAATGTCATATTCAGATGAATAAACAATTTACCAACAACAAAAAATGTGTGTGATCAAAAGGAAGATCACCAACTTTTTGTTCTATTTTGCCTAATCTATAATATATATTCTGTTTCTACCTCCGTACATTTATGCACTGAGCACTTACCTCAGACACATTGACATTTATACTTTATTACCCAGAGTTCAACGGGATGGTCAGTCGACTCGTGGAGCTTACAAACATGAACATGGATGCCCTTCGTGTGGATACAAACAGTTACTCCGACCAGTTCCGCAACGCCCTCAATGTAAACGGAGGCGACATTGAAAATGCCTCCAACATGGACTACATCATGCACTTCCTCACCTTCGGCTGGAAGGTATGTTCTCATGTATTGAGGTTGTTGGAGTTTTATGTCCTGGCAATATCTAAAGTCATATCAGGACGGGTAGCAACTTGTGACAGTGCACACTTATGGTGACTTTATAGTTTCTGCCCCACTGGGAGACCAGGCTGCCAGCACCGTGACCTGATATCCCACTCAGTCACATTATCCTGACACTGAGCCAACCAGCCCTTAGCCTATTCTAATAATGCCAAGCGCCTGGCTAGGAAGCGACAAGTATCAGTTTTTAAGTCGTTGGTTTGACTCGACCAGTTGTTTGAATTCCACGATCTATCAAAACTGGACACGGATGCTCAACTCATTCGGCCATCCCGTCTGGTGTCAATTCCCTGAGACAGTGAGAGGTAAAGGGGCTCCATTATGAACTGACCCCGAGTCGTGTGACTGAGTTCTTACAGGGTCAGTAACATAGCCAGGTGTGGACCAGACGAGGTGGCCTAATCGGTAGAGCGAAGATTTCCTGTGCAGAATGTTGAGAGTTCGAAACCCGGCCAAGCAAAACCAATGATTTACTAAATTGATCCTTGTCGCTACCGAGCCAGGTCAGCTCAGTGTTAGGATAATGTAACTGAGGGGGAAATTGAGGCATAGTGCCAGCGGCCTGGTCTCCCAGTGGGGCAGCACTATAAAGTCGCCATGAGTATCCACTGTCACAAGTCGGTACCCATCCTGATACGCCTACCATCAAAACCTTATCATTATTAAGTGTTACTGTGTATTATATTTTTTATGTGTATTAAGAAAGGAAAAGGAAATGTATATATCTTCCTGCTGGAAATACTACTTTTAAGGCCCTTAGAATGGTTAAATTGCATGAGCTTCTTGGGGCGCTGTGCCCTGCCACCCCCTTCCCCTCCACTGAGGGCTCTTCCCACAAACCCCCGACCTGACTTTCAGAGTTTTATGCTGATGGCCAATCACTTTTTGGTCTCTTTTTTTTTGGTACATTAGTTGATAAATTTCAATCGTGGATGATTGGTCTTCCTCATTCCACTTCTCCTTGCCTTATCCTAATAATGCCGAGTGCCAGGCTAGGTAGTGACTAGTATCAATTTTTACGTCATTGGTTTGACTCGACCTATGGGTTCGAATCCAACAACCTACCAAAATGGGAGGCGGATGTTCAAGTCATTCGGCCATCCCATTTGGTTAATTACGCGGACACTTTCAGCTTCTCTTCGCCATGGTGCCACCGCCCCACTTTGCCGGGGGCTGGGTGGCCTTTTGGGCGGCACTGGGAATGATTGGGCTTCTTACGGCTGTCGTTGCTGACCTCGCCTCCATCTTCGGCTGCCTGATCGGCCTCAAGGCCAGCGTGAACGCCATCCTGTTTGTGGCGCTTGGCACTTCGCTGCCCGACCTGTTCGCCTCCAAGCAGGCGGCCGTGCAGGAGAAGACTGCCGATAATTCTATCGGAAACGTGACAGGCAGCAACTCCGTGAACGTCTTCCTCGGCCTGGGAATGCCATGGCTCTTCGCGTCTATCTTCTGGACTGCGCAGGTGAGTTTTTTACTTCTTTAAAACAAAAAACTGAGGATGCCGTGGCTGTTCGCGTCTATCTACTAGACTGCACAGGTGAGTTTTTGTTCTTTAAAACGAATAAACTGGGGGTGCTGTGGCTGTTCGCGTGTATCTACTGGACTGCACAGGTGAGTTTTTGTTCTTTAAAACGAATAAACTGGGGGTGCTGTGGCTGTTCGCGTCTATCTACTAGACTGCACAGGTGAGTTTTTGTTCTTTAAAACGAATAAACTGGGGATGCTGTGGCTGTTCGCGTGTATCTACTGGACTGCACAGTTCAGTTTTGTTCTTTAAAACAAATAAACTGTGAGGATGCCGTGGCTGTTTGCGTCTGTCTACTGGACTACACAGTTGAGGTTTTGTACTTCTTTAAAACAAAAAAACTGGGGATGCTATGAATGTTCATATGCATGTATGTACTGGACAGTGCAGGTGAGGTTTTTTTTTTTTTTTTCTTTAAAACAAAACTGGGGATGCCATGACTGTTTGTGTCAATCGACTGGACTGCACAGATCAGGTTTTGTTCTTCTTAAAAGCAAAAAGCTGGCAATGCCATGACTGTTCGCAAACATCTGATGAACTGTGCAGGTCAGGTTTCTTTTGTTTTTTTTATTCTTTAAAACAAAACTGGCGATGCCGTGACCGTTCGCATCCATTTACTGGATTGCGCAGATGAGATTTTGTTGTTTATCTTCTCTGAAACAAAACTGGGGATGCCATGACAGTTCACATCAATCTACTGAACTGCACAGGTGATGTTTGGATCTTCTTTAAAACAAAACTAGGGATGTCATGACTGTTTCCGTTAATCTACTGAATTGCACAGGTGAGGTTTTGTTGTTCTTTAAAACAAAACTGGGGATGCGATGGTTGTTCGTCTATCTCCTGAACATTCCTGAAATATATTTTTCACATACCTCTATATTTACCCCTATGCTCTCTCTCTGTTCTCCATTGGTGGCTATGATGACAGCAACTCATCATGTGTTGTGAACTCGTCAATGACCGATGAGTCCAATTTGTGCTCGGAATGTGCGGTGATACTTTGGACATGTGTGTAGCTGCAGTCCAGGGGTCTAATACTAATAGGTGAAAGATCTTTTCTCTGCTGACGCTTTTCTTTAGCTTGAGAGAAAGATCAGTTTCAAACCGTGTTGTGCTTTTGCAAATAGAAGCATGCCATGAACTCCTGTCCTTGGCCACTATTTTCCAGGTTTCAGTGTTGAGATTACATATCATATATATTATATACCCATGTATATATATACCGGTTTAGGAAGAGCGCAGAGGTCTCCCCTGGTGTTAATAGAGTTAACTAATGTACGTGCAGGATCAAACCAGCTAGGTGGCGCCTCCGACCCTTCCGTCCTGGGACTGCCGTGCAGGTGCGGCGACACCACTTCTCCACTTGTCGCTGACCGGTGTCCCAGTTTCAGCCGTGGGCCAGTTTCAGCCGTGCGCATAGACTCAAACTCAAGGCATTGTCAATGGTCGTCAGTCACTAACCTTATAAATTTAATATAATGTTTTTGGTAAAGATGTTTTCTACATGTGTAGCAAGCGATTTGTTTCTAGGTTGTGTGGTTTTAGAAATATTTCACTTTTCCTGGATTTTCTGTATGAAGATTGCTCACCACCATTGACAATGCCTTGAGTTTGACGGTACGCGCAGTGCAAACCATTAGTTTTATTCAAAATTAGTAGAAATCAAGAACCCTAACCTTATAAATTTAATATAATCTTTTTGGTAAAGATGTTTTCTATATGTGTACCAAGCGATTTGTTAATAGGTGGTGTGGTTTTAGAGATAGTTCACTTTTTCTGTATAAAAATTGCTCACGACCATTGATAATGCCTTGAGTTTGAGTCTATGCGCACGGCTGAAACTGGCGCACGGCTGAAACTGCGACACCGGACCGGACCGGACCAGACGTCTCTGCTAACCTCAATTATTATCCCATATTCTCTTTAATAAATAACAGTATCCTCCATTCAGTCGTCCGTGTTGGCTGCGCTTACTTTTACATATACTACATATTATATTTTATCTGCGTCCCAGGGCAAGACTTTCTACTACAAGGCCGGGACGCTGGTGTTCAGTGTGCTCGTCTACTGCATCTGCGCCGTGGCCTGCATAAGCGTCCTACTGCTCAGGCGCTACGTCGGGAAGAACAAGGGGGAGCTTGGCGGGGATAGGACCCCAAAGATCCTCACGTCGCTCTTCTTCTGCTTCCTCTGGGTCTTCTACGTCACGCTCTCAGCCCTGCAGTCCTACGGCATCATCGTCGTCAACTTCTAAATTCTTACAATGTCGCGGCATGAAAATTCTTTTGGAAATCGACTTTGTGTGAATAGTTGGGGGGAAGAGGGGGGGGTGTGTTCAGGGTTGTTGGTTTTTTCGGTTGTTTTCTTTTCTTTCGTGAATTTTATAACTCATCTACAGATTAAAGTTTTTTAAAAGTTTTTTTGTATTATTATATTTTGTTACCGTATGAATGGGCTATTTTTTCTTAGACTTTTTCAGAATTTACCTAATTTATCCAAAGCGAGATGGGTGGGGGGTTTTTTTTTGGCGAGGGATAAGTTTTTTTTAACAGTATGAATGAACATTTTCTCATGCTTTTGTAAATTTTCCAATTTATCCAAACAGTATGTATTGGTTTTCTTTATTGGGTTATTTTACCCATATGAAAAGCTTTTTTTCCCATTATGATTCTCTAAATTATCTTTATTCATCCAATAATAATTTTGTTTTGTTTTACTGTTCTTTTAATCATGTGAAGAAGCTTTGTTTTAATACTTATCTGAAGTTTCTAATTTATCCAAAGAGAATTGATTGATATTTTTGCTATCCTTTTGAATATAAAAAGGAGCTTTATTTTCATTAGACTTATCTTAATCGCTTTAGGAATGTCTTACGCAGTTGACATCAATATCTCAGAACTAGTTAAGCAACACTAGGCTTGTAGTCAGGGTCACCTTCCCGCGTGAAAGATCATGTTTTTGAGCACATGCTTAGTCTTAACTTGGGGTGGAAGTAGATCAAAACCTCTCCCATCCTCATCAAAATCATCCCATCATCGTGATCAGCTGACAGTAATACTAAGGGCCCAAAGATGACATTATCTTACGCTAGGATTCCATGCAGGCGGTATGCGACTGCGACATAAAATGGAAAACATGTAAATATAATAGCTTAGATTCCATATGTCTGACTGCAACTGCGATTTGCGTAGACAGTAAACTGGATCGCTCCACGTAGCGATAGGTGCGAATGCGAACCATGTGTGCCATTTCCAATACAAACAGTGAAAAGTTTCCGCATACCTTGTTTGTATTTGCATATCGCATACCGCATATATTGAATCCTGGCTTTAGTGGCAAAGAGGGCAAGATTAGGGCATTCCATTGGTGGTGACATATTAGTTGCAAGATGATAGCAAGTACGTAGAATGGCATTTTCTTAGCAGCAAAGTAGTCAGTATGGTATTATCTTAGCAGTAAAAAATACCCTCGCATTAATTAATTATATTCATGGACCTATTCATAATGTAAGGCTAATTTGATCAGTCAGATAAAAATATATATAATTCCCAGATAAATTTGTTTATAATTCGCCTTTCTTCCATTACACATACACACACACATATATATAGTCCATATTTCCACGAAATATAGATACAATCAACCCTCGTTAATCTGCACTGCTATGTTCACAAAACCCAGCGTCAGATTAGTGAGATTGTCAGGCGAACAATTTTGATTTTAGAGTGATAAAAATGAACAATTAATACTGCCTATCATGGATAAGTCTGGATAGTCTTGTTTTCATCATTAGACTGTCAGTCGATAGAAAGCCTGAGCCTGCACTTTCACCGCCCCATGGGATTTCCACCCTCCCACAGCACATAGACATGGTATGAGAGCAACTGGCCTTTGGTGATGCTGTAAGTTATACACAGTGGTGGAAATCCAAATTGGCAGAGGTGATGGCATTGGGAATCGAAATATCGACCTTCAGATTAGGAGTCTGACCTAGAAAAAAAGTCAGCCACTCTGCCAGAAAGAAAACCACATGACATACATACATGTGTATATGCATGTGTGTATATATACTCACATATATATGCACACATACATGCATATTTATAAGCACATACATATATATGATATATACATATATGTGTACACAGATATATGCATGTATATTTAACCGTTCGTATAATTGATATATGAGTAAATCCTATCATTTTATACTATCGATATCAGTAATAAATAGTAGGTGCCATCATTATAATCAGTTCCTTTAATTATCAGACACTGCTTGGGGCATGTGAGTGTGCGCATTGTTACAATTGGGTCAGTCATTAATTATCCTGCGTTCCCTGGATGTATGAGTTCAATTCATTCCTACACTAAAGTTACTTATTTATGTGCTTACTTAAATGGACCAGGTATAGGCCGCTGAGACTCATACCGTACACCGACAAATGCTCTCCAAGCATACCTCTGCAGGTTTTCAGCTTATGTAACTGTATATGTGGGGGAGAGTGTGGCAATTGGTTGCTCCTGTTGTGTTGTAGTTAGTCCAGCAGCATTGACAAGGCTTTTATAGACAACCATATAGAGAAAAATGTTAGAATTTGCAATCTAAAATGCTAAATACAAAGTTCAAATGTTTATTTCTCATAACGCTATTTATTGTGTGAATAATTGATTAAATCATGGAGATTAATTGACTTTAAAAGTTGAATTGAAAGCTTTCTGTGGCTGCCATCTTGGTGGTTGCCATGCCTTCCCCTGTGTGTGGGGAACCCCTCTAGGTCATGTGATGAGGGAATCCCACCTATGATGTAATTCATACATCACAGACCTCAACACTCTCCTCCCACATGTTCAGTTGCATGAACTGAAAAAACTAAGCAACGATATGTTTGGAGAGCTTTTGATGCTGGATTCGTTTGTATTTGGGTGAGGTATGACCTTAAATATGGCCAGGATGTTAAACCCCAACAAACAAACATATTTAAGCTAACGGGAAGGCAAGCGGTTACTGACAAATGTACAAATGCAAAAGGTGAAATTTAATATAGTGTCATATTACTAAAACTATTAGACGTGAGTACTTTGTTGGAAACCGTTGTCTTGTCGTTGCTTCTTTTTTTTAAATGTTTTGTTATTGACATGGGTTGTTTCTGAAGAGAAACTGGGCCACATATCGCCATATATATAATGACTATAATTAGGGTATACAATTTAAGCTACACTTAAAATTGCGAAAATAAATGCTAAATTGGAAATATTTGATGGGATCTCTATTTTGTTCACTTTATTGAAAAGTTTGATTTCACTGGTATTTTGTATTTATTGTATCATTAATGGGTTTGGATTGGACTTGAATCTGAGCATTCATAGGGCAGACGGCTTATTGTGCTTTATTTAAAGCTGCATAGTCCGATGTTTTTGAGTTTCTGTCATTTTCTGAGATAAATATATTAGGTTGATCGCTATAACCTACCTTATTTTAGTTTGAAGTAACTTGTATATTTAATGGCTAACCTTTGAGATATTTGAAGTGCAACAATGCAAAATTAATTTAGGCAAGCATGGCAAAACTCTGACACGATAGGCTTCAGCAGTAACAGGTTCTATTAAATTGCCTCAGTATTCCTTTCTATGTGCCAACAAATGTCTAATAAGTGCACCAGTATCTAAGTTGGATACGTATACTCAAATCTAGATAATAGTCTTGCTTTTGAAAATTTGATGCTTTTATCGGACTATGCAGCTTTAAATGGATTTCTACCATCGAATAGTGAGGCAGAAGAAATGTTTTACACACAGCGCACACCAATGTCATCCATGACTTCTCTCGGCTATAAATTGCTCAGGTACACCACCCTCAGATGGTCAATAGACTGGTACAATTACCCCTGAAGCATATCGCTGTCAGGAGATCACATTTCATCCTATGGTCTCAAGGGTGCATTCCTTACACGCGTTATGCAGTATGCGAATGTGACAAAAATCTAAACGCCTTGAAACCTATGAGCTACATTCCTTACACGCGGTATGCGAATGCGAATGCGTTTTTCCGATCGGTCCATGTAGCGATCGGTGCGGCATGGGGCATGCGTCAAGCGGGGTGCGAATAGAAACCTGAGTCTGATGTGTCCATTAGTTTAACACCAGGAGAGGTGACTGAGCATTACGGAACGGTCTCAAACAGGGGTGAGCAGGGGAAACACATGGTGAGCTGGGCACCCGGGAGAAATACGGTTAGGGGAAAGCTATGAATGCTACCATATGCACAGAAATATGAATACTTATCTATAATTTGGTTATAATAAAGGTAGGAACCCCCATATGACATACAAAAAGGTACATAGATATAAATGCAATATTTGGTCATATACAGAGCAGTATGGAGAATAATTGTTTATTTTTATTTTTTAAATATAGCCAGTCATGTGCCACATACCGCGTGTAAGGAATCATGCCATTCGCATACCGCATGCCGCATACCACATACCGCATGTAAGGAATGCCCGCTTCAGGCTCGAAATTGCAGGGGCACTTCATACCTATATATGTGTCCTGACATGACCTTAGATGTTGTCAGGACTTAAAACTCCAACAAGCAAACAACCTATGTATGCTCAGGTCAATAAATCGTGTCATTGTCATTGATTTTTTTAACATTATCTGTAGTTTTATTTTCGTTATGCGCCTACAGAATATATTTGCTTATATATTCCTAGAATGTTGAAGATATATATATATATCATATGTAATATATATGTATGCATCGTCATTGGAATATATTATATATATATATAATATATAACGTTGGTATATAACATGTTTATCTGTAAGGCTTTGCCATGTCTTTGCGTAGTATCGGGTTACAACAAGTATGAGCGGGGGTTAGAACCCGGTACAACGCATACCACCAGGGGAGGTCTATTGAGAAAAATGGTGAGTGCATTTTTCCGGTATTGGCGGGGCGTGGGGGGGGGGGGCGGTTGACGCGCATACAAAAAAAAAAGAAGGGTGTCACTTAGGTAATGTACACATGTTGAGTATGGATGGTTAAATTAGAATGCAAGCAAGTATGTTCAGCACTAATCCATCCAAGAGAGTAGAAATGAGAGGCAAAGAGGTTTATATGGTGTTTAGTGAGTGGCTGGTTTAAAGGAAAATTGAATATTTGTGATTTATTGATGCCAGACCTGAATGCAATGAAGTCTCTGCGTTCTGTATAATTAAGTGCGAAATGCACACCAACCAAGACTTGTTTAAAATTTCATAGTCCGATGGTTTTGAAGTTCTGACGTATTTCTTTTAATACATATGTTTGGTCGATTGTTATTATCTGCCTTACTTTACTCTGAAGAAACGTTTTAATTACGTAATAATTCATTGACGCGAACACAGATATAAGATATATTTGGGTCATACTCTGGCTGGCAAAGTAATCAAACCCGCATTCCTTTATTTCAAAATTAAAAATCCAGCCGGCTAACTGACGGCACTCACTCAATCTTGTCTGGTAACCGGTGTTGCAGTTTCCGCAGCACACCAGTTTGCGAGGGACACCTCGCTATCGCTTCTGCGCATGCGTCAAAATCGAACAGCATCGTCACTAACCTTATAAATTTAATATAATGTTTTTGGTAAAGATGTTTTCTATATGTGTACCAAGCGATTTTGTTTCTAGGTGGTGTGGTTTTAGAGATATTTCACTTTTGCTGTATTTTCTGTATGCAGATTGCTTACGACCATTGACAGTGCCTTGAGTTTGACGGTGCGCGCAGTGCAAAACATTAGGTTTATTCAAAATTAATAGAAATCAAGAACCCTAATGTTATCAATTTAATACAATCTGTTTGTTGAATATGTTTTCTGTATGTGTGCCATGCGGTTTGTTTCTAGGGGGTGTAATATGAGAGATATTTGACTCACGGCATGTCACTCACGGCGAATCACAATGCATTTGAATGGATGTGTCCCTGGCAAACTGGTGTGCCGCGGAAACTGCAACACCGGCAGTCAAGGTCACCTAGCCCTACTTACCCGGCTGGGACCTGCTACCCAAGTCGCTGCAACAACTCTGTGGAACATAGAATACATGAAATCATTGAACAAGCACTACTACCGCATCCTTAATAATATTAGTATCAATAATATTTATAACCCACATTCTAAGGAGTTATCTTTGGAGATATTTGAATTGAAAACATGTCAAGTTAATCATGGCGTGCACGTCGAAATGCTGGACATTATACTTCAGCCGTGACAGGTTCTGTTAAAGTTGCATAGTCCGATGGTTTTGAATTTCTGTATTCTTTCTGAGATAAATATATTAGATCGATCACTAGTATCTACTTTAGATTAGTTCAAAGTTATTTTAATTTTAAATGGTAAACTTTTGACATATTTTGAGTGCAAACATGTCAAATTAGTTTTGGCAAGCTTGCCAAAACTCTGACACCATAGACTTTTGCAGCAACAGGTTCTGTTAAACTGACTCAGTATTGCCTTCTACGCAGAAACAAATGCTTAATAAGTGCATCAGTATCAAAGTTAGATATGTTAAATCAAATCTAGATAATTGGTTTGGTTTTGAAAATTTGATATTTCATCGGACTGTGCAGCTTTAAATTGACTTAGTATCCATTTGACCCTAATCATTTAATGAGTAAACCTATGTCGAAGTTGGATATGTACGATCAAACCTACGTCCATCTCCCATTTTTAGTAGGTCACTGGATTCAAACTCTGGTCGAGTCGAACCAATGACTTAAAATTTATACTTGTCGCCACCTAGTATGGCACTTTGCATTACTAGGATAAGGCAAGGAGCAGTTGAATGAAACAGACATATTATCCACGCTTGAAATTTCTCCTGCTTATTCAGCTAATGTGCAAAAAAAAACAAATAAACGAAAGTGGATTGCTTTTTGTTTGGGTTTTTAAAGAAATGTATAGATAATTTGATGTTTTCATCGGACTATGCAGCTTTAAGCAGTACATACATAGCCACCTGGTGGGGTTTTCCTGTCGCGTATCAGCTGGTGTCGACCGACATGTACAGCAAATATACGGAGACATTTGGCTAGCTGTACTCTGCCATATATTGTGATTGCGCAGGGTTGTCTGGTAATTTACTCGTCATATGTAAATTATTAAGAATGATTGCCTGCTTTGCGACATAACCATACCGAATGCTTCGCCTCGCTTCTTAATTAACGGAGTAGTTATGAGTTACATAACTTATAGTAGTAATCAACCGGTGTTTTATTGGATACACTTATTTTTATTAATAATGCTAAATAAATGTATTATAATCAACTCATCCCTTTCTTGCATGTTTTATCTTTTCTCATAATCGTTTATAACTAGAGATCATTTTTTTTGTTTTATCTTTGTGGCTATTATTTTTATATGACTGATATAATATTTACTATCTTTTCGTGATTTGTTTTTACTTTTTACTTTACCCTTTATGTTCAAAATTAGCTGCATCATGGAGTATTCGAGGTTGTTGGGTGTTTTTTTTATGGGGGGGGGGTGCTAAATGTTTTCTCTGAATGATGATGGACTATGTGATACCTGGTGTATACATATGTGTTTTACACTTGAATGTATAGTGGTTGCAAACTGCCGACTGTAAGTATTTAATTCCACGTGACATACTTGAATTGTGGTATTTGTTCAGTACCTGACTGTATATTCGCGCCTCATCCAATATAACGAAAGGAAAACCCTAGTGTATGTAATCCAACATGGCGACGGCCTGTACATGCATACATATATGCGACTTTTTTTCTTTCTTTTTTGTTCAAAGCAAAATTGTTGTGAACATTGTCCACATTGTGTATGTGGTAGTTACCAACCTCTAGGATAGATTAAAACTTCTGCATCACGATAAGCTACATGCGTTGTCATCTCTTCTACCTTAGTTTAACTAGGTTAAAGCTGCATAGTCCTGTAAAGTATACAGCTCGAATCTGTGGTTGTGTAGGCAGGCTATAGTGAAATCAAAACAGACAAAGAGAAAGGAAGAGTATAAAGTGTGAAAGAAGAGAGAGAGTCAAGCCCTCTGGTTTATTATTTATATGGTACATGGGTTTGGTGTAGAATATCACCCCACCCTATTCCCCCAATGAGAAACAAGCATTCTTAGCTCTACCAATAGGGATCCAACATTCCTGGTCCCCATGGTTACCAGTGATCTGCCCATCACTACCAAGCTGTGTGACTCCCCTGGCCACCACCTGCCTTGAGCCTGAGTGTGGTGATCCTGACTAGCAGAGGAGGGGAGCGGGTAGGCCTTGAGTGCTCCTTACACACAGTCCTGCCAGCACCACTATGTCTATTTACATCTCAATCAGGCACCACCAGCACCTACATATATACATACATGCACCTGGTCACGTAGACCCGTCCAATAATAGAAAATTTGCATTTCCCCACCAATGCTGTAAATCGGAATATTTTGCAGTCCGATGAAACATCAACATTTTCAAAACCAAAACAATTATCTAGATTTGATTCTAACTTTGATACAGGTGCACTTATTAAGCCTTTGTTGCCACATAGAAGGGAATACTGAGGCAATTTAATAGTTCTAACCGATTACTGCTAAAGCCTATCGAGTTTTGTACATACTTGCCAAAAATAATTTTACATGTTTGCACTTAAAGTATCTCAAAATTTAGCATTTAGAATAAAGGTTATTTCAAACTAAAGTATGGTAGATTATAACAATTTAAACGGACCCGGTATAGGCTGCTGAGACACGAACCATACTCCGACAAATGCTCTCCAAGCATACCGTTGCTGGTTTTCGGTTTATTATGCAACTGCATATATGTGGGGAGAGTGCTGAGGTTGGTTGCTCCTGTTTTGTTGTAAATTACAAATTGAATGACATCATGGGTGGGATTCCTTCATCATGTGACCTACATGAGTTCCCCACACACACTAAATACTTGTATTTAGTCCAGCAGCACTGTCAAGGCTTTTAGACAACCCTATTGAGAACAATGTTAGAATTTGCAATCTGAAATGATACATATAAAGTTCAAATATTTATATATCATAACGAGCTACGTTTTGTGTGAATAATTGATTAAAATCACATTGATTAATAGACTTTAAAAGTTGAATTGAGACCTTTCTGTATCTGCCATTTTGGTGGTTGACATGGATTCCCCTGTGTGGGGGAATGATGTCATTCATACATCACAGACCTCAATACTCTCCCCGAACATGTTCAGTTGCATGAACTGAAAAAACTAAGCAACGGTATGTTTGGAGAGCTTTTGGTACCGGATTTGTTTGTTTCTGGGTGAGGTATACCAGGCGACTTTAATATATTTACAAATTACATAAACTCAAAGTCATCGGACTATGCAACTTTAACAGCAAGGCTAACAGCAAAGTGTCGTTTTAAAGGGGCATAGTCCGATGGTTTTGAGTTTGTCATTTTCTGAGCTCAATATATTAGGTTGATCGTTATAATCTACCTTACTTTAGTTTAAAGTAACTTATTTTATACGGCTAACTTTTGAGACATTTGAAGTGCAAACATGCTCAATTCATTTTGGCAAGCACGCCAAAATTCTGAAACCATTGACTTCTGCAGTAAAATATTATATTAAATTGCCTCAGTGCTCCCTTCTAGCTGGCAACAAAATATTTAATAAGTCAGGGATGAAAGATCTCCGCGATTTCGCGGATTTCTTCGATTTTTGGTATTCACCGATTAACGTTCACAAAATGCCAATATATATGACTGCCCGGTCCTGACATGACCATAGATGTTGCTAGGACGTAACACCCTAACCAAGCATGACAGGAATTGGTCAGTTCGAATCCAGTTCTTATAGAACCTTAGATGTTGGTAGAACATAAAACCTAAACAAGAATGTTGGGCATGAGCCATAACAAGCCGAGTTGAAACATGATCGGCATTTTTCCCCAATTCCCTGACGATGCTCATCCTTTTTTTTTTCTTGAAGATTTATACTGCCTATCATGGATAAGTCTGGATAGACTTGTTTTCACCATTAGACAGTTTGGCGATAGAAAGCCCGAGCCTACACTTTTACTGACCCAAGGGATTTTTAACCTCCCACACCACATAGACATGGTATGAGAGCAACTGGCCTTTAATGACGCTGTAAGTTATCCACAGTGGTGGAAATCCAAATTGGCAGAGGTGGGGGCATGGGGTGTGGAATCCTATTTGGGGGGGGTGGAATCTACATTTTCCCGGAAATTTGCATTGGCGCCAAGGTCTCCGCCTGATTTCCGCTTTTTTTGCCAGACACCACTTTCATCCCTGAATATTATTAAGTACACCAGTATCTAAGCTAGATATGTAGAATCGAATCTAGATAATTATTTAGGTTTATTAAATTTGATGTTTTTATCGGACTATGCAGCTTTAATCAGAATGATCAGGATCAGATGTGACTATTCAAGGTAGATAGATATATCTGAAAACGTTTTCCCTGCGAGTTACTTATGGCTCGATCAAGGCTGAGGGCGACTGTAGTCAAACTGCGACCTTTAGTATCTTTCGGCTCTAATGACCTTTGTCTGCTTTCAGAGCTGTGTTTAGTGGCTGTAAGTGCAATGCCACAGTTAATGTTTCTAGAATTGTATTTCTTTTTACGTACATATTCGCTATATTTCAACAAAATATAACATGCTAAAATCAGGTGGCCAAATCTTCAAACGCCCTCCAAATCCAATATGGCTTCTGCATAAACTAATGATGTGTTGTAATGGTGAGTCCATTAATATATATACATTATATATAAATATATATATACACATATATATTTTAATGTATATATTATATATCTTATAATATATATATATGTGTGTGTGTACGTATGTAATGCGTAGGTATACAGTATCTAATGCATTGTGTATATAATATAAACTTTTGTTGGGGGGGGGGGGTCCATTAGTTGTTTAAGAAGGGGAAATTTCAGTCATAGACGACTGGTCTTCCTCATTCCACTGCTGGTCGATAGAAAGCCCGAGCCTACACTTTTACCGACCCAAGGGATTTTTAACCTCCCACACCACATAGACGTGGTATGAGAGCAACCGACCTTTGATGACGCTGTAAGTTATATACACAGCGGTGGAAATTCAAATTGGCAGAGCTGGGGGCACGGGGAATCCAATCGCCGACCCTCAGATTAGGAGTCTGACCTAGAAAAAAGTCAGACACTCTAACCACTCCGCCACAGAGAATGCCACGCTATTGATTATATATCGTATTCTCACAGGTTAACACATTTAAATTGGCAAATCACTGAAGTGAAGGGGGGGGGGGGGGGGGGGGGGGGGGGGGGACGGGGGGGGAGGGGGTCGGGTGTTTACCCACACATGGGCGTTTAAGGGGTGGGCGTTTACGAAATATTGGCCAAGCGGGGGATGGGTGTTAACCCGACATTGGCATTCACCTGTGAGAATACTGTATATAGAATCCAGTCCAATAGTGGGTGGGATAGTTTCGTGTTGTAGATATGCACAGTGCCAAACTACACAGACCTTTTTCTTTTCTCTCTTTAAGATGTGAACAGCCTACCTGGGTAGTTAATTAAGACCAACAATGAAGCTTCTATTAAAGTTGCATAGTCCGATGGTTTTGCGTTTTGGTAATTTTTCTGAGATAAATATATTAAATTGATCGTTATAATCTACCTTATTTCAGGTTAAATTAACTTTGATTTTAAATGGGTAAGTTTTGAGATATTTGAAATTCAAACATGCAAACTTAGTTTTGGCAAGCACGTCAAAACTCTGACACCATAGGCTTCAACAGTAACAGGTTATATCAAATTGTCTCAGTGTTCACTTATATGTGGCAATAAATGCTTAATATGCGCATCAATATCTAAATTAGATATGTCGAGTCAAATCGATATAATTATTTTGGTTTTGAAAATGTGATGCTTCATCGGACTATGCAGCTTTAACTATTATTGAAATGTGCATTTACAAACAGAACAGATTTTTACATCAGGATTAATTAGATTCACACTTAGGTAGATTAACGAAAGGTCAAACGTGGCGTAATTTAGATTACGTACACTTTCTTGGGGAGTAAGTAATTGAGTACTTAATAATTAATTATATGCTCTAATCTTGTGAACACATGACTCTTGACTATTTTAAAGAAAATATTTGTTACTTTTAATATATTTTTAAGGATTTAATTATCTATTTAGGGGCAGTCCATAAATGCCGATGGTTTTCACAATCTTAGCAATGTTAAGCTTAGGTTTCAAGCCCCCGTCCTCCACTCCCCTCTTCTTGTCCTAATCCTGGCAGAACAACTTTGATCGCCACCTACCGGGCCACCGCCGCACCACAGCACCACAGCACAAGACACCGCGAAGAGCACACCCCCCCCCCCCCCCACACACACAAAAACCGCCAAAAACGGGCCGTTTTAACGGCGCCGTTTATTAATGCTGCAGTCCTGCAGCCAGTGACCGCTAGGTCACAAACCCCCCAATAAGTATGTAAGTAACTTTGATCAAAAATGTAATCCAATATTATATCCTGAAAAAGCAATCTTAATGTAGTGTTTTTACCTCCCCCCTCTCACCCCCTCCCCTGTCCTGATATGAACTTAGATGTTGCCAGGACGTAAAACTCCAACAACCAACTAACCTCCCCTCTTCTCCTTTGGACCAAGCATTGTCTGGATTGTGAAGAAAGCTGTTATTTATGATCTACCCTTTAGTAGTTTGCTTACCGCATCTATCAGGGCTGAGGAAAGTAGCGTAACTACATGCAGGCTGTTATAGCTTCTCTACCAAGATGACCTACTGATGCTTAGGTCACAAATGCTGCGGTCGCCGTACGGTGCTGTGGTGTGTATTGCGGTTTATTCAAATGTTACGGTGTTGCGATCTGCGGTTTATCTATTCACAAATCGTACGGTCATCGCAAGGCACCTTGCGGTTTGTGTTTAACTGTTTACACGTCAATCATAACTTTCTTAATATTGATAACACAAACATGAATTTTGTACCATATTGATATTCATTTTAAAACCTTTTCATTGTTGTCAACAAAGTTGACCATACGGTGTTGTGGCATGATTGTGGCCTGTGGCATTGTGATTTTCCGAAGTCAAGATAACTTCAACTTAAAAAAACCACAACCACTTGCGGCGAGTAAAAAACCATGCGGTCGCCGTATGGCCACCATATCCTTCCATACGTTCACCGCACGGTTTTGCCAATGCTGCGACTTACGGCCGCCGCAAGCACACCACAAGGCATTTGTGACCTAGGCATTAGCAAGAACCTTATTACCATTGGGCTGACTGAGCCTTACAAACAGTTAGTGATGAATACTTTGAAATATCGCTGCATTGAAGCTATAGGGGCCTTTCTTCTTTTTGTCCCCTTCCCCTGCCCCCTTTTTTTTTTGCTCAGCCAGGTTCAAAAGGCAATGGTCCATATTCACACAGCTGCCTCTGCGACTGCGTGGAGAAGAAGAGCTCACATGCTGTTGGCACATGCACACACAACTGTGGTTGCATGCATTTTGTCCAGAACATTCAAGTGTTCATTCCAGATGATACTGACACTAGTGTTCTTGCTTTATTACGGCTATTGACTGAGTCTTAATTAAACAAAATTAATTAAATGTGTGTATATTTATTATATAATATTTATATATTATATTGTTTAAAAATGAAATTATTACTGTCGGCAGTTCCCTTTCATGTACATCCTCATTAAAAGATTTAACTAATTTTCTTAGCAAATCACTAGTGGTGAAAGAAATGTATTTGCTGTATTACTACTACTAATAACACATGCCCACTCCCTCAATAAGAAGACGTGTATTAAGGAAACTGTCCTTCGACAATTGCATAAGCTTGGTTGATAAGAGTGTGCTTACTTAAAGAGCTGCTACATTTTCCAAGTTCTCGATTTAAATATATACAGTCAAACAAGTAGTTTCGTCAATGGAACACACGTAGGGCCTATAGATTGTAACCAAAGGGTACTATATTGTCAACTGTTAAAAATAGTGAATGCCATTTCCATTATAGAAAGCATATAAACAATTTTTTTCTTGAAGATTTATACTGCCTATCATGGATAAGTCAGAATAGACTTGTTTTCACCATTAGACAGTTTGTCGATAGAAAGCCCGAGCCTACACTTTTACCGACCCAAGGGATTTTTACCCCCCCCCCACACCATATAGACATGGTATGAAGCAACTGGCCTTTGATGACGCTGTAAGTTATACACACGAATATACATGTGCCTTTTTATTTTTATTTTATTTATTTTAAAGAAGAAAGATTTATGAAATGCTGATATTATATTCAAAATAAAGACTTTATATGTGTTGAAATGAGTGCGTTCAGTGCACGGATATAACTTTGTGAATTATAGACTACTTGGAGAATGGAGAAAAGGAAGGTTGAAAATTGCACATTAGGCAGTGTATCCATAGACTGTTCCCTTGTGGTATGTTCCCTTGTTCAGTGTTCATTTGTGACCTTGTGATGCGCCATACAGACAGACAATGAACATGTTCATTCTGTATGTTCCCAGTTAGTACATGTCACATGCGCTGTGCACAAGGCCTCACGATCCCTGGGTCCAACTTATGGGAATGGCCACTAAGCAAAACACAGGTTCATTGTCTGTGTGGCACATCACAAGGTCACAAGTAAACACGGAACAAGGGAATAGTCTATAGATATATATATACAGGGGCATACAATACAGGTATTCAGAGTTCCGCTGGTCCCTCAGTAAGGACTGAAGCTGAGACCCAGCACCACCTATGACCACACACCTCCTCATAACCAAACTTGGTATGATTATTCTCCCATGTGTGTTTCTAATGTAGATTACATTAAAATTGTCATATAAAATATTTTACATGAGATAAAATACCACATACTGTGTCATGGTGTATATGTATTCACCGTCTCCCTTTTCCTTCCACCTCGAAAGCTGTTGTTGTGACCCAGTGTCTATGGTCTCGGCTTCAGTCCTCTATGAGGGACCAGCGGAACACCTGAAATACCAGTAGGCCCTATTGTCGGACAGTTGCATGTTATGCTCAACGGTAGTCCACTTCCGTCCTGATATGACCATAGATGTTGCTAGGATGTAAAACCTGAAACCCCAACAAACAACTGAACGAATCTAGATCAGTGTTTTGATTTAGATAATTCGATGATCTTATCGGACTATGCAACTATAATGCATAATGAATCATAAGCTTTTTGCTAGGATTCATAATTAAATACTTATATTGCAGCACTGCCAGAATACCTGAATAGGGCCTATACCATTATTTGTATTCTCCCTTTTCCCTCTGATATTTCTTTTCCAGAGGGCCTAATACCATATGCTAGGTGTGCCTGCACATTAGTCATGTATTATACCTTAGAACCACCATAGTGCTTGCAATAATTGGACAAAAATGGTTAGCGAACTGTTAGTCGAACTGGCTGAGCAACTCACCAAACAGTGTGACCTTTGGTGGGCAGCTACATCAATTAGCATATATATGCATATATATAATATATATATATAATATGTGGATATAATAGGCATATTTGTACCATACCCTGCAAAGGTAGCATTTAACTTAAGTCACCATGTTATCTTTGAAAAAAATAAAAATGGTAACCACTACTGCTGTTAGCCTTCATTCTGTCCTTAAAAATAAATTATTTAACTGCACAATTGGTCATTTTTACTTGTTGTAATGCGAATAATGTTAACCTCTGTGCACGATGTAAACCTTTTCGATTCCATAGAATGGAATGTCAGAGTGGGGTGAGGAGGGCGCATATTTCCCATGTGGATAGTCTAGGTATTAATTCCCGGCCGAGTCGAACTAATGACTAATACAAAATTGATACCTATCCTTTGGCTGGTGCACGGTATTAGTAGGATAGGGCAACAAATAGTTGGTTCAGTATCAGGATATTGCGACTGACTGGGATATCCACCATGATGTAGCAAGCAGTAGGCCCTATGACCAAAGACCCTATAATATTATAGGGTCTTTGTTATAAAATTGGCCTCCAGTGAGGCAACATTGTTATCATGCATAGATCTAGAATGGAATAAAATGATATAAAATATCATATCATTTGGTTGATTGCGGATTTACGTCCTAGCAATATGCAAAGTCAAACCACGGCGGGCACTGGGCATGACCGTAGCAGGTTTAAAGTGTAGCCTATTATTCATCATCATCATCATCATCATCATGCTGTCGGTCGCGATGCGACAAAGACTGCTTTCATTACTTGACTGCCGCTCTCCATTTAGGAAACATTTCATGAAAGCTGCCTGCAAAAGTGTTGAAGTGCTGCTGCCTTTTGCAAGTTTCCAGCGGCACTCTCTCGGGGAGCAAATAGAGGTTTCACACCGGCAAGAACATGTCAAGACAGGTGCAAAACTATTTGTCCCTGCAGTGGCTGTTCGGGAGATGTTGGGAGTTCCATACAGCAACCGCCCTTAATGCTGCCACAGTGACATGGTTTTCTGTTTAGGGTTTGCTCCCTTAGCCTTCGGTTCTGTCAAGAACCTGTACCACAAGGCAATGGTTTACAACTATGCAGTGCAGGGGCGTCAAAATCCCTGAGGTATTGCTATACCTGCATACCGTATTATTATTAATCTCCATGAGTTAATCTATTCTACAATTCAAAAGTAGCTGGTAAATATAAAGAGGTATATTCAGAAATTGTGTTGTTTCCTAAATTAAGAATTGATGTGATAAATTTCAGCCTTCGGAACTTTTTCTAATGGATTGTTCAGCAGACCTGTCTCAGGAACAGGGCAATATTATGTGACTGAGTGTGAACTCGGTCATCGTGCCGGTGTTGCGGTTTCCCAGGCACACCAGTTTGCCAGGGACACATCCATTCAAATGCATTGTTAACGGCCGTGAGCAAATCTTCATACAGAAGAAGTCAAATATCTCTCAAATTACACCATCTAGAAACAAATCGCTTGGTACACATATAGAAAACATCTTTACCATAAATATTATATTAAATTTATAAGGTTAGGGTTCTTGATTTCTATTAATTTTGAATAAAACTAACGTTTTGCACTGCGCATACCGTCAAACTCAAGGCATTGTCAATGATTATGAGCAATGTTCATACAGAAAATACAGAAAAAAGTTAAATATCTCTAAAACCACACCACCTAGAAACAAATCGTTTGGTACACATATAGAAAACATCTTTACCAAAAACATTATATTAAATTTATAAGGTTAGTGACGATGCTGTTCGATTTTGATGCATGTGCAGAAGCGATGTGTCCCTGGCAAACTGGTGTCCCTCGGAAACTGCAACACCGGCCACCTAATCTCTCGGTATAGCAGCACTATAAAGCCGCTATGTGGTTTGCACTGTGAGAAGTTGGCATCAACCCTGACATGACCTGAGATGTTGCCCGCAAACTCTTGTTACAATCTGACATGTGCGAAACACAGTTCGCCTAAATCCCCAGGTGGCGCCACCTTCCATCCGGTCTGTTATCAACACGACAGCGGACGTTGCACGCCATGGCTTCTTATCAAGAACAGTGCATGCACGACTTCAAATACATCTTCGACAGAGAGCTATGCAGGTATTCTTATACTAGTGTGTTCCTTAGACGTAAAATGCCCGCGTGGTGTAGCGATATTCGCTTGACAACGCGCATAGTTTAGCCCTTAGTAGTACGTGCAGCGAGCCTATGTCGTAAAGCGACGCTAGATGGCGACAATTCCATGTCCATGAGATCGCTTGTAGAAAAAAAACCTACAAATAAATCTTCTTCCTTTCCCTTTCTTCTTCCTTTTCTCCTTCTTTTTCTCCTTCTTTTCATGTTTTTAGGCTCCCCTCCCTGAACTGTATTCCGCCAAATGTTTCCAAGCACAGCTGACACTGTAACTTGCTACGTAACAGTGTTCTGCAACGAGTTCCCCCCCCCCCTCCCCACATTCACTCCACCAGTCAAGTTTTTTTAGAACTGTCAGATTTTCTTAATAATCAGTATATATATGCATTATCAATAGAGGGAATTCACGTGACATCAGCAGTCAGCAATCAGCAGCCAGCCATCTTGGATTACAAGCACCCTCCCTAACCATGTTGTGAATGCATGCAGATGCAGCAAAGCAGAGTTTTCTTGTGTTCTGGGAGGTTCTGGGCAGTTTACATCCAATAAGTGAAATTTAAGCACTTTAGCAACAACTTCTGAGGCCAAACTGCTCAAAACAGTGACAATTAAACCATCAAATCAGTAAATAAGCACAGTTTAGGCAGTTGCAAGCCTTCTGTTGTCTTGTGACATCATTACACTCCCTCTATTGGTTATGCTAATTAACTTCCATAGGCCAATTGTACATATTTGAAAATAAAGGGATCCAGTCCTGGCAGCTGGGATGAGAGCTAAATGTTCTCTAATACGTCTTTGCACGAATGCTCGATTTATCTAACGAAATATGTGTCTGGAGAGTGTACGAGTGACAACCTAATTTACTCCTCTATCAAACCTAAATTGGGTCACTGAGGTGAGTAAAATTTGGTACCATGCACCACATGTGGGAGAACTGGGAACTAATTATAATGGAACATGCACCACCTGGTGTAGAAATTATCAGCACTAGCAGGGCCAGGACGAGGTCCGTTAAAGGGGCCAGATATAGGTCGCTGGCGACAGGAACCGTACTCTGACAAATGCTCTCCAAGCACAACCTTGTTTGGGTTTTATGTTTAAAGAACCAAAACTGGGGTATTTTCAATCTTCTTTAGAGTAGTTCAATCAGGAAATATATTTGTGTAATGTAAAATATATGTTAGTACAATTACATTGCATAATTCAATGAGAAACAGATATAGATGAAAAAACGTTTTTTTGTTGATGAATGTAAAAAAGGTTCTGCTGTGTATGGGGTTTGAACCCACACCAACAAACAACTTCAGATTACAAGTCCAACACTCTAACCACTAGGCCACAGAGACCTCACATAGTTATTAGTCTCAGTTCTCCCTCCAGTCGTTGCGGCGGCGGCGGCGGCGATTTGTGTACTTTAGATTCGTCGATTCGAAAATATTAATATCGCCGCCTTTGCGGCAGCAGCGTTAATTTCGCTTCGGATTTAGGGTTAATTTGAATAAATTTCACTTATTGCGTATGTAAATCTATCAAATATGATCACATTGAATAGATTTGGGCATAAGAAATTCACGCCGATTCGGCGGCCACGGCGGCGGCTAGATACAAGATTCACCCCGTACTGCTGCAGTGCTGATACAGCGTCAGCATCAGCGGTGAATCTTTTATCTAGGCGGCGGCATGTTTGGTTAACGTTGGACAGTATGGATATCGACGTCGCTGTTACGGCGTCAGCGTTAATTTCGCTTCGGATTTAGGGTTAATTTGAATAAATTTCACTTATTGCGGGCCCGAGCTCATGAATACGGCCCCTGCTTGTTTCTACGTGTTGTAGTCTTTGTTTACCTACAACCGGAAGTGGCCTCGTTCTCGCGAAATTAGGACATGCCCATATATGGCCAGACCGTGGCATCATGTATTCACTAATAGCCTGAACTGAGAGTACTAACCATGTGTGGCCTCTGTGGCCTAGTGGTTAGAGTGTTGGACTTGTAATCTGAAGTTGTTTGGTGGGGTGGGTTCAAACCTCACCTACTGCAGAACATTTTTTACATTCAACACCAAAAAAAAGTTTTTCATCTATATCTGTTTCTCATTGAATTATGCAATGTAATTGTACTAACATATATTTTACATTACGCAAATATATTTCCTCATTGCACTACTCTAAAGAAGATTGAAAATACCTCAGGATTACCCTCCCTTCTCTCCACTCACCCAGCACAACAATCTAGGTCACTCTCCTGTACACCACCAAGTGGAAATGTTCAGTACTAAGCATGCACCACCCCTGTGGCACACATCTGAACTATTCTGAGTTTGTTTGTTTTCCCGGCAACGAATATCTCCTCCCTTTAAAGGAAGTGGAGTTACGGCGCGACCATGATTACATGAACAACTTGAAAGGTACTTTGCATTTTTAATGTATTTTTCAACAGTTAATTATTTTAGGGGGTTTCCTTGTTTGGTTGGATTTTACATCCTACCAACATTTATGAACATATCGGGACGGGTATAGTTTGGTCAAACACTTATTTATAATTTATGAAAGTGAGTAGCAATATTTTATCTTGTCTTTACTACTAACAGGTGTTGGCTACATTATATAATTATGACTTTATATATCTGTTTGTTTATATTCTAATTTCACTTATAAATGTATTCATCTGATATTTATAATGTGTATACCTCTGCTTGTCTACAAGTTATAGGCCCTAAAGCCCCAGTCACACCTACCCGGATCAGGGCCCGGACCATGAATCCGGCGTGGCCTGGGGTGATCCGGGTTCATCTGTGGGAAATCCTTGGCTGATCCGTGGCTGATCCTTGGTGGTCCGGGGTTGGGACGGCAGTTTTTAAATGTTTAAAACATCCGGGGCGATCCCAGCAGTATTGCAATACGGGGTTAACCCGGCATCATCCGTGTGTAATCCGTGACTCATCCGAGTAGTCCGTGTGTTGTCCGGGGGTCATCCGTGTCACATCCGGGGCAGTCCGGGACATTTTCCAGCGAAAACTACGTCTTTTATACTCCGGGCTATCCGGGAATAGTCCTGGGGTTATCCGGCCTGGTCCGGGGCTGGTCTGGGGTTGTCTGGGGCTCGTCCATGTTGTACGTGTCTACTCTGGGGCAGTCTGCGACTTCTTCTTCTTCATCGTGTCCTTCCACCAGTTATCTCAAGGGATTTTCGAGCAGAGGTATGATCTTTATTCGTTGGACGTGCTCTTGGTGGTGGATGGTGGTAGCAGGATTTGCAATCAGATAGCTGATTCCCAGGGCCGCGATGTGGACGCTCCTGCTGTGGCCAGTTTGTCGATACAAAGCCCGGGCCTACACTTTTACCGACCCAAGGGATTTTTAACCTCCCACACCACATAGACATGGTATGAGAGCAATCGGCCTTTGATGATGCTGTAAGTTATACACAGCGGTGGAAATCCAAATTGGCAGAGGTGGGGGGGGGGGCATGGGGAATCGAACTGCCGACCCTCAGATCAGGCATCCGACCTAGAAAAAAGTCAGACACTCTAACCAGTCCACCACAGAGAACAGCACGGGACTAATCCGTGGCTACACCGGGTAGTCCGGGGGTTGTCCGGAGGTCTTCCGGCTCAATCTGGGGTGATCCGTGCTGTGGTCCGTGGGTAGACAGACCTTGGTTCGTCCATAGATATGTGACTGCGAGGCAAAATACAACAAAAATGTGAAATTGAATAAGCCTATGCCATAAGAGAATATATTAAAATATCCTTAATTTCTTTTAGTGCGCAGCTGGGAATATTTTTGTTTTGTTTTCAGAATTCAACGAAATAGAGCACTCATTACTGTCTAATATAACCTACACATTGTGTTTTTTTAAAAATCATTTCAACCTTAAGAGGGAAGGTTGCCTTCATAACTGGCGGTGGCTCTGGTATTGGATTCACCATTGCTGAAATGTTCATGCGGTAAGTATAACTAAAATGACTAAATAGACATAATTATTTATTCTTGTCTTCGAAGTGTCCTGCTTGTAAGACAATGTCAAGAGAACATCTTGGAAGCAATCTTGTTTGTCTCATGGTTACTACATCTTTTGCAATAGGCCATTAAAATAATAAAACTAGACGATATGGTAAGCTAATACAGTACACTATTATATAGGTCATTGAACTAGTAATAGTATTGTATTAGACATATTCTAAAAAAAGAAAGAAAACTCACTTCACTATTTTCTTTTTTAACAAAGTTACAATCATTAATTGAATCTGCATAGTCTGATAAAAGCATAGCATTTTCTAAACCAAAACACTTATCTACACTTGATCCTCCACATCTACCTTACATACTGAATCACTCATTAAACCATTTAGTGCTGCATAGACAAAATACCAAGTCAATTCAGTATACCCTGTCAATGCTGAAGCCTATGGTGTCGATCATTTTGATGTGTACACCAAAATTAATATTGGATGGTTTCACTTCAAATATCTCTAAATACCTTGAAAATATCACTTGCTTTAAAGTAAAGTTGATTATACAATAAAACCTTTCTAACCGACCACCTCCACAGATCGACCACTCCCCTATATCGATCTCTGTATTTGGGTCCCAACAATACCATTGTAACCATATTCTAACTCCCTAAGCCGACCACCTCCCTAAATGGACCATTTAAAGTCGGTCCCAAGGTCGGTCGATTTAGAGAGGTTTTACTGTATTTGTCAATTTAATATGATATGGCAGAAATTCAAAAGCATGCAGCTTTAATCCATTTCTCCCGTCACAAATGTGTCTCTTCTATAATTAACCAGCCATGGGTGTAAAGTGTCCATCGCCAGTCGAAACGAGGCTCGCCTTAAAGCGGCATCTGAGAAGCTGCAGAAGGATATCGGAGGCGAGTGTTTCTATCTGGCTATGGACGTTCGGAAGGTGAACCTTTTTTCTAAATTAGCATACAGCTGCATGGTCCGATGATCTTTTGAATTTTCCCATTATTATTTTTAGATAAATATGTGAGGTTGACAATTATAACCTAATATTCATCTGTCTGTGGTAATTTTTATTGAGCAATGACTAACTTTACAGCAATTTAAACTGAAAGAACCCAACATAATTTCGGCAAGCTTGCCAAAACTCCTGTAGCTATGAGCCAGTTTGTCATCTCGTGATGACCACGTGATATATATAGTAGTATATTATCTAGACTTTCATTCCTATATTATATATATTAAGTTGAGTTTTGAGTTGAGTTTTATTTAAGTACAAACATGTAGTAAAGTGACCGTAGATTATGGCTTCCGCTAGGGGTGATCTTCCAACCGAGCAACCAATGTTACATTAAATTAGAATTCATAATTATATAAAATACATTGTTGCAACGGATCTGCAATTGAAAGCTTTACCTAGAATCAGATATAAATAATGTCCCTCTGTATATTGATAATCCGCTATTATTTCAAACTGTATACGTCAGGTTTCCCTTTAAAGTCGCGACTTGTAGGTCTATATATTTATTATATATTCTGACAGCCACAGAGTATTCTGAATGCTGTGGAGGCTACACTTGCCCGTTTTAAACGGATAGACATCCTCGTTAACTGTAAGTAACAATACTAACATGTCGTTTTTTCTTGTTTTGCTAAATGTATTTTATTCATTGAATAATAGCTCTTGTCAGTCCCAGAGCACTGTTCTTCCGGCCGTACAGTACAATTCCTTGATGCATAACTGAAACTATCGGGTGTAATAGTAACTGCATGCAAATCCTGTTCGATAAGATGATTACACTTACAGTTGTAAAATCCACTGGTTTTAACCTTTCAGGGTGTGCTACCACTTTGTATGCCCAGATTTCATCTTACATACACAACGTGGGTAGTGGGTCCCTTATTACACATTTATCGTAGCATAGAAGGAATACTAAGTTAAAGTTCTATATTCCGATGGTTTTGAGTTTTTGTCATTTCCTGAGATAAATATATTGGGTTGATCATTACAATCTACCTTCCCTACCTTTGAAGTAACTTTAATTTTAAATGACTAACTTGAGAGATATTTTAAATATAAACATTTAATTAACTTTTCACTGTAGCACGACTGTAATGTAGTGTGATCAGAAAATGAGTTCCCGTCACGCTGGAGCCCCCCCCCCCCTCTCCCCGCCAACCAAAAAAAAACAGCCAAATTTTCATGCGACAATTCCTTCTTTTTTTTTAAATCAATAAAAGCTGTTTACAATTTGAGGTGCCGCGGGTAACTTCCTATGTCCCATCGCTGGCCTTTCATTCAACGCTTACCGCACGGTGCTCGAGATCGACACGATGGGAACTTTCAACACAAGCAAGATTGTCTTTGAGAAGTTCCTACAGGTAAGCACACATGACTCCTTTTAAGGAATGTACAGCCAACCATTGTTTTAAGACCATTAATCATTAAGATTAAAAGATTAGAATAATTGCAGTCAACCATTTCGTGAGTCCATTTATTTGGAGGGTCATTGCGGTTTATAGTAATGCCCATTTTCTTTGTATGGTCATTGTGGTATCATTTATTAATGCCCATTTTCTTTGTAGGGTCAATGCGGTTTAATTTATTGATGCCCATTGTGTTGAAGAATCATTGCGGTCTAATTGCTCACTGTCCATTTTGCCGTAGGATCATGGGGGAGTGATAGTCAACATTTCGGCAACACTAGCATACAGAGGTCAGGTCCTCCAAGCACATGCAGGTTCAGCAAAGGCCGCAATTGGTGAGTTCTCCTGTACATGCTAAATTAACATAATAATTTTCCACTAATTGACCGCGCGCGGTGGCCGAATCGGTAGAGCACGGGCCTTGCGTGCGGGAGATCGGTAGTTCGGTTCCTGCTCGAGTCAAACCAATGACTTATCAAATTTATACTTGTCGCTTCCTAGCCTGGCGCTTGGCATTATTAGGATAGGTCAAGGACTGGTTGGCTCAGTGTCAGGATAATGTGACCGAGTGGGATATTGGGTCATGGTGCCGGCAGCCAGATTTCCTAATGGGACAGCACAAAAAGATGCCATGACTGTGCACTGTCACAAGTCGGTACCCGTCCTGATATGACCTTAGATGTTGCCAGGACGCAAACCAACCACTGATCTGTGCTTCTATGGCTTGATTTAAATTGGCCCCATATTGTCCACTGAGATGGCAGACAAACTCCGAATGTAATCTATAAATGATATCATGGGTGGGATTCCCTCATCACATGACCTAGAAGGGTTCCCCACACACCGGAAAACCCTTTTTGCCTTGAAGCATCACATTGGTAGAGAATGCACAAAAAACACAAGATGGCGGCCACGGGAAAGCTCTCGATTAGACTTTTAAAGTCTATTATTAATCTACTGGATTTCATCAATTATTCACACCAAAAGTAGCGGGATGTGATAAATTATAAGCATTTCAACTATACATTTAGCTTTTTTATTTGAAATTCCTGTGGTTATTTCCATAATTCAGCCTTCCAAAACATTTTTATATAAGGTTATCTAGCAGCCCTGTCATAGAGACGTTAGGAGCAACCGATCTCGGCACTCCCCAACCCCACATTTTCGCTTGCATAAACAGAACAACATGGTAAAGGTGTGCTTTGGAGAGCATTTGTCAGTTTGATTGATTGATTGGTGGTTGCTTTACGCCGTGTTGGCAGCATAGGCCATATTCACGGCGAGAAATGTTTGTTTTTTGTTCAGACCATCGCTTTTACATGTAAAAGCAGACAATCAATTATGTGCCAATAGACACTCATTAAAGTAGAAAGCTCACAATCATATATTTGTGGTCAAGGGAAACAAATTCCCATAGAAAAAGAAAAGTTTTATTAATAATTGATAGAATTTATTGAAATTAATGTCAATACTTTGTCAGAGTACAGCTCCAGTCTCCATCATTGTGAAATAAACCTCTACTATTAGCATATATATCGCAATCCTATTTGAAGCTATCTTTGTTTGTTGTTTTACACCCTAGAAACATCCAAGGTCATATCAGGAAGGGTACCGACTTGTGACAGTGCACACTCATGGCAACTTTATAGTTCTAGCCCACTGGGAGACCAGTCCGCTAGCACCGTGACCCGATATCCCACAGATTATCCTGATGCTGAGCTATCTTCTTTACAATAATTTATCACATTTGAAATTAATTTGGAAAACAAATGAAGTTAGAGCGATTTCCACTTCCGTCTTATCATTTTCTGAGGTTGAAAGCAGAATTCTTGAATTTCCTCAGTTTATTGGAGTTTTACGTCCTGGCAACAGCTAAGGTCATATCAGGGCGGGGCTTCGGGCTAAAATGGGTTAAAGTCTCCTTTGTTTCTCCTTGTAGATGCACTGACGAAGCATATGGCCATGGAGTGGGGCGGTAACAGAGTGCGGGTTGTCGGTGTTGCGCCTGGCCCCATTCGCGACACTGAGGGAATGCGTAAGCTAGGTAAGTACAGTGGCACCCCGTTATAATGTGACCGGTCGTGATATTACCTTATATGTTGCTAGGACGTAAAACAACAAACAAAACAAAACCATAATGTGACTATTGGGGTCCATAAAATGTCATCGTGAAAAAAAGTGGGGGTCACGCTAAATCTAGGTTCAGTTTACTGAATTACCGTTGAATCAAAGAATTCTACATCCAATGAATCATTACATTATATCCCAATTCGTGTTAAATCGGGGCACGTTATAACGTGGTTTCACTGTACATTTACAAGCCAAGTCACACATTTTGCTGCATTTACTAATTTCCCTACAAAAATAAATCATTTTCCGATTTTATCTTCAATTTGGTAGGTAGAAGAGTCATTTATTACTATTTCGTTTTGTAGATGATTATGACAGCTAGTGATCTGGTCTAGTAATTTTAGCATGTTTTCTTTAAAGCTGCATAGTCCGATAAAATATCACATTTTCAAAACCAAACCAATTATCTAGATTTGATTTTACATATCTAACTTAGATACCGATGCACTTATTAAGCATTTGTTTCTGTATAGAAGGCAATACTGAATCAATTTAACAGAACCTTTAACTGCAGAAGTCTATGGTGTCGGAGTTTTGGCAAGCTTGTCAAAACTAATTTTCCATGTTTGCACTCAAAATATCTGAAAAGTTTACCATTTAAAATAAAAGTAACTTTGAACTAATGTAAAGTAGATACTAGTGATCAATCTAATATATTTATCTCAGAAAAAATACAGAAATTTAAAACCATCGGACTGTGCAACTTTAAGTAAACCAATCTTCATTATATCTTTGCGAAATTTTAATAGTTTATCAATCTTAGCCATGGGGAGCTTAGAATAGCTAAGGGTATGTTCCTGTGACCACAGTTGGCAAAAGAAATTAAATGTTCATGGGTTGGAGAGAAAGTAAAAATCAGATCAATTTGTTTGTGGGTATGTAGAAAGGGGAAAAACTCCTTTAAAATAATTCCGGCGATGAGTAGAAAGGTAATGTCCGCGGTTTCGCGCATTTCAGTGATTTCCTTTATATTTACCAATTAACGTTAAGCAAAATTCCAAGGAATCAGGATACATATGACAACAGTTGAGCAGTTCCAACCCCGTTCTTATGTGCCCTTAGAGATTGCTATAACAAAACACAAACAAGAATGAGTTAGGTATGGGCAATAATATAGATAATAATATAGGCGCAACAAGGATAATTGAAATCTTGACTTCCGGCATTTTCCCCGCGATTCCCTGACAGTGCTAGGCTAGGTCGATGGGAGAAGATCAGCATTTTCGCAGAAATTTGCTGTCGGTGTAATAATCTGGGCTTTATTTCCGCGTTTTTTCGCTGGAGACCACTTTCATCCCTTATTGTTATTATTTGAAAATGTGTGGGAAGATACAAATTCTATCAATATGTTCAAAGGTGGGCGAGATCAAAATAATATCAATTTGTTTTGGGGGTTCGTGGGAGGGTAAAGATCCTCTCAGCCCCTCACTGTGTGACTGTGACTGTGTTCTCTTCAGGCGGTGACCAGGTTGACCAGATGATACCCTTCATCCCTCTTGGGCGATTCGGCACGCGCGCCGACATTGCTGGTGTAGTTCTGTTCCTGACCACAGAGGGCGCCAGCTTCGTGACGGGAGAGACGCTGGTGGTGGACGGGGGGACGTGGCTTAGCGCACCCAACGCGTTCAACCTGGGTGGGGCCGGTGTCGGGGGAATGCAGAAAAGCAGGCTGTGATAATAAATCTTTTTCTAAACATGTGTTTTTCCCTTAACGAGCAGTCTGTAGGTTATTTGTTCCAGGGCTCATGATTTTGTTGTATTGGATTATTTTGTTTATAAGGGGCAGTGGGAAGACAACCATTAATGGTTACACTGTTCCTACAATTTCTATGGTTAACAGAATAGCATATATTTGTGGAATAATGTATAGAAATTGCGAATAAAAATTTTCTAAATGTCTAATGGGCGATCAGCTGCAAGATGGTGTAATGGTTAGCACACTAGAATGCAAGAGGTGTGGGGTTTAATCCTGTTCCAGACGCAATATTTCCCATTGCCATCACCCCCCCCACCCAATGACATAATGTACATAAATGACAAAATGTACATACATGTTAAAACAGTATTGTATGTGTGGTATAAGGTATCTTATGCAGATGTTATTCTGGGAATGTGAATAAAAAACAGCCTGGAATTCCATATTTTCACATATGTACGGACCCTGAATAAATTATGTGAGTAGCAGGTGCTCGACTGGCAGGCCATGTAGTCGCGACCTCGTTATGACACCGCCACCAAACGCTGCGACCCTGTGACGTCATGACCTCTATTTCAGTTCTTTCTTGTTTGCTTTTGTCTTCTTGGTCACAACCACAACCAGATGTCAGTCGTTCATGAAGACTCGTCAACAAATCCTAGACTCGCGTGTCAATGGGGGCAATGTGTATTTTGAATTTCTGGCATTTTTCTGAGACAAATATATTAAATTGATTGTTATAATTTACCTTACTTTATTTTGAAGTAACTTTCATTGTAAATGGCTAAGTTTTGAGATATTTGAAGTGCAAGCATGTCAAATTAGTTTTGGCAAGCACGCCAAAATTCTCGATACCATAGGCTTTAGCAGTAACAGGTTCTATTAAATTGCCTCAGTATTCCCTTCTATGTCACAGCAAATGCTTAATAAGTACATCAATAGGTAAGTTAGATACATAAAATCAATTCTAGATAATTGTTTTGGTTTTGAAAATTTGATACTTCATCGGACTATGCAGCTTTAAGTAGTAAACTAGGCTTAGCTTTGCAGAGTCCGATGGCTTTGAGTTTCTGTCATTTCTTTAGATAAATATATAATTAGGTTGATCGTTTATAATCTAGTTTGAAGTACCTTTTATTTTAGGTGATTACTTTTGGAGATATTTGATGTGTAAGCAGTAACTTTTATGTGCTTGATACTAGAACCTGTAATATTATTACGTGATTTATCCTGTTATCACAATAATTGGGTTGAATGAGCGCAGAGGCGCTTGTTCAGTCATTTCTGGGGCCACACGGAACACGCGCGCCTTAACCGCTGTGTATAACTTACAGCGTCATCAAAGGCCAGTTGCTCTCATACCATGTCTATGTGGTGTGGGAGGTTAAAAATCCCTTGGGTCGGTAAAAGTGTAGGCTTGGGCTTTCTATTGACAAACAGTCTAATGGTGAAAACAAGTCTATTCAGACTTATCCATGATACTTGATAGGCAGTATGAATCTTCAAGAAAAAACCCAGCAAAAAACACCCTCACAGGTGGGAGCCAATCACTGGCCTCCATACAGACCATCCACCAGCACCCCCCCCCCCCCCCGCCCATCTCCTCAGCCTATCGCAGGCCCTCTCTCACACCAACTCCTCCTACATCACTGACCAGGGCCGCGTTCAGGGTACGTCTCAGAGACGTCTCGGTGATGCTTTTTGGCCTATTTGCGTTCAGGGTGCGTCGCGGAGACGCCTCCCTTTTCAGATAGGAGATAAAAAGCGCCTCGAAAATGGCTGCCGTCTCCAGTGGTTTTAGCCTATCACAGCACAGCTTTCCCATTGCAAATGGCCACCGCCTATGAGGGTGGCCATTTTCGAGACAACCAACTGCTTTTGCCGTTCAGACTGGCGTGACGTCATGCCCATCACTGAGACGGACTCCGACCGTGGCGCGGCTCTATGCCATGGCTGACCGCTTCACACCTCTTCACAACCCGCCGACACCATGACTGATTAGGTAAAAAATAAATATCAAATCAGACCAACAAATGTTAAATACTCATACATGATTATTGTAGTTGTGGTTGATGCCGATTATCCTGTAGTGAATGTGATACCAGTGTTTGTCTGTCGCTGTCTGAAGTTGTAAACCATATCCATTAATCTATGTGCATTACTTCATCTCTATGTTTGTTAGAACCCTCGGTTACCATGTCTCTCATACATCATCATGACCGGCCTGCGCACCGAAGACCTTGAATGAGCTTAGAAATAAAGTGATGTTTTTTTACTAATCGTCTCTTTTTGTTCTCTGTGCCCTAGCTAGCAATGTCGCATAATCCGATGAAATCATATTTTACTAACTAAGACATTCACCCAGATGTTACCCTACCTAGCCAACCTATTGGTACTCTTACCGTTCTATGTATATGGAGTATAATGAATTATGCTGGTATGATTGTTATAGCAATGGAGGGTGAATATGTATGCTGGGTGGGCCAGCTTGTGGCATAATATGTATTCTCACTGTGTTTAGTCGTGCGGCAACCCGGTAGGGTCGGTTAGTATGGGTCTGTGCAACTGACGCGCCAACAGCGGCCTCTAACCTAACCAAAGGCAACGAGTATTCATCACACTTCTGCTAGATTTTTTTCTTTTGTATGTAGGTGGGTGGTAAAAGTTCCTTGCCTGAGAAGCTATTAAAGGACTCAGCCCAACTTCTGCATTGGTTATTACTCGGACTAGGAGTTTTCATTTATATATATATATATATATATATATGTGATGTATAATGCATTATACAAGTACAGTAAAACCATTCTAACCGACCACCTCTACAAATCGACCACTCCCCTATATCGATCGCTTTATTTGGCTTCCAAATGATCGCCCATACAATACCATAGTAATGATTTTTTTAAACTCCCTAAACCGACCACCTCCCTAAATGGATCATTTAAAGTCAGTCCCATGGTTGGTCGATTTAGAGAGGTTTTACTGTATAAATATATGGGGAACATATACCCATCACTGTTATTCCTCCATAGGCGCTGTTATATATATATAATCTTTTTTTTCTTCTGCTTGGGCAGAATGCCGAACACATGTCCATGAGTCACTCTGCTGTTCACATCAAAAGTAAGCGAGTGGAGACTCGCACCAGCGGTTCGCCTGGGTTTTTGTGGTTCTTACTAACATGTTATAAACAAAAGCAAACACAAATATTAGAAATGGCATCTCTTTAAATATACACTTTACCCTCGTATGGCTCGCATTTAAAGTTGGATAGTCAGTTGAAAGCATCACATTTTCAAAACCAAAACACTTATCTAGATTTGATCTTACTTAGATACTTAATATACCCTGTTAGTGCTGAAGCCTATGGTGTCAGAACGTTGACGTCCCTGCCAACATTACTTCGACATGTTTTCACTTTAAATATTTCCAAAGTTAGCCATTAAAAGTAAACGTTACTTCAAATTAAAGTACCTAGATTATAAGGATCAACCTAATATATTTATCTCAGAAAATGCCAGAAACTCAAAAACCATCGGACCATACAACTTTAAGCTTTCCCTTTGTATCTTCATTTTTACTTCCTCTTGATTGATTGAAGATTTATACTGCCTATCATGGATAAGTCTGAATAGACTTGTTTTCACCATTAGACAGTTTGTCGATAGAAAGCCTGAGCCTACACTTTTACCGACCCAAGGGATTTTTTACCTCCGACACCACATAGACATGGTATGAGAGCAACCGGCCTTTGATGATGCTGTAAGATATACACAGCGGTGGAAATCCAAAGTGGCAGAGGTGGGGGCATGGGGAATCGAACCACCAACCTTCAGATTAGGAGTCCAACCTAGAAAAAAGTCAGACAGTCTAACCACTCTCCCACACACAACTCTTTACTTTAGATACTTGTCCTCCCATAGCAAGTCAATTTGCACGCGCACACACGCCTGCCTACGCCCCTCCCCCTCCAAAAAAAACAGTTATCCTTGTCATCATTCATTGAGCTAGGTACTTAATAAGAGAGTGGGGAGATACAAGGACAAAATACACACACACACACACACACACACACCGAAACTTCTAGCAAACACACCTTAAGGCTCTATCACACATCACCGGATTGGGGAAACATAAAGAAACCGAGCAAAGTCTGGTTTGTGTCCGTCGCATATTCGTTGATATCCGACCCGATCCATTACAACTTTTGAACATGCACAAAACTTGGAACGGTTGCCACCGGATTGACGTCTATGGTTCTTGTCCAGTTTGAGTTTGTTTAGTCCGCTTATCATCCGTTGGCTATCCATTCATGTACGTTTCATGTCTGTTCATCCGGCGGCCTTTGACCTGATATCGCAACATTTTGACACATTTTAATAGTTATCATGCCCGAACACCACCGGACTAGACAATTCTGTCCGTTGCTCAATCCGACATAGTGTGACAGGCACTTACATAGGGGGCCTATATATTATTAAACATATTGATCCTATCTCTCGGTCTTATCCCCGTGAGCAATAAGGGTTTCGATTGGAAAGTGGCCATATTTTTTTCTTTCTGTGCACTCCACTGTACTAAAAGTTCATGAACTACTAGATGCAGGCCCGTCAACCATTTCCATTTCCGCGAAACCTATCAGATTTTCAGGCTATGATTCCACCGATCATTCCCCACGAAAACGCATATTTTTCAACAAATTTCTGAATACAGTAAAACCTCTCTAAATCAACCGACCTTGGGACCGACTTTAAGTGGTCCATTTAAAGAGGTGGTCGGTTTAGGGAAGTAGAGCGGTTTTACTGTATTTAGTTCTTATTGTGGAGGATTAAATACATTCACTTCCAACATAAAATTGTTGATCTAGTGATAGTGCACATAATACAATGTAGGTTGTTTTTTTTAACATAGAAAGTATTATATTAGAACTTATTTAGTGGATTTCTATATTTTAGTAACTGTTTGTTTGTTTGTTGTTGTTTTACATCCTAGCAACATCTAAGGTCATATCAGGACGTGTACCGACTTGTGAGAGTACGCACTCATGGTGATTTTATAGTGCTCCCCCACTGGGAAATCAGGCCACTGGCACCATGACCCAATATCCCACTCAGTCACATTATCCTGACACCAAGCTAACCAGCCCTTGCCCTATCCTAATAATGCCGAGCACCAGGCTAGGAAACGACAAGTATCAATTTTTAAGTCATTGGTTTGACTCCACCAGGAACCGAACTCGCAAACTCCCGATCTTCCGCACGCGAGGCCTGTGCTCTACCGATTCGGCCACCGCGCCCGGTTCTTTAGTAACTGTAGTCATTCTTCAAATTGTTTGTTTAAATTTACTAACCCCGTTACGCGAAAATAACGGGGTCATGCTAAATCGGGGTTCAGTTTATTGAATTACCTTTGAATCACAGAATTCTGAGTTCAACGAATCATCGCGTTATATCCGAATTCATGTTAAATCGGGGTGCTGATTGATAGCTTATTATCTCATTTCACCAACTCTGCGCCGATAAAAGTAGCCTTTGGATAATGGAACCAGGAACTCCACTTCCCGTTCCATACTAAAGTAATCTTCGCCAGTATTTAGATTATGTTGTCATTCACCCCTACTGCACATACAGGGTGAATCTTTTATCTATCTACCAGTAACTCTCACCGGGTGCGGTGGCTGAAACGGTAGAGCACAGGCCTCGCGTGCGGAAGATCGTGAGTTTGCGAGTTCCATTCCCAGTCAAGTCAAACCAATGACTTAAAACTTGATACTTGTCGCTTCCTAGCCTGGTGCTCATCATTATTAGGATAGGACAAGGACTGATTAGCTCGGTGCCAGGCTAATGTGAATGAGTGGGATATCGGGTCATGGTGCCAGCGGCCTGATTTCCCAGTGGGGCAGCACTATAAAATCGCCATGAGTGCATACTGTCACAAGTCTGTACCCATCCTGATATGACCTCAGATGTTGCTAGGATGTAAAACAACAACAAACAAACAAACCAGTAACACTAAGACTTAAGGGTGCCTCTTTGGCAGTGAAGTGTGTTGATATAATGCAGCATCTGGAAAATGCTGGCTTGAGTAATTCTGACATGGAGTGTAGTGTGGTTTGTTTTTTTTAGGGGGGGGGGGGGGGCTGGGTACCGGTTATGAAAATACGTAGTTGGCTTGGCACACACCCTCGAGGTCGTGCACTTAAGATAACGAGAGCTTAGGGGCGACCACGAATAAGTACAGGGAACATTTGGCACTCATGTACTATGTAGTAGTCTACTCTTATAACACAGTTAGCAAACCAATGTGAACTACTAGTACCATGAGACTCGTCCAGGTCCGGTGTGGCGTTTTCAGCCGTGGGCATAGACTCAAACTCAAGGCATTGTCAATGGTCGTGAGTCACTAACCTTATAAATTTAATATAATGTATTTGGTAAAGATGTTTTCTATATGTGTACAAGCGATTTGTTTCTAGGTGGTGTCGTTTTAGAGATATTTCACTTTTCCTGGATTTTCTGTATGAAGATTGCTCACCACCATTGACAATGCCTTGAGTTTGATGGTACGCGCAGTGCAAAACATTAGTTTTACTCAAAATTAATAGAAATCAAGAACTCTAACCGTATAAATTTAATATAATCTTTTTGGTGAAGATGTTTTCTATATGTGTACCAAGCGATTTGTTAATAGGTAGTGTGGTTTTAGATATATTTCACTTGTTCTGTATTTTCTGTATGAAGATTACTCACGACCATTGACAATGCTTTGAGTTTGAGTCTAATCACACGGCTGAACACGGTACACGGTGTAGTAAGTTCAAAACACTACAGTAGTGTTTTCAGCCTAGATTCTAAACACTATGGTAGTGTTTTCAACCTAGTTGAAGGTAGCTTCAAAACACTTCTGTGGCCATGCTCAAAACACTATCCTTAACTTCAAAGCACTACCTTTAAGTTCAAAACACTACCTTAAAGTTCAAAACACTACCGTTAAGTTCAAAACGCTACTTTCATTTAAAAAATAATAATTGCTGCAGTCATTTTCATTTGTAGTAGGGTGGGGCAGTATGCAGTACGGTGGGGCAGCATGCAGTAGGGTGGGGCAGCATGCAGTACGGTGGGGCAGTATGCAGTAGGGTGGGGAAGAATGCAGTAGGGTGCAGCAGTGTGCAGCGTATACTACTATATATGTGCTTCAAACACCGCAGCACCATCAGCATATACTAATACGTGCTACACTCGCTATCAGCGTATAGTATGTGTGTCCTGATATGATTGCCAGGACGTAAAACTACCAACAACCAAACCACCTAGTACGTGCTTCAAACGCCACACCATGATCAGTGTATACCAAGTAGGTTAAATTTTGTGGCATTACAAGCCCCACTGCCGTGTTATGATAGTGTTTTGAACTTGGGTAGTGTTTTGGATGTATGTAAGGGTAGTGTTTTGAACTTAATAGTAGTGTTTTCAAGTTAAGTTCAAAACACTACCGTAGTGTTTTCAACCGGGTAGTGTTTTAAACGTCCTACACCGGTATTTCACCAATAGGCCGAGAGAAAAAATAGTTGCTGATCGTCCTTTTGAGCACACAAATTAGGCTCGGGCGGTTTTTAATTTTAGTATTTAAAGAAAGAATATTGGACCACCTTAGATTGATAAAGGGATTATGTCATTCATGTACGCATCACGTTTTCAGTCTAACAATTAGGACTATTCTCATTTAGAAATTTATTATATCAAACAGTTCTACTCCTACATTTTTAAGTTGTTGGTTTTTTTTTTTACTACAAAAATTCATGGGCGGGCGATTTTTCAGGCACGGGTGGGGACGATCACCATTTAAAAATAATTGGCCTTATTCCTAAGTAAGAAACTGTGCTGAATAAAAGATCCACCCCTACCCAAAGTATGGGTGGTTGACAACCAACCGAATTAACTGTGTGGAGGTGGTGGTTCCTATTGGTGTAAAGTTGAGAAATTGGAAGAGAGGGCTAAGAAAACAAGATGGCGGCCACTGAATGCTTTCAATTACTTTTTAAAGTGTATTATTTATATAAACAGGCATGTGATTTCTCCGTTTTCAACCAGAATTCAGGTTTTTTCCCTGGCCGCCCGAAACTGGAATTCCGTTATTTTTAAAATTCTGTTTTCTTTTCTGGCCGCCGAAACACCTCTGAAATACACTATTTGCATCCCTCTCGCAACTCAGTGGGATGCTGTGTGTCCCCAAGATAACCTAAAACAAATTCGGGTTTTTTCCCCTGCACCCAATCACATGCCGGTATAAAGTAAAAATCTACATGCTTTCATCAATTATTGATCCAAAAGTAGTGGGCTATGGTCTATGTATTTGAACAATATATTTAACATGCATATAGAAGGATTACACCAGGATGTCTAGATAGTGCTGCGTTAGCGAGTGGTCTACCGGGACTTCAACCCAACCCCTAACCCTAAACGGTTAGTTAGATTACAGGGATCATAGAAGACCTTTTTTATAATTGAGGCTGTATTTATACTGTCCATAGCATGTAAGCCCGGGTACCCAGGCTTGTTTTCAATGCTGGCCAGCTGTAGTGCTGGTGTTGTCTTACCAAACAGTAGCTGCTGATAAGTTATTTGATTGCCTGCATTTCAGTAGGAGCTAGATAGTTTGTTGGTATGCTTAGTAGCCTATGTTAGTTTTTTTTTTTGGGGGGCCCTCTTGGCATTGTATTTTTGTTCTATTCTTATTACTATGTTAGTTGTTTTGGGGTTTTCTTGGGAAGAGCTTTCCACTTTTTCTACTTAATTCTATACTAGACCTCATCTGACCTGACTTGACCTGTCTATACTAACTGTTTAGGGTTAAAGCTAAATTCTTGGTAGCAGCATGGTAACGTTGCATCGGCTAGATAGTCTAATGATTAGAAAAACTATTGCAATCCCAAATATAAATGCTAAAATAAGAGTAATGATGAAACTCATCTTTGATGGGGGAATAAAGAGAAAGGCACATATATATGACTTCCGGCGAACTGTCCTATGAGGGTCTGGTTTATTTATTAATTTAAAAAAAAATAGAAAAGGATCTAATATTTTTAGTGGGTCAGGGAGAAGGAAGCACATCCGAGTCCAGCAATCGTTTACATACTTTATAGGATAAAAAATGATTTTAACTATTTATGGATACTATTGTGTTTTCGTTTTAGCGAAATGTGATAGTTGTGGTAGGGTAGGGTGGGCGGCCTCTGACCCACAACTATCCGAGGCTAGTACCTCGGGAAAACACCAGTTATCCATCATCTGTACCCAGGTAAGATTCGTATAACTATACTATTTTACCTCGGTACTACGCCTCTGGCTACTCGTAGCCCAGGGAGAATTTTACGTAATCTCATAATTTAATGTTGTAATCATACTATATTGTTTTAGTGCAAAATATTTAAAAAAATTCTCACCTGTCTTTAGTTGCCGAGTAGTCAACAGGCCGCTTGGTTTCTCTAGTCATTTGTTGTAATGTTTTGCAAATGATCTAGCCATCTTCCACCCAGCATGTGCAAGGATTCTCTTCACTGAGATTCCTAATTGTCTTGCCTTGGAAACCATGGCTCCATGCGTTGAGTGGGACGCGTAGCATCCATTATTGACTCCTGCCTGTTTAAGCACCTTGATGGTCCATCTTGCGAGCGTGTCTCTCGAGATAGCTTTATGCAGTTTGATGAAGCTGATTAGTAGCTGTCTGGAATTCCTAATTCCACTTGACCTGGATATATACACCCTAATGGCTGAAACTACAAATATCTGTTTATCTTCCAGAAAACTATTTATATGTAGCCTACTCTGGACACTGGGTCCCCTGTGCGATTCGACTTTAGTAATTTCTCTAAATCAAATGTTGCCTCATCTTTATCTATTGCTAGTCCCTCCAGTGAGAGTGCCACAATCGTTTGGCCTGTGTGTCCCGTCACTAGCAGTAATAGAACTGCTAACTTAAATCTTAGTTCCTTCAGTGATAAATGTCTATTGCTAGGCCATGACTTGAACAACTTAAATAATATCGACACATTCCAAAACCTATTATATATGGGTTTGTTTGGGTTTCTTTCATACACCTATCTATTGAACCAGTGTACCAACTGATGTTTTCCAATCGTTTGTCCATCTACCCTAGGTAGAATAATTGAAAGCGCATATCTTGCTTCATTAATTGCACCAAATCCTAATACTTTATCTTCCAGGATTCTTACAAATCTTATTATTTCGGCTATTGTAGGTTTTAATGGTTTGACTCCTTTTAGAAGGCAATGAAGACCCCCATTTCTTTAAATAACTTGTGTATAATTTTACCATTCCTTTCCTCCAGGCATGTGAAATAAGTCTTTCTTTCGTAATTTTGTTCAAACCATATTGTTCTAAATGTTTTCTTAAAAAAGGAATGCCAAAGGGGTGTTGTCAACACATCTCCGTCGACTGTTAGTGGTCCCTGATTTAGGTTGTTCCTTTCTCTTGGGAATCTCAGCGCGTGTGTTGCTGCTGATGTTATTGACGCTAACCATGGTTGTGTTGCCCATGCTGGTACTATCAGTACTGCATGTGTGTGATCCATCTTGATCTTCCTGGCCACTCTGCTGATATTGCTGAATGGTGGGAATATGTAATAAAATGTATTATTCCAAATTAATGAAAATTTGTCTACTCTCCAGGCTTCTGGTTCTGGATGCCAAGACACACATTTAGGTAACTCTTTGTTATTGTGTGATGTGGATAAGTCAATTTCTGGTTTGCCCCATTTGTGACAAATGTGGTCGAAAACAGAATTAGTGACCATTCTAAATGGTCGTGAAAATGTCGGCTTTTCTTGTCAGCCAAAGTATTTTGACTGCCTAGGATATGTGCTACTGTTAGCCATATCTCATGTTTCTCTGCCCAATCCCAAATGAGTTTAGCCATATAATTACATGGTTTGGAATACCCTCCCATATTACGTATGTAAGCCATAGCTGTCGTATTATTTGTTAAAATTCTTACATGGTTTTTAGGGAGGTGAATCAGACTACGGAGTCCTAGATAAATGGCTTTAATTTCTAATATATTTATGTGATCTGAGATTTCATCTTCCATCCAACCTGTTGCCTGTTGGTCTCTATGGGGCGTAATCGATTAATCGACTCTGGTCACCCGAGCCACTTTTTGGCGCATGCGCACATCCTACAGACTCGGGTCGAATAATCGAATATGCTTCTCCGCGCTCGGGTGGACACTTTTTTTTTTTTTAATAATCGATAAAACTACAGCAAAATAGGATTTAAAGTATTTTATGATGGCCTATTTTATCTATATTTCCATTTCATTAATCTAAGTTATTCTTTTAAAAAAACATGTATGACTGGTACTGGTAGCTGTTATCCTGCAGGACGGTACCAGCGCAAATGTAACGTCATCGCTCGTAGCCAACCCCAGCTAGGAGGTGGGTTACTTGGGTCGGATCGTTTTGCACACGGCACATGTATTTGTCGACTCTACTCGCAGTGTTCGATTTGAAATTCTGACGACTCGGGTGACCTGAGTCGCTCGGGTCGTGTTAATCGATTACGGCCTATGAGTCCCACAGCCTTCTAATGAAGCATCTGTTGTAACTGTAGTGTTGGGCTCTCCCATTCTAATGGGGTTGGGCGAATTGTTAATGTGTGAAAGCCACCAGATAATATCATTTTGGCCTTCTGGAGAATTCGTCATGGGCCGCTCAAAGTTTCCTTTTGTGCGTGCCAATGCCAAGTTCTTATCTATTTCTAGCGATTTAATATGAGCCTTGCCATCATAATTCCTATCAATACTCCGAACTGTTGTATCTTTGGTTTATTCAATTTTAATAATTGATTTGCTGTTGTTGTAAATTCGTCAATTTTTTGTTCTGTTAATGAAATGGTCATTTCTGTGGTGTCAATAAAGAATCCCAGAAACTTTAACTTGTTTGTTGGTATTAGTACTGATTTAGTTTCATGTATGTAGAACCCTAATTATGTAAATGTTTCACGTAATTTGTCTACTGCTGTCTGGCATCGTTTTTGTGTTTGTGCAACAATAAATGAATCATCAATATATGGAAACATAATGTCCTTCCCTAGCCATCTGGGAAAAAATTGGTTTAAGTAACCTTGTGAAAATGTGTGGACAGCAAGCCAGTCCATTCAGCATACACGTGAACTCCTAAAGTTTGCCGTTCCAACAAAATCTGAGATATTTCCGATCAGGTTTATAGACAGGTACCGGCTATACCATGGTTGTGTTGCCCATGCTGGTACTATCAGTACTGCATGTGTGTGATCCATCTTGATCTTCCTGGCCACTCTGCTGATATTGCTGAATGGTGGGAATATGTAATAAAATGTATTATTCCAAATTAATGAAAATTTGTCTACTCTCCAGGCTTCTGGTTCTGGATGCCAAGACACATATTTAGGTAACTCTTTCAAAACTTTTCAAAAAGTTCCAAAAAACTTTGTAAGTGAATGCTAACATGTTCTGAACCATCGTATCGATTTAGAAAAATACTAACCTGGTTCGTTTTGTAGTTAATGTAGAAAAACTGCCGGAGCTCCTCATCACAAACGTGAGCTGATTATGCCAAATGCAGGGACCCGGAGTAGCCAGAGGCGTAGTACCAAGTATATATATAAAAGCTATATTCCCCGGCTTGAATAAAACACATGTTACACAGTGGTACCAAAACACTTTATTCAAGGTACATGACAGGGTCGCTACGTTCTATCAAAGCAGCCGTGCTCTCTCGTACAGGTATTGTTCTTCACCATACATTAATAAGGGAGGGGGAATACCAATATCCAATACAAAAGCAATACTGTCAAGGCATTTAATGAAGTCCTTTGATTCGGTATATAATTATAACACTATTCAACTATTCCGTTATTAATATCAAAAGTGAAGTAGAATAATCGCACATTTGATGGAAGTCCTTTGGTGACACAGTTAAAATAAAACAGGTTGTAAATCATGCTCAATTAAACACATATATATAATAATATATATATACAAGTCACTTTGCTTTTTTTTTTTGGTTTCGTTCACTGGAAATCTTGAAGCTGTTTAGTTGTTTGCTGTTCTGAAATAGAAATCCCGTCCTGATAATTCAAGTTCAATGCATCAAAAACCATAAAACGGTTCTGCAATCAATAGGTCAGCCAAAATAAAGTGAACTATTATGTTATTCTTATGAATAAGTTGTGGATAGGTCTATATGATTAATACCAATAAGGGCCGCTTGCAAAACGTTAGCGTGCTGGAGTGTTGGCAAGTAAGGACTTGTTACTTGTTTTTTAAAGAGTATTTTTCTTAATTTTTAAATTGGCATAATCCGATGATTGTGAATTTCTGCTATATTTACTTTTAAGGAAATATATTAGGCTGATATTTATCATATATTTTCCTGTAACTTAATATCAAGCCACTTATATTTTAGTGCGTTACTATTGGAGATATTTTAATTGAAAACAAGCAAATTAAATGTTGGTGTACACACCGAAATTCTAGACATTAGATTTGTTTGCAGAGTAGCACAGGAGCACCAAACTGCAATAACCGCTTAAAAAGGAGACCAGTATCTAAGTTGGATATGTAGGATCAAGTCTAGTGAGTGCTTAAACAAACAAACAAATTATAGAAAATGTTCCCTTCATCGGATTATGGAACTTTAATTATAATAAACTATAACTTGTATTATATTCATCTCTCGAAGTCAATTCTATCAAATCCACGTTGTATAAATCACACAAGCTCACAGAATTATACATGTATACAATACATGTATATGTGCACATTTTCATAATAATATCATCATCATCACCACCATCATCATACTAACACGGCCTTGAACCTAGAAATATGCTCGTTTTACTTGCATATTTTCTTTGGAATAAACACGGCCTACTAGATTTCCACAGTATGGAAGATAATATTCTCCAGGAGTATAGACCTGTTTGAATCTACTCTTTTAATTAATATTAAGGGGTAGGGATTTGATTCCCCAAATTCGATGCCTGAAAAAGATATTGTAGTTTGAAATGAATACACACCAACTTAAAAAAACACATTTTCCCTCCAAAATTGTGTTATAATTTGTTTTAAAATAGAAATCTGATAATTTCGTTTCATGGAGGAATTTTGAAATATGTGCAAAAGAAAATATTTAAAAATTAAAAAGGAATTTTAATAGGCTAGCTCCCATTTGTCTTGGTTAAATAGAGTAGAATCCTACACTTCTGGAGACGATTATCCTTTTCATTTAATTATCAATTGGTAGAAAACAGTTTATGAAACATCTCACGTCCATACTAACTAAAATACACCACGAGCAATACCATTCACCCCCCCCCCCCCACCCCCCACCCCAATCCCCACACCATTCGTTGTCTGGCAAGTTAACTTTAGCATTATAGTCACATGGAATCCACAAGATAGGTGGGTTGTGTATACTTTACCATAATTAGTACATCTAGCAAAAACCTTAAACAACAATGCTACCCACAAACAAATGCTGAGAGGTTGACTTGCTCAATACGCGACATGTATATGTTTACTAACACTGTGCAAAACCTTAGAAAACCTGACGTTACGAAACAGCACCTAGCCTTATTAAATATATATATCGCATTAAAGCTGCATAGTCCGATGAAAGCATCAAATTGTCGAAACCAAAACACCCACCAACATTTTACTCTAGATATGCAACTTAGATGCTGGTGCACTTATTAAGCATTTGTTACTGTAGAGAAGGACACACAAAGTCAATTTAATAGAACCTGTTTCTGCTGAAGCCTATGGTGTCAGAATTTTTATGTGCACGCAAAAAGTATTTTTTGCCTGATTTCACTGCAAATATTGGCAAAGATAACCTTTTTAAAAAAACTAAAAGACTTCAAAGTAAAGTCAATGATATCAATAAAAAGTTATCTTTATCTGTAAAATAGCAGAACATCAAAATCATCGGACTATGCAACTTTAACATTTTCACCTCTCTCCCCCTCTCTCTCTTTTAAATACCATTTACAAGTCCCACCTCAGGGTTAGGCGGGGCGATAATATCTCAATTAAAAATCTAGAATACTTGGGTTTTACAAAAAACGTTGGGACAGACTAGGCTTAACATACTTTTAAAGCTAACTTAACTACACTTGTACATTGTACACGCATACTGTATATATTGTGATATGATAAGTATGACTGACTACAGTCATATGTTTCAGTGTGGCTATCATCATCATCACCATCATCATCATTATCATCACCATCTAGACAATCCATCATCGTCCATAAGCTTCTCACTTGAGCCGCTCACCATAGTGACCTACATAGGCATTGAATGAACCACTTTTAGGCGTCCATTCCTTCAGACCTACACCAAATCTACTAGACCCGTGTTATATAATCAGTTTAGACACAGCAAAGGCATTTTTCTTTTTGTACTCAGCCTTATCATCATGTAATTCATTTGTATACATATATATATATGGATATATATTATAAAAAACATACATTTCTTGTAGAAAACGCACTGATTGATGTTATGGCCGGTACACACCTACCGTTTACGATCGTTTTTCCGCACCCACCTAGCGTATACGATCTAAAACTGCCCAAAAGTCGTGAGGTGTGCACTCCCCTAGCACACCTACCGATTGCGATTCGTGATTTTTAGGGCTAAAACGGTAGGTGTGCCTTAGCCTTACGATTGCGATTCGCGATTCGAAAAATGAATCGGCCCGTTTTCAGTTTTAAGCGGATCGGGAGTTTTAGTGCGCGAATCGTAAATGGTAGGTGTGTACCGGCCATATATGACGTACTAAATACAAAAAACACAGCCGCCTGAGTGTGGGGTTTCAGTTTTGTTCTATTTTTATGTGTATTTGTTTGTTTGTTAAATAATGCTGTCATTGCTGCTTACTTTTTATCTTCTCGCAAATATTGGGACTAGAAAAAAGCATTTGAAAACAATTCTAAAATTCTTGCGATATTACTAGGATAGTCTTATTTACTCGCAAATATTGGGACTAGGAATTTATCTTAAAGTAATTATACAAATTCTTGCACCATATTACTAGTTTGTTCTCGCAAACATTGGGACTAGGAACTCATCTGAAAATAGTACAAATTCTTGCACCATATTAGTAGTTGGTTCTCGCAAACATTGGGACTAAGAAATCATCTGAAAACAATTTTTTTTAAATGCATGCAGTATATTACTAGTTATGTTTACTCACAAATATTGTGAGTAGGAATTCATCTGAAAACAATAGAAATTCTTGCAACATATTATTACAACTGCACAAATTGCGACTGGAAAAGCATCTGAAACAATTTCTTGTTTTAATTAGTGTCATATTACTAGTTGTATTTACTCACAAATATTAGGATAAGGAAATTATCTGCAAACAATTATATAAAATGCTTGCGTCATATCACTACTTTTATTTTCTGGTAAATATTGGGACGAGGGAAACCAACCATGTGAAAACAATTATGAAAATGCTTGCGCCGTCATAGGCCCCCTACTACTGTATTAGATATTCATACTGGGTTGGGGCTGCTCAGTTTAAACTCAATGAGCCACTCACACTATCAACACAAATAGTCCTGAGTCTCAACTGGCATCTAATCCGGGCGTCCTTATCAGACCAAAAATGTTTCTGAAAGGAAATATCTCTAATACCGATTTTGATAAAAATCATCTGATAATCATATTAATAATAATAATCATCATCATCAGCAGTCAACTGATAATACAAGTTTTTAAAATAAGTACCTCTAATTTTCAAGTAAATATTAATGCTATAAAATGGAATATTGTACAAAAATTAGCACGCTGCCTCAGATATGATGCTATTAAACCAATTTTTCCACGTGCAACTGAAAGAAGCATTTAGTATTCATGATAAACTGCTTATTTATTATGCTTCCCTAAACGCAATGCAAATCTGCAAGCTCAATAATGAATTGGAACCTGGAAACATCTTTCGATCTCATTCAAAAATCTAGATTGACGATCCTGTGAAAAAATATGATGCTTCAGTAAGATTCTCGACAGATAGGTCTACCCCTCCCCCATTAAAAAAAACAACACATAAATAAAACTGCGTAAATAGTCACCCATCATTCAATAAATGCATTTTTCTGAATTCTACAAATATTGTGTGACTTCAATTTCACCAGTCACATTCCCCACTAACTAACTCCCCCCCCCTCGCCTTACCCCTAAAAAGAACAAAAATCCCTCTCAATTTATATATCATTATTTACATGAACACAGTAAATTGTTGTGACTGTTCTCCACCAGGAGTGAACACCCACTTGTGATTAGTGTGCTTTTCTTCTTGCTTTCCCTTTCTTCTTCGGAAATCGCAGTGACGAAATTGAACCTATCCATCTGAACATTCCTTGCCCAGGACCATGTGGCTAAACTCACGAATACACTACGACTATGACTCTTTATAGATGACATCCACATGACCATTGACTTCCATTTGCAGTTATGCTATGCTGATTTCGTGACAGTATTCGGTAGCCTATATATGCCATCACAAACATATTTTGTGACAGTACATGAAAGCCTATGTATGCCATCACATCCATATTTCGTGACAGTACACAAAAGCCTATGTGCGCCATCACATCCATATTTCGTGACAGTATACAAAAACCTATGTATGCCATCAGATACATATTTCGTGACAGTATACAATATCCTATGTGCCTCATCACATACATATTTCATGACAGTATACACTAGCCTATGTATGCCGTCACAAACATATTTCATGACACTATACAATAGCCTATGTATGCCATCACATACATATTTCATGACAGTATACAATAGCCTATGCATGCCATCACATACATGCTATGTGACAGTATACAATAGCCTATGTATCCCATCACATACATATTTTGTGACAGAATACAAAAGCCCATGCATGACATTACATACATATTTTGTGACAGTATACAAAAGCCTATGTATGACCTTACATACATATTTCGTGACAGTATGCGATAGCCTATGTATGCCATCATATACATGTTATGTGACATTATACAATAGCCTATGTATCCCGTCACATACATATTTTGTGACAGAATACAAAAGCCTATGCATGACATTACATACATATTTTGTGACAGTATACAAAAGCCTATGTATGACATTACATACATATTTTGTGACAGTATGCGATAGCCTATGTATGCCATCACATAGGCCTACATACTTTGTGGCAGTATGTCTATACGGTAGCCTATGTGTGCCATCACATACATATTTTCTGGCAGTATACGATAGCATATATGCATGACATCACATATACACTTTGTGACAGTATGTTGTAGCCTATGTATGACATCACGTCCTTGTTACAATGTAGTCTATGTATGACATCACATATATACTTTGTGACAGTATGTCGTACCCTATGTATACGATCCTATTCATATTAGGTGACAGCATGTGGTAGCCTATATATGCCATCGCATACGCATTTAATGGCAGCATGTAGTATCCTATGTTTACCAGCATATATATAGCAGGTATATCACAGCAATATTAAAAGCATTTCAGCCACTGGCCACAATCACATCAGAAGTGTGCTTTTATTTTAAAGTTGCATAATCCGCGGAAAAAATCGAATTATATTTATCTGGTTGACAATTATAACTCACTATAATTTAGTTCACAGAAACTGTCATGATAATTAACTAACTTTGAAAATATAGATGCAAAATAATTTGTGTGTGCACAACAAAATGAAGGCAAGTGTGCAATATGCTATATGTTAATGAGATCACATTATCGCCTGTTCAAACACGCACATTTTAAGATTCAACAGGTTTTTTTTTTAGCATTCAACACGGGAGAAATGATCCAAAGACATGCTAATGCATATGCTACTATAAAAGTTAGGTATGTAGGAGCAACTCTAGATAAATGTGTTTTTTAAAAATAAATATGATTTCATCAGATTATGCAACTTTAATTTTAATGTAACCTTTCTGTCTTAAAAGTGGGGTGACTAAAGCCACCCTTGTAACTAGACCAACAAATTGCACTCATGCTTTATCTGATGGTAACGAGGGCGTCCAGCAGAAGTCAAAGAGGGTCATATTATTTGTGTATTTTCAGTCCTCGCCACATGTCCATCGAATGTCCTGGGCTACTCGGGGCACTTCTTCCTAGCGCCGCGAGTCGATGCTCATCCGTTCCAAAGTGCCCGGGCGGCTGCCAGTGGCAGGCCTAGGAGGGACACGTGGGGTCCGCACCAGGAACGAATAGGTTGGTTCAAAATCCTCACCGCCGTCTAGTCAGATACTAGTCTCTTGGGCGATCACCTTGGCGGAGCTGTCCGAGAAGTAAGAGCGGTTTGCGCTGCTGCCGGACCCACCAGGTCCGGCGCGCACACCGTTGCTACAGGCCCTGATATCACTGTTCTGTTGCCGGCGATTGCTGACCCTGCCCTTCGAGGAGAGCAGCTTGAAGACCTTCTTGTTAAGTACAAATGCAAAGCAGATGAAGAGGCCCTGGAAGGCGTTGAAGCCAATGAACAAATACCAGAAGAGCTCCATCTCGAGGAGCGGTGCCAGGAAGGCGAAGACCCACGTGAGCCCCATCACCAGCGACAGTTTGATGTAGATGAGGAGCCTGCAGCGGTCCTTGCCTCGGTTTTGGACCTCTGCCATCCTCGCAATCCGGCAGATGTTGATCACTGCTGCGAAGAAGAAGATGATGCTGGTGAGGAGGAGGATGGCCAGAGGCAACGCGAAGAGAAAGAGCAGCGCGTATTTCTGCACAATCCAACAGCTGCCCTTCCCGTAATGCGGAAGGTAAATGTCATCGACTCCATCAAAAAGCTTGAAGTCCAGTACAAGTGATGCCGCAACGATCCCTGCAGGCATGAACCATGCATAGAACGAGTAGGCTACAAATCGACATATCCGACCACGCTCGGATGATTTGTTGTTTGCGCGATACACGAAGGTGCGCCAAATATCAAAGGCCAACACGTTCAACCAGAAGAATGCGGCTAGCCAGAAATAGTGCATTGCCGCACCCAGACCCAAGCACAGTTCCGGGATCTTTGTGTCAGGCAGGTGCACCGTGACGAGAAAGAGGCTCTGGGCAAGAAACATGCAGAAGACGAGGCACATTATGTTCTTGCCGGCAATGTTCCGGAGTGGAGGCAACATCAGGTACACTATGAACATGATGAGCAGAGCCACCAGTGACACGAGTACACTGACAAAGGACACCAGATCTTGCATGCCATCAAATTGGAACATGTACATGGTGTGCGTTGTGTTAGCCACCACTTTCGGCTTCACTTTTTTATTTCTGTTGTTATTGTTGATATTATTATTCTTGTTTTTGTTTCCCCTTTTGGGTGTTTGGACAGTGGCTGGCTGGGAACAAACATGCACCATGGTTCCCTCAATGTCATACTCCATCACAGTGAACATCTTGTTCAGGGGATACACCAATAGTGAGCCATTCATGAACATCTTGTATTCGGTATGATCGAACCGCATCCGATGACAACCAGGGGGTGCATCAATATCATCAATGCGCTGAGTGGGTGGGGTGTCAAAGAAACTTCCATCAATGGTTGGCGGTGTGACAAAGCCTAGGTCTGGGAGCTCAGGTATGTTAATGACGGGCCCGATGATCGGCCTGCCTGTGTTAGGTGCACTAGGCTCACGGCCTGGCTGCTGGGGGTTGGAGGACTCAATGACACACTGACCATCCTGTATATGACTGTTGGGTGGGCAGTTCAGCAAGCGACACGCTTTCGCAAAAGGATCATACATATGATTGCCGCCACACTGCTTGATATCACTGAACTGAATGGTCACGTGTCTTTCGCCACTAACACCTGCTCGCAGGTCCTTAATGGATGCCCGTCCATTATTGAAGTCCATCAGGAGGGAGAATGTAGAAACGTGCTGTTGCGTATCAAAATCACCAGGCCCACCACGAGACGGGGTCCTGGTATCTTCGCATGACAAGTATGTGTCATTGACTCCATTACACTGGGCACAGAACCTATTTTTAAACACCTCCTTACCAGCATATACATAGGCAGTCTCCTTCTTACACCTTTTCTTCAGCTTTCGAGCACTGTTCTTTAAACAGCGCGAGATCGCAGACTTGCACTTGCGGGGTGGGATCGTTGGATGGGAGAGCTTTTTATGACAGCGGTACCAATCTGCGGAACTCTCCTGGATGATCTTGTCCATGTAGCCTGCCGGGTTTGCTGTCACATTGCCATCGGGAGGATGGTCACAGTCGATGTCCACAGACCAGAACGACATGTTCCTCTCCTGGGCACACAGAGCGCAGAAGTAGTTCTTGTAGAGGATGCCTGACTGGGCACCACTGACGGGAAGTTTGTAGAAGAAGTCATGATGGTGGTCAGGGTCATACTGACACTGCCGGATGATCTCCGGGTCTTGATAGCGCTTTGGACACGAATTCACCATATAGACTTCGACTTCACGATCGTAATCCAGAAGGCGTTGGCACTCATACATTTTACTGGTTATCCGCACGCGACTATCACGTGCTCCCGATGCTGATGCTGCTGACTCAGCATCGTAATCCTTGCAGCAGTCACCATATACTTCACACAGCTGGTCACAGAAGCAGTTCACGTCCCTGTAGGACAGTCCTTCCCGCCCTTGCACCTGACACTTGTTCCTCATGGGGCATGTTATATGATCGTCTCGGGGTCCTCTGGGAATGTCCGGAAAGAGTCGATCCAGAGATGCCCCACCAGGCAGACTGGTACCCAGGCCTTGCTGTGGCCAGCGAGTGTCGGGAGGCACGCCGCCATGTCCCTCACTGAGGTCAGCATCGTGGGGCGTCTGGGCCTTGACGACTCCCACATGAAGACTGCTTAAGAGCAAGCAAGCCACCAGGGGGCACCACCACCACACCCGCCTCCATTGCATGCAACCATTATTATATCCCATTGTTGGAAGCTTTCTTGTTGCCATCATTATTTATTCATTAAAAAAAGAATTTCTTAGTAATTAAATGCGCCAGTGCTGTTGGTATTTCCTTTTCTCCTTAAATTGTATTGGTATTATATCCCTGCGCCATCTGCTGTGTGTGGCGGGTAATTTGTTTGTATATTCAGATCACATTACCTCCTCTTTTTTTTTTAAACCACAATAAAAATAACCTGCCTGCTGCTGAGAATGTAAATATCGGTTAAAGAATGCTTTCAGCCTTTACCCAACATGGTGGCCATGGCAACCAACAACCCTAAGAAGACGGGCAGCGTGCGTATACACATCAGGTAACAGCAGTAGGTGGGTGATCCACCCTGCACAGATGACTCACTTCACTGACACAGATAATAACAACAAAACCCCGGCCTGGGAGGAGAGCGTGACTGAGCGCCTCGGTCTGAGGTCTGGGAATCATGAGGGCGGGGGTAGGGTTGGGGGTTATATAGCTGATACCTTCCATGCACTCACTCTGATGAATCTCCCCATCTGAACTGAGGCTTTCCAGACACCCCTCACCATTCAACCTAGTTAGTATGGTGCGGTACAATGCAACCTCCGGTTGTTGCAAGTGGTAAGGAAACTGGTAGCCCTTGCTGGCTGGTGGGTGGGGTGGGTATCCCTCCAATCCACAATCCACCATTGGCACAAGCAACCGATAATGACGCTCTTCTGCTGCTGCTACTGCTGCTGCCTCCTCCTGCTCCTGCTGCTACTACTACTACCACTGGTGATGGGGCAGACTCGATGCTGACGGAACAGCAGAGGGCGCAGGGGGTGAGGGGGTGAGAGTGATACTGGTGGTGGTGGTGGTGGCGGCGGCGGCTTTGGTGTGTGCCGTGTGTAGTGTCCAGATTGCAGGGTGTGGGCTTATTGACGGCGGGTCTGACAGGATTCCGAGGGCGTTGTACAGTGTGTTGTGTGTATGGTGCCTGGGTCTGCATCAAATCGCACTGGCTGTTGTTGTAAATCGGGCGCGCTGTGTAGTGTGGGTGGGTGTGGTGTGGCGTATGGCGTGCAGTCGTACGCACGACGCGGGGCACGCGTGTGCGGGGAGTGTGTGTGTTGGGAGAGATGGAGAGAGGGAGGGTGTGTGTGTGTGTGTGTGTGTGTGGAGGGTGTGTGTGTGTGTGTGTGTGTGTGGAGGGTGTGTGTGTGTGTGTGTGGAGGCTGAGTGTGTGTGTGGAGGCTGTGTGGAGGCGGGATGGAGATGAGGACAGGGGTGCGGGGTTGAGTCCAGGCTCCCTCCTGCTCTCTCGTTTCCTTCTGCTTGCTCCTCTTCTCCTTACACGACTGGTTCGCCACATGCAAAGCAGGCGGGCAAACCAGTCACCAGCGATGGCGGCCGCAGCTGCCCGCTTCCACAACCACCACAACCGCCACCGCTCCGACACCGGGTACCGTGCGACGGGCGACGGACGAGACGGGCCCGCAGCAGGGCACGGGCACGACGCCGCACCACACCGCCCCCCGAACACCCCGGAGTTGATGCCGCCTCACGCACCCTACACCCCACGGACGCGCGCTGCCGAACCGCGGCCAACAAACTGAGCCTCCTTTCTGATCACTGCCCACACGGTCGCCATGCTCCCCTTCGCATCCTGTGTGCGCCCTGTCGGGCCGACTCCCATTGAGTATGTCCCGTGTGTTAGCGTGCTTGATGGGGGGAGAGAGAGAGAGAGAGAACTAAACCCTCGATAAGGATCCTTTGGTGCGGGCTGTGAGGGATGCTGCTTCTGCTGCTGCTGCCGCTTCTGCTGCTGCTGCCTCGGCTGTTTCTGTTTCTGCAGCTGCTTCTGCTGATGCCGCTTGTCACCGGCCTAGTAGGCCATCACGCCCGACACACGCGGCGGCCATCTGCTGCCGCTGCTGGTCCTTCTGCTTCTGCTGCTCCATCTGCTGCTGCTTCTGCTGCCGTCACCGCCGCCCTATGGTAAGGTGATGGCGGCCGTGTGTGTGTGTGTGCGTGGGGGGGGGGGGGGGGGGGGGGGGGGTGCTAGGGCAGGGGGAAGGGGAGTTAAAACGCATTGAATCCGATGTGAGCGCAGGAAGCGGTTTTTACCTTGTTGGGATTTCTGTGCTCTTTTTGTGTTCTTTTCCTCTTCTTCTTCTGAGCATGACAAATATATAAACCAAAGCGGCATTGGGATCGTTGTGCTCTTTTTGTGTTTTTCTTGTTGTTAATCCTCCTCTGTCCCTTCTTCGTCTTCGTCTTCGTCTTCATCTTCTTCTTCTTCTTTTGCACAGGAAAAATATAGAAACCTTCACAATATGAGCTTTATTTTTGTTAAATCTCCCCCCCCCCCCCGCCTTCCAACAATAAAAGCATCATGCTTGGACAGCGTGATCTGAGCGCCTTGTTGAACGTGTTATTTATTTCATGTAATTTCAGTGTTTTAATATTTCCATAAGGGTTTCGTGCTATTCGATGGCCGCCATGACATGCTGTTAGACGTGTCTAGGAGACAAAAACCTCAACAAGTAACTATTCCATAAAATAGAAGGCACCCCAGTTTCATGGTAGGAATATAGTTTGTTCGTTGGGGGGTTTTCGTCCTAGCAACATCTAAGCAACAGGCCAGAATTTAAAAAACTTGTCACCCAAAAAAAAAAGGGAAAAAAAGAGTTCACTTCAGGACAGGATATGATTTTTCTCCTCATTTTTAAAAAGTTTTTAAAAGGTTTTTTTTAAAGTGATTTTCATCTCCAAAAGTGGGCTGGAATTCTCCCTCTCTAGCCAATGTTTTTATTTTGTATGATGCAATAAAACATTAATCTGCCACGGAAACACTTCAGAATTTGTGCGTGTGACTAACTTTTGTAAGTGTAAGTTAAGCTGTAATAGCACGCGAGGGAAAGTCTCCACCGACCCGGATGTACACACATTCCCCTGACCTGGAAGAGATGGGGGGGGGGGGGGGGGCAACGGCACGTGCATTGCAGGTGGCAGTGGCCTTCCACCCCACCACCCACCCCCTCCTCTACCCCCACTCCTACCCACACTGTACCCCACTTCACTCATAGCATGAGTCTCCATACAATTATTTTTGGTTCAAATTGCTCCAAAGTTAGCAATTTTTTTTAATGAACATTATTCCAGAATAATTAATATTAGGTTATACTTATAATGGTCAAGCTGATATATTTATCTGAGAATAAAAGACACAAATTCAAAAGCGGTCGGTCTATGTAACCTTTTAATCCGCCACTGAATGTAAAGTGTGGGTTTTAAAACCAACGCCAGATATCTCCATAGTCTTGTGGTGTTCTCTGTGACAGAGTGGTTAGAGTGTCTGACTTTTTTCTAGGTCAGACACCTAATCTGAAGGTTGGTGGTTCGATTCCCCATGACCCCCTACCCCCAACTCTGACAATTTGGATTTCCACCGCTGCGTATAACTTACAGCGTCATCAAAGGCCGGTTGCTCTCATACCATGTCTATGTGGTGTGGGAGGTTAAAAATCCCTTGGGTCGGTAAAAGTGTAGGCTCGGGCTTTCTATCGACAAACTGTCTAATGGTGAAAACAAGTCTATTCAGACTTATCCATGATAGGCAGTATAAATCTTCAAGAAGAAAAAAAGAAATTATCAAGATTAAGGCCACGCACAGCATTGTGGGAATTACACTGCATGTGGGAGTTGCCTAGTCTGATCAAAGCATCCAATTTTCGAAAGCAAGACACTCATTTAAATTTGAACCAACATATGCAACTTAGACACTAAAGCTAGGATTCCTTACACGCGGTATGCGGCATGCGGTATGCGAACGGTTTGGGTCCTTTCACCCACACCGACACACATAGTGTCAGGTTTTTCTAACACTGTTGTCTATGGGCATTTGCATTCGCATGCCGCACCGATCGCTACATGGACCGATTCAGTATTCGCATGCCGCATACCGCGTGTAAGGAATCACCCCCATTGATTTAGATACTTTTTGATTTTTTGCTGCATTCGCACACCGCATACCACGTGTAAGGAATCCTAGCTTTATTATAAGTATTTCTTGCTGCATATAGGGACAAACTGTGTTATTTTAATATAACCTCTTACTGCTGAAACCAATGGGGTCAAAGTTTTGACAGGCACACCCAAATTAATTTGGCATTTTCACACTTCAAATATCTCCAAAGTTAGTCATTGTAATCAAAGTAAATCAAAGCTATTTCACACTAATAATTATGAAATTTTTAACTTCACGAATGTTTTTTGACACATATTTGATTGTATGCTTATAGTTATACATTCTCTGTAAAAGCGATGGTGGAATGAAAATGAACAGATACAAGTTAAGTACTTCTTGGCGTGAATATGACCTTTGCTGCCAACATGGTGCAAAACAACCATCAATCAATCAATACTTCACACTGTAGTTACTCATTATCAAACTACTATACTTATCTCAGAAAATGAGAGAAACTCAAAACTGTCGGACTATGCACTTCGGTTTAGACAATGTTCATGATTTCATCGAATTCAATCAATCAATAGTTCCGTCCTCTAGTCGAGGGTTGGATGCAATGGTTCTCCACTTGTCCCGATGGTGTGCTGTTCTGATAGACTGTGAATAATTCAAGCCTGTCCACTGTGAAATATTTGTAAACCATGATGTTCTTGGTCTCCCTCTCCCTCTGCTGCCATTCACCTTCCCTTCCAACAATGTACAGTATATTGAACTCTGACAAATGATGTGGCCAAAATAAATAAGTTTCTTTGTCTGTATAGTGGCAAAGAAGCTTTTCTTAAAAGCAAACGTTCATCGAATTATGCGACTTAAATCATTATTATTTAGACAACAAAAAAGATGGAAAAGCAATATCTACAGACCCCTTTAACATTCCTATCCATGTGGCATGGGTTTGCTTTGTTACCGCCAATACCCACAATGCCTCGCGACTCACTAATTAGCATAGGCCGCATGAAATGGTCCAAGAACCTCCACCCCCCATTCCCACCCTCATCCCACCCTCTCTTGCTCAGACGATGAATCAGGGATCTTGTTTACACATCGCTAATTAAGGCCACGGGACGCCTGGAGAAAGGACCCCTGGTGGGCGGTAGGAGGTGGGGGTGGAGTAGGGATGGAGGGGGGTAAGGGTGAGAAGAGGGTGGTGGGAGTGGAGGTAAGTGTGGGAGAAAGAGGCAGTAAAAAAGGAGGAGGTGAAGGGAGGTGGGAGCTGAACGTGTAGGAGGAGAGGGAAGGGGGATAGGGGAGGCGAGAGGTGGGGTGGGAGGAGGAGGTAAAGGGTGTAAAGGTGAGGAGAGGTGGAGCTGAACGGGTAGGGGTGTAGGGAGGTAAGGGTGAGAAGGGGAGGGGAGAAGGGGAGGTGTGATGGGAGGTAAGGGTGAGAGTGGGAGGGGGAGGTAAGGGTGAGAGGGGGAGGTGGGAGGGGAGGTAAGGGTGAGGTGGGAGGGGAGGTAAGGGTGAGAGGGGGAGTGGGAGGGTGAGAGGGGAGTGGGAGGGAGGTAAGGGTGACGGGTTTGGGAGGAGGGGGAGGTGAGAGGGGGAGGTCGGAGGGGAGGTAAGGGTGAGAGGTGGGAGTGTGAGGTATGGGTGAGAGGAGGAAGTGAGAGCTAAGGAGGTGGGAGGAGACGGGAGGTTGGAGGAGGAGGTACGGGTGAGAGGAGGAGGTAATAGTGAGAGGGAGTGGTGGGAGGAGGGTGAGAGTGGAGGGGAGGTAAGGGTGAGAGGAGAATAAGTGAGAGGGGTGTATGTGGGCAGTTGGGTGGGTGGAAGTGGGTGACTGAGGGTGTACGGGTGTGTGTGTGGGGGAGGTGGAAGTGGGGGAGGTTGGGGCGGGGTGTGGGGCTGGAGGGTGGGGGTTAGTGGTTGAGAGTGGGTAGGAGGTAGGGTTAAGCTGAGATTCCTTACACGCGGTATGCGGTCTGCGAATGCGAATGCGAATGCGGCAAAAAATCGAAACGCCTTGAAGTCAATGGGGTGCAACCCTTACACGCGGTATGCGAATGCGAATGCGAATGCGAATGCGAATGCGAATGCGACAACTCGATCGGTCCCTGTAGCGATCGGTCCGGCATGCGGCATGCGACACGGGGTGCGAATAGAAAAGCATCAGTCGCATTTGTCCATTGATATAAGGCTGGAGGAGGCGACTGATAATTACGGACAGCCAGGACAAGGTAGAGCGCGGACCTGTTAGGAAGCAGTCTCCAAGGCTTCTGAGTGGAAACATATGGTAGTGGTGGTGGTTCGGGTTGCTAAAAATGCTACCAGAGCCACAAAAATATGAATACTTATCTATAATTTGGTTATAATAAAGGTAGGAACCCCCACGAGTAGAAATAGCACACATAAAGACAAAATAATGGTTTTGTTGACCGAAAAGGACGGTCCTAACATGGGGTGTGAATAGAAAAGCATCAGTCGCATTTGTCCATTGATATAAGGCTGGAGGAGGCGACTGATAATTACGGACAGCCAGGACAAGGTAGAGCGCGGACCTGTTAGGAAGCAGTCTCCAAGGCTGCTGAGTGGAAACATATGGTAGTGGTGGTGGTTCGGGTTGCTAAAAATGCTACCAGAGCCACAAAAATATGAATACTTATCTATAATTTGGTTATAATAAAGGTAGGAACCCCCACGAGTAGAAATAGCACACATAAAGACAAAATAATGGTTTTGTTGACCGAAAAGGACGGTCCTAACATGGGGTGTGAATAGAAAAGCATCAGTCGCATTTGTCCATTGATATAAGGCTGGAGGAGGCGACTGATAATTACGGACAGCCAGGACAAGGTAGAGCGCGGACCTGTTAGGAAGCAGTCTCCAAGGCTGCTGAGTGGAAACATATGGTAGTGGTGGTGGTTCGGGTTGCTAAAAATGCTACCAGAGCCACAAAAATATGAATACTTATCTATAATTTGGTTATAATAAAGGTAGGAACCCCCAGGAGTAGAAATAGCACACATAAAGACAAAATAATGGTTTTGTTGACCGAAAAGGACGGTCCTAACATGGCTCAGTTTAGGATGTTAGGACCGTCCCAATCGGGAGACTGACGGTTACCGTGTGTAAGGAATCCTAGCTTAAAGCTAAAAATGCTACCATATGCACATAAATATGAATACCAATGAATGTACACATGGGTGCACACTTTTATATGCTGCTTACCGCATGCCGCACGCCGCATGCCGTGTGTAAGGAATCTTCCCATTCGCATACCGCATGCCGCTTGCCGCATGCCGCATGCCGCTTACCGTGTGTAAGGAATCCTAGCTTTAGGGTGGGTGGAAAGTGTGAGTGGGGGAGAGGTGGGGTGGACAGTAGGGGTGAGTGTGTTGGGGGAGTGAGGGTGTGTGGGATGGGAGTGTGTGAAGTGGGAATGGGGTGGCGGAGGTGGCATGTGAGAACTCTACAATCACTGACGGGATCAGTCATCTTTGTGCTTTCTACTTTTTTTAATAATAATAATAATAATAATGTGAAGGGTCGAGCTTGATTGTAGCCTGTAGGTGTGCTTGTTTGTATGCGTGATGTTGGTGATGGTAGTGTTATGTTGGTGGTGTTATGTTAATGGTGCTGTGTTGGTGGTGTTATCTTGATGGTGTTATCTTGATGGTGTTGTCTTGATGGTGTTATCTTGATGGTGTTATCTTGATTGTGTTATCTTGATGGTGTTGTATTGATGCTGTTGTCTTGACAGTGTTGCCATGACAGTGTTGTGTCGGTGGTGTTATCTTGACAGGGTTCTGTCGGTGGTGTCATCTTGGTGGTGGTGTCTTGACGATGTTGTGTCAGTGGTGTTATCTTGATGGTGGTGTCTTGGTGTTGTTGTTTTTGTGGTGTTTTATTGGTAGAGGTGGCGGGCGGTGTGTGCAGGTGAAGAGTGCGCGTGCGTGTTGGCGATGACGGTGGCGGTGACGGCGTCGGTGGTGTTGCGGTGAAACGGGGAGCATCAGGAGGGGGAGGGGAAGGGGGGAGGAGGAGGGTGAGGGGGAGTGGGCGGCGAGGTGCCTGCGCCGCCACCATCTGCTGTCCAGGGTGAGGAGACGCCGAACATTATCTAAAGCTGGTCGGCCTGTCTGCTCACGAGCCGGCCTCCCATCAGCAGAGCCACTCGGGGGGACCTGCTCCGAGCAGGCGTTGCGGGCGGCAGGCGCCACGGGTAGCAGGCGTTACGGGTAATAGGCGCTTCGGGTAGCAGATGTAGCGGGTAACAGACGCTTCCTGTAGCAGGCGCTGCGGGTAACATACACTGCGGGTAACATCCGCTGTGGGTAGCAGACACTTCAGGCGGCAGACACTGTGGGCGGTAGACATTGTGGGTAGCAGACGTTGCGGGTTGCAGGGACACTACGGGAGGCAGACGCTGCGGGCGGCAGTCGCTGCGGGTAGCAGATGATGTGGGTAGCAGACCATGCGGGTAGCAAACGACGGGCCTGCAGACACTGCACGGCCGGGTCCAGTCAGACACGCCCCGCCCTCTGCTTCACCAGACAGGCCGGTGTGGCGTGTTCAGCCGTGTGCATAGACTCAAACTCAAGGCATTGTCAATGGTCGTGAGCAATCTTCATATAGAAAATACAGAAAAAGTGAAATATCTCTAAAACCACACCACCTATTAACAAATTGCTTGGTACACATATAGAAAACATGTTTACCAAAAAGATTATATTACATTTATAAGGTTAGTGTTCTTGATTTCTATTAATTTTGAATAAAACTAATGTTTTGCACTGCGCGTACCGTCAAACTCAAGCCATTCTCAATGGTGGTGAGCAATCTTCATACAGAAAATCCAGGAAAAGTGAAATATCTCTAAAACCATACCACCTAGAAACAAATCGCTTGGTACACATATAGAAAACATCTTTACCAAAAACATTATAATAAATTTATAAGGTTAGTGACTCACGACCATTGACAATGCCTTGAGTTTGAGTCTATGCGCACGGCTGAACACGGGGCATGGCTGAAAACGCCACACCGGAACAGACGGACACTGACTAGAGGCTGAATTTGAGGAGTCACTCACTAGCCCTGACTGGGGCGGGGGGGGGGGGAGGGGGGGTTGTGGCTGTGAGTGGAGAGGGGGTGAGGGGTGCTGAGGCTGAACTCCAAAAGGTTCACGTATGAGTGCGTGCAGGTCAATCTGCATGCGCATATGTAACCTGATATGTGCAGGTTGGTTGTTGGAGCTTTCCGTCCTGGCAACATCTAAGGTCATATCAGGACGGGTACTGATTTGTGACTGAGCACTCATGGTGACTTTATAGTGCTGGCTCACTGGGAAATCAGGCTGCCGACAACATGACCCTATATGATATATCCCACTAAGTCACAGTATCCTGACACTGAGCTAACCAGTCCTTGCCCTATCCTATTAATGCTGAGCGCCTGGCTAGGAAGCGACAAGTATATTTTTTTTTAATCATTGGTTTGACTTGACATGGGTTCGAGTCCCACGATCTACAAAAACGGGAGATGGATGCTCAACTCATTCAGCCATCCCGTCTGGTGGCGCCCATGAGATTTTCGTTGTGACTAATAATGGCTGACGCACACCTACCGTTTGTGCGCACCCACCTACCGTTTACGATGTAAAACTGCCCGTTTCGCGCACAAAAATCGCTAGGTGTGCGCCCCCCCACACACACCTAGCGATTGCGATTCGCGCATAAAACTCAGTTTTTAGTGCTAAAAGCGGACGTTTATGATTGCGATTCGCGATTCGAAAAACGAATCGGCCCGTTTTCAGTTTTAAGCGGGTCGGGTCGGGTCGCAAGTTTTAGTGCGCGAATCGTAAACCGGAGGTGTGCGCCAGCCATAAGATTGGGGCGGGGGGGGGGGGGGGGGGGGTGAAGGTAGGCAGAAACTTCATTTGACCATGTTCAGGACGTGAGAATGTCACTTTTCGTTTCTTCACTGGCAGAAGCATGATCCTCGGTGACCTTGCCTCATCTTTGCAATGCCCTCACTTGACCTCAATTGATCTAATGCCATGTACACACATAGCGTATAGGATTCGCGCATAGGACTCCCGATCAGCTTAAAACTGAAATCGGGCCGATTCATTTTTCAAATCGGGAATCGCAATCGTAATCCTAGCGCACACATACCGTTTTATCCCAAAAAATCGGGAATCGCAATCGGTAGGTGTGCTAGGGGAGTGCACACCTCACGATTTTGGGGCAGTTTTAGGTCGTATACGCTAGGTGGGTGCGGGTAAACGATCGTATACGCTAGGTGTGTACCGGGCATTAGACTGGACTCGGTCAGTAACCTCAGTGGAGAGCCCCGGGTAGGGGATGTAAGAAGTTATTTTGGGGGCGGGGGAGTAAACACTTTTATTGATTTGAATACAGTCTTTTTTTTTCAGCCCCGAGGGACTGGTCTTCCAACCATGTTTAAATTCAGTCATTTACCCTATTTAAATCCAAGAACAAGGGCACGGAGCAGTGGAATGAGGAAGACCAGTTGTCTGCGACTGAAATTTCCCCTGCTTAAAGCTGCATAGTCCGATGAAATATCAAATTTTCAAAACCAAATAAATTATCTGGATTTGATTTTACATATCTAACTCAGATACTGATGCACTTATTAAGCATTTGTTTCTGCGTAGAAGGCAATACTGATTCAATTTATCAGAACCTGTTATTGCAGAAGTCTATGGTGTCAGAGTTTGTAAGCTTGCCAAAACTAATTTTCCATGTTTGCACTCAAAATATCTGAAAAGTTTACCATTTGAAATAAAAGTAACTTTGAACTAATATAAAGTAGATACTATTGATCGATCTAATATATTTATCTCAGAAAAAACAGAGATGTTCAAAACCATTGGACTATGCAACTTCAAACAACTAATGTACCAATAAACACACAACAAAATATAATAAAATATTGTTATGGCATTTAGCTAATTAAGAGTTTGTGGTATGTCTGGTCAGGGTATTCATTCAGTAGGCATTTTAATGTAGGTAGTGAGTGGTGGTAGTGATAGTGATGGTGTTGGTAGTAGTGATGATGATGATGATGATGATGATGATGATGGTGGTGGTAGTGGTGGTGGTGGTGGCATTGGCGGTGCTGTGAGCATTTGAACTACAGTAAAACCTCAAAATCGACCGACCTTGGGACCGACTCTAAGTGGTCCATTTAGGGAGGTGGTCAGTTTAGGGATTTGGAATATGGTTATAATGATATTGTTGGGACCCAAATAAAGCGATCGATATAGGGGAGTAGTCGATCTGTGGAGGTGGTCGGTTAGAGAGGTTTTACTGTATTTCCAAAGTGAAAGCAGCGCGTTGCATACGCAAATGACAGCCAAACCAGAGGAGGACCACCCCGCGACGCCATACCTAAGTTATCCAAAACTTAACAGTACCTATCAGCCGATGCTCTTCCCAATGTTCTGCTCTGGACCATCGCCGGTTAGACAATATTTGCTGAATACATACATAGGGTATTCACGTGACATCATCAACCGGATGCGCGGCCATTGTGGCGATATCACCCAGTAAACAACCCATAGAGTTTGCCAGTACACGCAGTGCAAAATGTCTATTTCATTCAAAATTAATAGAAATCCAAAAGCCTAACCGTATAAATTTAATATAATCTATTCGTTGAATATGTTTTCTATATGTGTACCAAGCGATTTGTTTCTAGGTGGTGTGGTTTTAGAAATATTTCACTTTTTCTGTTTGAAGATTGCATACGACCATTGTCAATGCATTGAGTTTGCCGGTATGCGCACTGCAAAACATTAGTTTTATTCAAAATCACTAGAAATCCAGAACACTAACCCTATCAATTTAATATAATCTTTTTGGTAAACATGTTTTCTATATGTGTACCAAGCAATTTTTTTCTAGGTGGTGTGGTTTAGAGATATTTCAATTTTTCTGTATGAAAATTGCTCACGACCATTGACAATGCCTTGAGTTTGCTGGTATGCGCAGTGCAAAACCTTAGTTTTATTCAAAATTAATAGAAATCCAGAACTCTAACCATATCAATTTAATATAATCTTTTTGGTAAACATGTTTTCTATATGTGTACCAAGCGGTCTGTGTCTAGGTGGTATGGTTTTAGAGATATTTCACTTTTTCTGTATGAAGATTGCTCAGTGCTATTGACAATGAATGCATTGATCAGGTTGGGTTTGTTATTGTGTTGTATCTCCACAATGGCCGCACTTCCGTCTAGCGTGACGTCAGTGCATACCCTATATAGGTGGCGCCACGATGCGTCACCCGGCAGGAGCGGTATAAAGGTCGGCAAGCAGTGGGAGGAGCAGCGGCCAGGGGCCGACACTGTCTCAGGGTGCTTGAGTTTTGAGAGGGCACCCTTCTCGTTTGTTGTTGTTGTTTCGGGAGTTTTCAGTCGCATTGGTGCCCTGAAGCCGGCAAATCTGCAGCACTGAATGGGCACCGCTGAAAACGGTCCCATCTGGTCGGGAGTTGGCTTCCGATGGGTAGTGGTCGCCAACTCCCGACCACATGGGACCGCTTTCAGCGGTGCCCATTCAGTGCTGCAGATTTGCAGCCTTCAGCACACCATGCGACTGAAAACTCCCCAAAAACAAAAAAACAACAACCTTCTCCTCACCACCCTAATCTCACCACACCACCACACCACACACACACACGGACACCGCCAGGTTCCACACACCGAGTCACACGCACGCACACTTACAAAACCTACACACTGTCAGTTTGCGTCCCTCTCTCACAGGAAGGACCCATCAAAACCCGGCGTCTACATGGAACTCCATGTCCCCTCCTCTCGTCCCACCTCTGTCTTCCTCTCTACCTCTCTTCCCCTCTCCCCCTTCCATTTCACCCCTCTACATAGCTCCCTCCCCTACCCTCTACATATCTCCCTCCCCTACCCACTCCCTCCCTCCCCTACCCACTCCTCCCCCCTCCCCCCCCTACCCACTCCCTTGCTTCCTCCCTTCCTTCCTCTCTTCCTCCATTCCTCACTCCCACCCTTAGTCCCTTCCTCCCTTCCTCCTTTCCTCCCTTCCTCCTTCCTCTTCTCCCTCCGCATCTCACCCTTTAATTCTCCTTTATGTTCAGCCATTTCTTCCTCTCCCCTCCAATTCTTCTTCCTTTCTCCCTCTCGTCACGACCATCCCCCTCTTCCTTCCTTCTCTCCTCCTCCTCCTCCCTCCCCCTTCCTTCCTTCTTTCCACGACTTCCCCCTGCTGTCCTTCCCCCAATTACCCTTCCCCTGCCGCTCCCCTCTAACCCCATCAGTCCCTTCCTCCCCTTCCTTCCCCTCCTCCACCCCGTTATGCGTCGTGTAGTGATAGTAATGCAGGGCACATGCCCGCCCACCCCGCCCGCCCGCAAGTAGGCCGAGGGGTTTGCGCGTTCTCCGCCGCTTCTTGTTTAAAACAAGTGTTTAGTCTGCAGGGTCTGCCCTAAGTTTTATGTGAACGCGGCCCACTCACAGCCTGAGTTATGTCCGTGTCACTGAGTGAGTGCGTCCATCACTTTTCGTTTAAATATGGTAGAGTGCATTGTTTGGTAAGTAGGTCACTGAAGGGTGTGGTAATCTTAGTTCAGCTAAGTCCAGACTCACTGGAGCAAGTGCACCAAGAGCTGTGTAGAATGGGGTTCGGGTTTCTGTAAAGCTCAAAACTACATTCAGCACATGCTATATTATATTATATTATATTTTAGTTTAGTAAATTATAGTATATTATGGTATAGTATATTATGGTATAGTATATTATAGTATATTCATGAAGGCATGCAGCTTTTTCACCTGTCGTCTGTACACTGTCCAGGCCTCGGCTCCGTATGGTAGGGTGGATAGTATGATTGCACGGTAGATCTTGCCTTTGACCTGAATGGACACATGGTGGTTGTTCAAGAGTCTCTGGCGTAGTCGGCCGAAAGATGCGCTAGCCTTGGCCATCCTCCTCTGTATTTCAGCATCAATACGTCCATCACTTGCTATAGTGCTTCCGAGGTAGGTGAATTCCGGAACAGAGTTCAGCTTGTTTCCATCAACCATGATCTCCTCCTCTCGGGTTCTTGTAGAGTTGGGTTGGTACAGCACCTCCGTCTTCTTGATGTTAATCTTCAGGCCAAACTTCTTTGATGCACCGGAGAAAGCGTCTACTATTTTCTGGATCTCTTCAGCAGAGTGGGAAACCAGTGCACTGTCATCTGCGAATAGCAGCTATCTCACCAGTATCCGAGTAGTTTTGGTCTTCGCTCTGAAGTGTGTGACATTGAATAGGTCAGCGTTCAATCATGAGGCTAACCTGGAAGGACAAAGTGACAAATAAGGAAATACTCAAACAGACGGGGCTGCCATCTATGGATGATCTTCTGATCAAAAAGAATCTCTGGTGGACTGGACACCTCATGAGGATGTCATCAGACAGGATACCAAAGCAGATCCTCTATTCTCAACTGTTTTCTGGGTACAGAAAGAGAGGGCGCCCTCGTCTCCGGTTCAAGGATACCATCAAGAGAAACCTGAAGCTGACAGACATTAAGACTGACTCATGGATGCAACTCTCACAGCAGTGAGCAGGTGAGCTAAATCGAGAGCGGCAGTCAAGTAATGAAAGCAGTCTTTGTCGCATCGCGACCAACAGCATGATGATGATGATAGTATATATATATTATAGTATATTATAGTATATTATAGTATATTATAGTATATTATAGTATATTATAGTATATTGTAATATAGTGGTGTTCTCTGTGGCGGAGTGGTTAGAGTGTCTGACTTTTTTCTAGGTCGGATGCCTGATCTGAGGGTCAGTGGTTCGAGTCCTCGTGCCCCCCCCCCCACCTCTGCCAATTTGGATTTCCACTGCTGTGTATAACTTACAGCGTCATCAAAGGCCGGTTGCTCTCATACCATGTCTATATGGTGTGGGAGGTTAAAAATCCCTTGGGTCGGTAAAAGTGTAGGCCCGGGCTTTCTATCGACAAACTGGCCACAGCAGGAGCGTTCACATCGCGGCCCTGGGAATTAGCTATCTGATTGCAAATCCTGCTACCACCATCCACCACCGAGAGCACGTCCCACGAATAAAGATCATACCTCTGCTCGAAAATCCCTTGAGATAACTGGTGGAAGGAAACGATGAAGAAGAAGAATAGTATATTATAGTATATTATAAATGAAATACAATTATTTTTTTACATAGGCCCTACACGCAGTCATATGTGAATGCACTCTGTTCAAAATTACTCTGTACTCAAGGCAATGTTAGAGTGCTGCTCCAATGTGAGACCAGGCCACTGACACCATTATCTGATATCCCATTGAATCACACCATCCAGATATTAAAGCTGCATAGTATGATGAAAGATCTAATTTTCAAAACCAAAACAATTATTTAGATTTGATTCTACATGTCTAACTTAGATACTGATGCACTTATTAAGCATTTGTCGCAACATAGAAGGGAATACTGAGCCAATTTAATAGAACCGGTTACTGCAAAAGCCCATGATGTCAGAGTTTTGGTGTACATGCCAAACCTAATTTGACACATTTATACTTCAAATATCTCCAAAGTCGGCCATTTAAAATCAAATTTACTTCAAACTAAAGTAAGGGAGATTATAACAATCAAATCAATATATTAATCTCATAAAAATGACAGAAACTCAAAACCATCGGACTATGCAACTTTGGTCGTAATGCGAAGCATTACGCTTGATGCGAGGAGAGGAAGAGACCCTCCCCCCGACACACCTCACCAGACCCCGCCGCCCGCCGCTTCCTCCCCCGCCCCCGTGTCGCGCAGCATTCGCGCCTCACGCGACGCCCGCTGCTCGCCCTCCCCCGGGCCGGCAGCTTTCACACTCACCTGCTGTCGCCGCCCCCTTCCCTTCCCTTATAAGGCCACCCGTCGGCCTCCCTCTGCATTCGCCCTCCTGCCGCCTTCCAGCTCTCTGCCCTTCTTTCCTCCACCCACCCACCCGACTACCCCTCCTCCACCCTCCTCCCTCTGCGGCGGAGGGCTCCTCGGCCCCCCCTCTACCAGAACTCTGACATTGCTCCTTATGGGCTCCTCCTGTTGTTCTCTTCTGCTCCTCATGAGCCCCTCACTGTATTGCTCACTGTATTGCTCCTCCCGAGCCTGTCATTGCTCCTCTTGAGCCCCTTCCTCTTATTTTGTACCTCCTCAGCCTGTGTTACCTGTTCCCCTGTATGCTCTGTTGAGGCGTCAATAAACGCCTTTTTCCCACCCCCGCCTTCCCTCTTCCTTTTCGCGCATCAAGCAAAGCAGTCCTCGCCGTATCCTAGTAATACGGAGCACCAGGATAGATAGTGACAAGTATCAATTTGGTACGTCATCGGTTTGAATCAGTTGGGTTTTCAAACCCTCAAACTTCCACATGAGTAGTCGGGTATAATCGTCGCAAGTCTGTTAGAATCGGGGCAAGTCGGGTAGAATCGGTGCAAGTCTGTTAGAATCGGCGCGAGCCTATTTGAATTGACGCGAGTCTGGTAGAGTCGGCGCAAGTCTGTTAGAATCGGTGCAAATCGGGTAGAATCGGCACGAGTCTGGTAGAATCGGTGCAAGTCTTTTAGAATCGGCACACGTCTGTTTTAATCGGCGCGAATCGGATAGAATCGGAACAAGTCTGTTAGAGTCGGCGCAAGCCTGGTAAAATCGGTGCAAGTCGGGTAGAATTGGTACGAGTCTGTTAGAATTGGCTCAAATCTATTAAAATTAGCACAAGTCTGTTAGAATCGGCGCAAGTCTGTTAGAATCGGCCCGAGTCTGTTAGAATCGGCGCAAGTCTATTAAAATACCCTTACTCTACATCATTAGTCTGTTAGAATCGGCGCAAGTTTGTTTGAATCGGCCCGAGTCTGTTAGAATCTGCGTAAGTCTATTAAAATACCCTTTACTCTACATCATTAGTCTGTTAGAATCGGCGCAAGTCTGTTTGAATCGGCGCAAGTCTGTTAGAATCGCCTTAAGTCGGGTGGAATCGGCGCAAGTCGGGTAAAATCGGGGCAAGTCCGGTGGAATCGGCGCACATCTGGTAGAATCGGCACAGTTAAAACTGCACATTGTGAGGGACAGCTATGGCGAATGTACCCACTTAGTACTTGGCACTTAGATGGACTGCGTACATCACCCAGCACCCCACCGCCTTGACATACTTTACATCTCATCTGTTAGATAAAAGATTCACCCTTGTAGTACACGGCTGAACCACAACGTAGTGTAAATACGGGCGAAAATAGCTTTAGTATGGGACAGGAACTAGAAACTGTGGTTCCAGGATCAAATGGCCACATATAGAGGGACAGAGTTGGTGAAATGTGCGAGAATGCAAAAAGACAAGATGGCAGCGCTAGAACGCCATAGATTTCACTTTTAAATCGTATTAGACTAGATATTTTATTATATTTTTTAACTCAAAGGTAGCGGGTAAATATGAAGACATATACAAAGAATAAATATTGCTTCTTAGATTGTGAATTTAGGCTCTCATAAAGAGTCAGTTCATTAGCCCGATTTTTAGACCGTTTTTATACAAGGCTGGTCTTCACCGATGTACTGCGAGTACCGGGTGAATCCTTTATCTACTCATCTGTGTGCAGCTACTCTTGGAGGACTTCAAGTTTACCTGTTGTCAGTGAAATCAAAGTAGACTCTCCACTCTCTCTCTAGCTCTCTCTGTCTTCAAATGTGCCATTAATCCATGATTTGGAATCCAATACTTGATATAGTAAAATTAAGCTTAATATTATAAAACTATCTATACATTATATATATATATAATTGTAAATGAATGCCTATCTACATATATATTTATTTATTTATGTGTATGCATATACAGTAAAACCTCTCTAAATCGACCGACCATGGGACCGACTTTAAATGGTTCATTTAGCGAGGTGGTCGGCATAGGGAGTTTCCATTTCATTACAATGGTATTGTATGGGCGATCATTTGGGACCTAAATAAAGCCATTGATATAGGGGAATGGTCGATCTCTGGAGGTAGTCGGTTAGAGAGGTTTTACTGTGTATATATGTTTGTAGATGTATACACATTATTTAACAGTTATAAACTAGCTGAAAAGAACCATTAAAGAAAGAACTAACCGACTGTAGAAGTAACACACTCAGAGAGGGTATGAAGATGTGGGAGATTACTTACAAACAGAAAAAGAATGCATGCAGTAGACAGCTATACAACAAATAAAAGTGACAAAACAAAGGGAACTATGAGACTTACTGTCTAGTCGTAAAAACAAGTCATTTCACTTAACTGTTATGGACAGCATAATTACACCGTCACACACAATGTTTGTCAGAACTTTACGTTCTAAAAACATTAAGGGTCACATCAAAACCAATATACAGTACAACCCCGTTAAATCAAGCTCGGTTAAACCAAATGATCGGTTAATCCAAACCTTTTTTGGCGGCCTGGCAAAATACTACCATTTACCATATAAAAAGTTGGTTAAACCAAAGTCGGTTAAACCAAAGTGTCGGTTAATCCAAACAAAATTGTCAGCCCTAGGCCACTTCCAGTACAGTTAAACCAAACTTTCATGGGGTTTTAAGGTCATCTAGGACTGCTTAATGATAAATGGTAGTATTTTGATGGGTCGCCGAAAAACGTTTGGATTAACCGATCGTTTGATTTAACCGAGCTTGGTTTAATGTAGATAAAGGATTCACCCGGTACTCGCAGTCGCAGTACACGGGTGAATACCAACCCTGTATAAAAACGGTCGAAAAAGTGGGTTAATGAAATGAAAGCCTAATTTCACAAGCTAAGAAGCAACATTTATTCTTTGTGGATGTCGTCATATTTACCTGCTACCTTTGAGTTGGAAAATATAATAAAATAGCTAGTTTAATACGATTTAAAATTAAAATCGACGGCGTTCTAGTGCCGCCATCTTGTCTTTTTGCATTCTCTCCCATTTCACCAACTCTGTGCCTATATGGGTAGCCTTTTGATACTGGAGCCACAGTTTCTAGTTCATGTTCCATACTAACCCTATTTTCGCTCGTATTTACACTACGTTGTCCATCACCCATGTACTACAAGTACCGGGTGAATCTTTTATCTAGGTTTAATGGGGGTAAACTGTATATGCTTAAAAAAAGATTAATCATAGTTTCCACACATATTGTATATTTCATTCATAATGCACCAAAGTTGTTGCCAAAGCCAAGTAAAAGTCAAAGTCAAAGCTCGGTTAAACCAATGATCGGTTAATCCAAATAGATTTGTAGGGTCCCTTCAAGTTTGGTTTAACGGGGTTATACTGCACAGACTTGTGACGGTGCAGACTCATGATGATTTTATTGTGCTGCCCACTGGCAGACCATGGCATCATTAACATCATTAGATGTTGCTCGGAAGTAAAACCCCCAAAACCAACCATGATTACCATGACCCAATATGCCACTCAGTCACATTATCCAGTTACTGAGCAAACTAGTCCTTATCCTATTCTAGTAATGCTGAGTGTCAGGGCTAGGTAGCAACAAGTATCAATTTTGTAGTTGGTTGAGTTCAGTTGGCCAGGATTCGAACCCATAACCTTCAATGCGTGAAGCCAGCACTCTTCAAGATCCGGTCACTGCGTCCAGTACTTAAAGCTGCATTTTTTATATTTAAAAAAAAGATTTATGCTGCCTATCATGGATAAGCCTGAATAGGCTTGTTTTCACCATTAGACAGTTTGTCGATAGAAAGCCTGAGCCTACACTTTTACCAACCCAAGGGATTTTTAACCTCCCACACCACATAGACATGGTTTGAGAGCAACCAGCCTTTGATGACGCTGTAAGTTATACACAGCGGTGGAAATCCAAATTGGCAGAGGTGGGGGCATGGGGAATCGAACCACCGACCTTCAGATTAGGAGTCCGACCTAGAAAGAAGTCAGACACTCTAACCACTCCGCCACAGAGAACACCATACTCCGATGAAAGCATCAAATTTCCACAACCAAAGACATTTATTTTCGATCCTATATTTCCAACTTAGCCACTAGTCGAGCACTCATTAAAGTTGCATAGTCCGATGAAAACATCAAATTTTCAAAATCTAAACAATTATCTAGATTAGATTCTACATATCCAACCTAGATACTGGCGCACTTATTAAACATTTGTTGCTGCATAGAAGGGTATAATGCGCCAATTTAATAGACCCTGTTATTACTGAAGCCTATGGTGTCAGACTTTTGGCATGGTTGCCAAAATCAATTTGGCATGTTTTTGCATCAAATATCTCCAAAGTTTGCCATTTAAATTAAAAGTTACTTCAAACTAAAGTAAAGTAGACTATAATGATTAATCTAAAGTATTTATCTCAGAAAATGTCAAAAACTTAAAACCATCGGACTATGAAACTTTAAACATTTAATGCAGATTAGTGTTCCTGTCTCATGCTGCTACACTTGTAAATGGGTCAACATAATCCATGTCCAGCATTTTGGTTTTCACACCAGAATTAATATCGCTTATCTTTCAAATCGGATATCCCCAAAATCCCCCAAATTAATTTACCCCAAATTAATTGACTACTTCAAAATAAAGTAAAGTACATTGTAATAATCAACCTAATATATTTATTTTAAACAACCATAGCAGAAACTCAAAACCTTTGCATTATGCAATTCTAAATGGAGAGTAATGTGGACCTAAAGCAATGCTGAGGTTGATTGGTTGGTTGTTGGAGTTTTACATCCTACCAACATCTAGGTGTAAAGTCGACGGCTGGCAGCTGTAGTTGTGTAGGTACACTAAATATGAAATCACTACAGCCAAGGGAAAGGTAGAGTATAAAGTGCACAGAAAGACAGAGAGCTTGCACCCTCAGGTTTATTATTATATAGGTTCATGAATCCAAGATGGCTGTCACACCTGATCAGCTCCTCCAATCAGCAGTAGGCATTCTCCAATCAACCAAGGAACATTCAACATGCTTGTATCCAAGCCTTGGTTGTTTATGGCTACAGTGCCCTGTTGTGTCTGGGTGTGCAGTGATCCGTAAATAACAGTTGGAGGTGAGGGGGTATGTGAGCAGAGCTCCTAAGGCTCTGTCACACTAAAAGTAGTGCCCCTCTCACACTATCTATAACTACATAATGTCTATATAAAACTCAGTAAAGGATCACCAGCACCACATCTACCTTAATGCCTCTGGCCCTCTATCATCTACCTTTTCATATAACAATTGTAATTCACTATAGACTAGTTTACGCATCCACGAATGTCTATTTATCGGGAAATTTTACATAGGGTAATATCAGGACAGGTACTGACTTGTGACAGTGCGTGCTCATGGCAACTTTACAGTGCTGCCCCAATGCGAGACCAGACCACCAGCACCATGATCTGATATCCGACTCAGTCACATTATCCTGACACTGAGCTGACCAGTCCTTGCCATATCCTAATAATGCAGAGCACCTGGCTAGGAAGCGACAACATTTGAAGTCATTGGTTTAACTTGACCAGGGATCAAACCCGTGGGTTGGAATCCCACGATCTACCAATACTGGAGACGGACGCTCAACTCATTCGTCCATCCCGTCTGGTCACTCATTGCTGAGGTATTGGCGATGTAGGTAGTTGACTATTTTAAAGCTGCATAGTCTGATGAAATATCAAATTTTCAAAACCAAACCAATTATCTAGATTTGATTTGACATATCTAACTTAGATACTGATGCACTTATTAAGCATTTGTTTCTGGGTAGAAGGCAGTAAATACTGAGTCAATTTAACAGAACCTGTTACTGCAGAAGTCTATGGTGTCAGAGTTTTGACAAGCTTGCCAAAACTAATTTTCCATGTTTGCACTCAAAATATCTAAAAAGTTTACCATTTAAAATAAAAGTAACTTTGAACTAATGCAAAGTAGGGGATTATTGTGGCCTCCTGGCGAGTCTGCTGCGGCACTGGTCTGTGTAAAGTAGCACTAACTGAAGCAAGGCCCCGCCGTTTGTTTACACGCCAGGTCCAAGTGTTTACATTCCCCGTGTAAATGGGCGGACGGGTAGGATTAAGCAGCCGTTAGTCACAGCTCAATGATAAATGACTGCTGTACCATACCAACATTTTTTTTTACTGATTGATGATAACAATAATGTCAATTTAATAGAGTACCTACAATCACTAGCACTTTGTAGCAGGGACTTTACTCTAAGGCACTGCACAATAAACCCATCGTAAGACTTATTTGCAATTTATTTTTTCAAAGGTTGAAGGATAGCCAAATTTAATTAACCATAAACGTTAATGCTCTTAATAGCTATTTATGATAAAGAGCTATTAAGAGATAGTCAATTTCATTTACCATAATAAGTTATAGATCTATAACAGATTACTCTTGAGGACAGATACAACAAATAATTCAGGAGATGCTGCTAGTCTTACCTCCCCATAGGGGGAGGCCATTTGCAATGGAAAAGCTGCACTGTGATTGGCTGAAATCATTGAATACGGCGGACATTTTCGAGGCGCTTTTTGTCTCCTAGCTGAAAAGGGAGGCGTCGCCGAGACATCACCGAGACGCACCCTGAACGCAAATAGGCCAAAAAGCATCGCCGAGGCGCCTCCGAGACGGCCCCTGAACGCGGCCCTGGTGACCTATTCCATAACGTCGGACCGGGCGCGATCGCTGAATCGGTAGAGTGCGAGCCTGATGTGCGGGCGATCGGGAGTACGGCTCCAGGACGAATCAAACCAATGACTTATAAAATTGATGCTTGTCGCCTCCTATCCTGGCACTCGGCATTAATAGGATAGGACAAGGACTGGTTAGCTCAGTGTTAGGATAATGAGACTGAGTGGGATATCGGGTCCAGTATGGCCCAGTGTGGCAGAACTATAAAGTCGCCATGAGTGGTTACCGTCACAAGTCGGAACCCGTCCTGATATGATCTTAGATGTTGCTAGGACATAAAACCCCAAACAACAAACAAACGATCACTATCTTCCAAATTTAAATAAAATAACCAAATAAATCAATAGAAGTTCCCTAAACTTAAGCTTGGCATTTCAAATCGCATAGGGAAGTTGGCTTCAGGAGTAGTGCTACTTTGTAGACTTAAACAATTCCCAGGAATGTCTTTAATGTAGATCAATCGAGAGTATGGACATTTAGTGCGCTGTACCTGTGCCGTCGAGGTGAGTTCTGGAAACTATCACGATGCCCTAAGAGCTATACGGGGTATGCAAAGCAGCGCCCTCTACAGTGTGATATTGCAATTTTAAAAACAAATAAGTTGTTCATTCCCATGCTACCCCACCCGCCTGCCCCCTTGCATCCACCTTCCTGATTTCTCTGACAACTACGCACCAGAAGCCAATTCCTGGCCGCATGGGACCGCTTTTGGCGGTGCCCATACAGTGAGGCAGATGTGCAGCCTTCAGCGCGTCAACGCAATTGAAAATCCCCCAAAATAAGCTTTCTCACTTACATATGGCGCAGACTTAATTTCAGCTAGGCCTTAGCAACCTGTCTCTGTGATAGTCTGTCTCCCGTTTTGGTAGATCGTGGGATTCGAACCCACAGGTTCAAACCCTGGTCGAGTCAAGCCACTAACTTAAAAATTGATACTAGTTGCTTCCTAGCCTGGCACTTGGCATTATTAGGATAGGGCAAGGACTGGTTGACTCAGTGTCAGGATAATGTAACTGAGTGGGATATGAGGTCAATTGTGCTGGTGGCCTGGTTTCCAAGTGGGGCAGCAGTTTAAATTCGCCATGAGTGTGCACTGTCACAAGTCAGTACCCATCCTGATATGACCTTAGATGTTGGCAGGACGTCAAACTCTAACAAACAACCAACATGTGTCTGTGTGTGTCTGACAGCGCAGAGCTGTGGTGGCGCTTCCGGTCAAATGCATAGGTTATGTTTGTCATCCATGGATTGTTTATAATACACAGATGTGCCAAGACTCCCTATTTGGTGGGAAATCTCCCTAAAATATAGCAAAGTAACACCAATCTCTTGATTTCCAGCTCTTAATTTGTAATCGGGATGGCTGAATGAGTTAGAGCGTCCGTCTCCCGTGTTGGTAGATCATGGGATCGTGGGTTCAAATCCTAGTCGAGTCAAAGCAATGACTTAAAAATTGATACGTGTCGCTTCCTAGCCAGGTGCTCGGTATAATTAGGATAGGGCAAGGAGCAATTGAATGAGGAAGACCAATCGTCCGTGATTGAAAATTCCCCTGCTTAAACAACTAATGTACCCCCCAAAAACAAATCTTTCACCAAAGAATAATTTTTACTTGTTTTTAAAAAATATGCATACTTTTATGTCAAACTGCACCAGAATGCACCATTTTGTATCGCTTAATCTTTTTTCCTGGATCCCTTTGTTCCGCTACCTTTCGGTCACTTTATTTCTCCCTATTTACAATTTGTGTATTAGGGAGATCTCCTACTGACACGCTTATCTACTTGGCACCTCTGAAAACAAAGAGGTGTATTTTCAGTCATAGCCTCTTTTGGGTATTACAAGAATCATATTAAGGCCAAATTATTGAATAAATATTATACTATTTAGAGCATTAATTTGGATTGGACATCCAAGCAATATCTCAGGACATACTAACACGGGTATATTTGTGATAGTGCTTAGTCATTGTGGCTTTATAGTGCTGCCTCACCGAGGAGGCTCTGGAAGCATTTACTAATCCCAGTTAGGTGGGCTATGTCATCATGACACTGACTGCGCACTCGTGGTGACTTTATAGTGCTGCCCTACTGGGATAGTCTGTCAACGGAAGCAAGACCTGATATCACATTCATTCACATTATCCTGATATTGTGGGGGGAAAAGACCGTCTTTATCCTATCCTAGAAATTCTTAGCACCACATTAGATAGCAACAAGTATAACATTTATAATTGATTGGTTTGACACGGCCAGGATTCAAGCCCATCATTCAGCCAACCAATTTGGTCTGCTGACACCGAGGCAACCCTATTTTAAATGGTAGATCAGGTACGACGCCTTAACTATTTCAATAGGTTATTGGTTTCACTCAGCGAAGGATTGAACCTACACCCTTCCATGCATGATGGGGACACTCTACCTACTGGGCCATCCTCACTGGTTGTATAAAGCGACTTGCTGGATTAATGTGAGACTTATAACAAAGTGGGATCAACAGACATCGACTGAAGCAATTTAAAATAACACCAAATTCAGATAATTAGGAATAGCAAGCAGTTTGGGTAACTAACTATTCACAAACTACACATATCCTTTGATTTAAGAAAAATAAACAAGTTTTTGGTGTGGGTCTTAGGTGGTTATAAAACTTATGCTTATTTGTTCAATATTGATTCTTCTAGATAATCTTGTGTCACACTGGTCTTCCGAGTCTTCGATGCACTTTCACACTTGAAATAGTAGGCGCTGCTGTACTCTCCTCTGCCGGAGAGGAACAACAGCTGTAATGCCCGGTACACACCTACCGTATACGATTCGCGCACTAAAACTGGATGGCCGACGCAACGCGCTCCGACTCGGTCCATCCCGTTTGCGACTTAAAACTGACGACAGAGGGTGCGCACATATACCGATCGGATGTGTGCACATATACCGTCCGATTCGCGACTGCGTTCCACGAACCTGGTGTATTTAGCGCGAACTACACTGGCAGCAGCGCCTCCTAGCAGTTGTTGATCGGCCGTCGGTCAGCAACGCTAGATGGCGCCAAGTTGTATTTAGCGCTCCGACTGGCGTCGGGGCCGTGAACCGTCGGTGAGGTGTGAAAGCTGCGGGCCCGGGGGATGGCGAGGGGACGTTGAGCAACGGGCGTCGGGTGAGGCGCGGCGCGGGGAGGGTCTCTTCCTCTCCTCTCCTGCGTGACAGCCCGAGGCGGGGGAGGGTCTCTTCCTGTCCCTTGCCGCGCATAAAATGCAATGCTTGCTGTGCATTTCGACCAAACTGACCAGCAACATGGCACCGCGTTCAACTGCTCAAAAGCGAGCCACGGCTCTTGCGCTCGCTTTGCTTGTCATACGCCGTCGCCGACGACGTCGGAGGATTGCTCGAAATGTGTGGGTTCGGCCACACATCGCTCAAAGACCGGAGCTAGGAGCATTCAATGCCCTGATGGCCGGTCTACGCAGGGACGAGCCACAGGCCTTCACCAACTTCAGCCGTATGCCGTCGGAGCAGTTCGACGAGTTGTTGCACCTGGTGGAGGGTCGTATCGCGCGCCAAAACACCAGATATCGAGCGTCGATATCGGCTGCGGAGAGGTTGGCCGTCACGCTGCGATTCCTTGCAACTGGTAAGGACTTAATTTTATTATATTTGTCTCCGCTCACATTTAAATATATTCAAATTGAAATAAACCGATATATAATTGAGTTGAGCAAACATATTTTCTTAGTCCTTGTCATATTTGTTATGAATTGTAAATCACAATTTTTAAATCACGACAACTCGAAATGTAAATAAACCGAAATAATATAATTTTGTTTGTAGGTGAATCCTTCCGGTGTCTCAGCTACCTGTTTCGTGTGGGGGCAACCACCATCGGCCAAATTGTCCCCGAGACCTGCGACGCCATCTACCAGTCGCTGAAAGAAGACTATTTAAAGGTAAGATTGTTTTATATAGGTTTTTTATTGAAGTGCACACAACCTAAAATGAAAACCGTAACCACGTTAGAATACAGTAACAACTGCCACAGCAGGTTTCAGAGCTACATGTTTGGCGCACTTGAATAACGTTAACAGACTATTTTAGTTTTCATACTCGGAAAATTGATCCGACTCCAGCATATTTACGTACGAAAAGCCACCACCGCTCCCCGACGGTCCGGGTCTGTTATGAGTGTCCGCCTGCGGGTTTCTTTGGCGCGCCAAGTTTCGCGCCGCCAGGATCTTCATGTTCCCGCGGAAACACGCCTGGTCAATGTCATTCTGCACAACCATCAACACTTCCGGATCTGTGATGGTGCGTAGTCTGTTGGTAACGTGCTTGCCGAAAGTCGTAAGCGCGTCGTCTGGAGGGGCATTTGTGTCTTCCAGGTTCTTGATAACAAGGTTCATGAGATCGTCGTCTCCTCCGTCGGCCTCACATCGCTTGCGTTTGGACTGTGGGGTGCTGGTGTTGTTTCGGAAGGATCCTACCTCTGGGGGATCGTCGCCGACCGTACTCAGATTGGGAGAAGACACACTCTGTCTCTGTCTCCTCTGTCTCCTCTGTTTCTTCGTCGGCGTCACGGTTTACCTGCGAGCGTGAATAGAAAAACAATTTAGTTTGTCGCCAAAAACGTGTAACTTTATTTCTTAATTTCGTAATTTTAAGTGTCGTTGTATTTTTGTTTTTGCAGACCCCGTCGAGCCCGGAGCAGTGGGGGACAGTCGCTGACCAGTTTCAGGCTAGATGGAACTTCCCCAACTGTATCGGCGCCCTGGACGGGAAGCACATACACATCAAACCCCCAGCACACTCCGGGTCAACATTTTACAATTATAAACACACGTTCAGCATAGTGTTGGTGGCCCTGGTAGACGCCGACTATCGGTTCATATTTGTAGATGTGGGATGCAACGGCCGGGTTAGTGATGGCGGCGTGTTTTCCGGATGCACCCTTCAAGAGGCTCTGGAGAACCGAGCAGAGTCGTTCCCACCCCCCCACCCACTACCCGGGGATGATCGGCCTTTGGGTCACTACATTGTGGCGGACGATGCCTTTCCCCTCAAAGATTATTTGATGAAGCCGTTCAGCCACAGAGACATGCGCCTGGATCATCGGATCTTTAATTATCGGCTGTCGCGCGCCCGACGTGTCGTTGAAAATGCGTTCGGCATCCTGTCCAACAGGTTCCGCGTGTTTTTGACGAACATCGCATTAGCGCCAGAAAAAGTCGAGAAGATCGTCATGGCGGGCTGCGCCCTACACAATTTCCTGCGGGAAAAGATCGGCACCACAGCTACAGCTGACTACGAAGACCCTGCGACGCACTCGGTTACTCCCGGGTCATGGAGAGGCGATCTGGAGCTACGTCAGGCGACATTCCCATCGGGAACCAACGCAACGCAACGGGCCAAGACACAACGGGATTACCTCGTCGAATATGTAAACTCAGCGACAGGGGCTGTCCCGTGGCAGTCGGCGATGATCTAGACTGTATATATGGCTTAAATAGTGTAACGCGTGGACTACCAGCTCGCTCTGTGATCGTACGTAGTATATCGGAATGTGTATATATGTCTATTTGTATCTGTTTTCTTAAAAAAATTTTGTATATATGTTTTTGTAAATAAATGTGTATAAATTGTACATAAACCATTACGTTATAATTTCGAACTTCTAATTAACTACGTATCAGTACCTCAGCATCTTGCCTGCATCTTGGCGATGGTAGTGGGTTGTTGGTCACACTCTGCCGTCGCTGCAAGTGGGGTGCCAGGAACGAGAGCGACGTCTGTATCCATTTTTGACGGGCGGTCAGACGCTTTCCTGCAGAACCCGAGGCCGCTTGTTTCCGGAAACGTGTATACTGGGTGCGGAGATTCGTCATCCTTTTCTGGATGGACGCCGCTGTAAAAACAAATTATAGCCGTCTTGTATTCTATTGTATAATAATTTTCGGCATGTTGACTTACAACGCGAGCCGTTTCACGATTAGAACAATTTAGTTTTGTGGTCATTAAGCTGATTATTTACGTTCCGCGATTACGATTACGATTACGATAACGATTACGATTTTTTGTAAACTTTTCAACGACCCAAAAAGTAACTTTGATTTGAAAAACAATAACTTTTAGTGTATTTTTCATGTGAGAGCGATGCCCTAAGCAGAAGCCAGCCGGCACTTTTTCAACCGCCGGCACATTTCACAACAATGATGACAAACAAATTCAATATTCTCAGGAAAAACGGGCGTACCTGACTGTCCAATTTCAGCGGAGATCGCCGCCAACGCGCCTACTTTCTTGACTCTGTTCGAATACTCTTGGCAGGATACATCAAACAGACATGGCAGAGTTTGCCACATCTCTACCATCGCTACCTCCGCCTCGTTCGTCCAGTCCGCCATTTTGTAGCGTACTTGTATGGACAGGGTCACATGACCGTTCCCGGCCCGGCGATTGGCTGATGCGTTAAAACCCCGACGCGATCGATCGCCGACTAGCACACACCTACCGTATACGATACGACTGACCGCTCACATATACCGATTCACGACCGGGCCGATTCGTTTTTCGAATCGGTTGCGATTCGAGTTGTAAGCTCTAAAACTGAGTTTTATACGCGAATCGTAAGCGTCTAGTGTGCGCGGGGGCCGCACACCTAACGACTAAAACTCAGTTTTATGCGCGAAACGGGCAGTTTTAGATCGTATACGGGAGGTGTGTACTAGGCATTACTAATCACGACCATCCTAATGGTCTACGATACTACTACCACATCGACGAAATTCGCAAAGACTCAGCTGAACATATATGGACATGTACACATATTTTTAACCAAACCGAAGAGCATATCGTTGATTTACAAAATTGACCCTAATAAATGACCATGAACTTCAAGGCTTTACTCCATTGAATTCGCTTTGATTTGTGTTTGTATTCCAAGTTCTTGTTGTAGTTTCGTTAGTAAGACCTAAGCTGATGTTCCGGCCACTAGCGAAGCAAGTTCTCCCTTTCTGGGTCATCGCTCTGAGTTGCTCACTGCTAAGCCAAGTCTGGGTATAAATATATTATGATGGTAATCATGGCCTCTTTCTTACCATACAAATCCTTATTCTGCTGCATGAATTAGCAGAATTATCTATTACGCGCTACATAATGCACTATGTAAATATAACACATACAAATACTGAGAATATCAAACTATGCCATGTTATTTCTCAATCATAGCTTACACATATTTTTATTTTTTATTTTTTTGGTCCATTAGTTGTTTAAGCAAGGGAAATTTCAGTCATAGACAACTGGTCTTCCTCATTCCACTGCTGGTCGATAGAAAGCCCCAGCCTACACTTTTACCGACCAAAGGGATTTTTAACCTCCCACACCACATAGACATGGTATGAGAGCAACCGGCCTTTGATGACGCTGTAAGTTATACAGAGCGGTGGAAATCCAAATTGGCACAGCTGGGGGCACGGGGAATCGAACCGCTGACCCTCAAATTACTGTCTGACCTAGAAAAAAGTCAGGCACTCTAACCACTCCGCCACAGAGAACGCCACTAAATTGTATTCCAGGGTAGGCATAAATATTGACACGGTTGCGCCACCTGTGTGTGAAAACCTATGCAACTCTGCCATCTGAAACCACCACTAATCTACTTAGATGTCTGCTACAAATGTATCCAACCTCGACCCAATCTATATTTCACCCTTCTTTTCACTAGGTGAACATCTGGGCTGAACTATTTATGCACACATAATGAATATATACATAAATGTGTATCTAATATTTCCACAATTCCACAAATATATATATATATATATAGTAAAACCTCTCTAAATCAACCGACCTTATATGACCGTATGAATGGTCGTAAAGGGAGGTGGTCGGCTGATGGAGTTTAACAGATGGTTGCAATGGTATAGACTACATCACGGTTCCGACTGTGCATGCGCTGAAAACGGCGTTGGGAGCAAAGCAAAGGTGTACGCCCATTGAGTTTGCGATACACATAGGGCAGAACTGCCATTTTATTCAAAATAAATAGAAATACATAACAATTTGGCATAAACATGGACGGAAGGATGCAATATAATAATATAATGAATATGTTTAAGACACAACTCTCCATAATTAAGCATTTTGACCTAAGAAACATACAATTTCCATCACTTTACAGGCTGATGTTTACATCACCATTGATTAGCCAGAAATAATTCTTGTTCTAAATATTAAAATGTCAAATGTGTCAACAAAAACTTGTTTCAAAGAAATATATAACCAATATCTGATTAACCCTACTCATTTTCTATTTTTACATATGTCATTAACCATAGAATATAAATAAAAACATGAATACAATAAATAAAACTGACTCTGGCTATGGCTCTAACACTAGTCTGAGTGCCTAGGTTTGTCTAAATCTAAATGCACATGGCATAAGATGTGCTGGTTATATTGATGTAAATTCAATGCTGGATAAAAGATTAATACCTTAATTTATTTTATATATATTTTTTAGTTGGTATTCCATGTTTCAAACAAGAGCTGAGATGAGCTGAAACTAGCAAATTTCATAGCTGCACCCAGTGTATTAGGATGTGCCATGTGCTTCTCGTGGCTTTGTTTTGCTCTGATGCATCCCACACTGCACCATGCCGCTGGAACCGTGATGTAGTCTATTGTATGGGTGATCATTTGGGACCCAAATAAATCGGTCGATATAGGGGAGTGGTCGATCTGTGGAGGTGGAGAGAGGTTTTACTGTATATATTTAAAAAAAATATATATATATATATATATACTGCCAATTATAGGTTGTTGCATAATATAGAGTTTAAAGCTCGAGCGCTTCAGGGGTGAAATTTGATAATATAATCAATTTGTGTATTCTGATTAAACCAACAGTCTACGTGTTTACAAGCCTTGCCGTTCAGTAATGACCTACAAAAAAGCATAAGTAAATAAATAAAAAAAACACAGAACCCTAACCCAGCTAATAATAGATGGGGTGTAATGACGTCACAAGACAACTTTTGGTGGCCATATTGGATTACATACAGAAGGATTGCAACTGTCTACATTGCGCTTATTCACTGATTTGTTGGTTTATTTGTCACTGTTTTGAGCAGTTTGGCCTCAGAAGTTGTTAAAGTGTGTAAGTAAACACATTGGATGTAAACTTCGTAGAACCACTCAGAACACAAGAAAACTGTTCTACTGATTCAGCATACATTCACCACATGGCTAAGCGAGGGTGCTTGTAATCCAAGATGGCTGACCACTGACTGGTGAGAATTGACGTCATGTGCACTCCCTCTATAGTAATACTATTGGCTTTGTTTAGGCTACTGGTTATTTTTAGTAACCAAGCAAAGCACATATGGCTAAAAAATATGTGATATAAACATACATATTGTGATGGGCCACAGTGAACAGGGAACATGTTCTATCGGATACTATCCTCCAAATATATTTATAACTTTCCATTGACATATGTTAAGTTATTACTATAGAGGGAGTGCACATGACGTCATCACTCAGTGGTCAGAGGTCAGCAATCAGCCATCTTGGATTACGGGCACCCTTGCCTAGCCCTGTTGTGAATGTATGCTGATGCAGTAAAATCATTGTCCTAGTGTTCTGAGCTGTTCTGGGCAGTTTACATCCAATGTGTTTACTTTCCACACTTTAACAACAACTTCTGAGGCCAAACTGCTCAAAACAGTGACAAATAAACCAACAAATAGGTAAATAAGCACAATGTTGCCTCTTGACATCATTACACCCCCTCTATTGCATGCAAGAAGAATTGATCAAACCCGTGTATATTACACACCCATATATGAACACACACACGGTGTCCTGGCATGACAAAAAGTGGGGGTTCGAATCCTGCTGTGGGCACAATATTATCCATTTAATCACCCTCACGACACATATATAAATATATATATATATATATATAGGTCTAAGTTTGATATACAACACAAATATTGGCACTCTGCATCGTATGCAAGCTGTAATTTTCTTTTAGTTACTTTCGTACAATTATTGTCTAAACAACAGCCATTTTACATGGCAGGACGACCAGCGCCTCGGCTTTGAAGAAAAGAACAATTTTGAGGAAGAAAAAAAATCAATGACAAGAGATATTTAAATAACTGTCTGGCTGTCTTTGGGGATGTTGCCTTGGGTTTAAGTGACGTCATCTTGTCGAGCCCCTAAAGAAGATGGATAAGGTTACACTGATTAGAGTAGGCGTCCCAGATGTGTCCCCGGGCCAGGGTCGGCGAGGGGCAGGGAAGGAGTGGCGGGGTGGGGCCGTGTTGTCGGTGTGGCGTGGGTGGAGTCCCGGGGGCGCGATGTGGGGTGCTATCGGGGTGGACGTGGGGGGGGGGGGGGGTTGAGACCCTGGTACAGATAGATCAAAGATTCGCTCCGCGGTTACAGAGTCAGAGGTGAATCCTTTATCTAGGGTCTATACTAATCTTCTATCTAGCAGGCTATATGATATTACCTGCTAGATAAAAGATTCACCCATACCCCGAGAACATTCCATTAAAAAGAATGGCGACAACTGTTGGTTATCAAACAATTAAAGCTGCATAGTCCGATGAAGCATAACATTTTTCAAACCAAAGCAATTATCTACATTTGGTTCTACATATCTAACTTAGATATTATTGCAATTATTAAGTATTTGTTTCCATACAAAAGGGAATACTGAGATAATTTACGAGAACTTGCTACTGCTGGAGTTTATGGTGTCAGAGTTTTGGCTAGATAAAAGATTCACCCGGTACTTGTAGTATTCGGATGAAGGACAACGTAGTGTAAATACGGGCGAAAATAGGTTTAGTATGGAACATGACCTAGAAACTGTGGCTCCAGTATCAAATGGCTACCCATATAGGCAAGGAGTTGGTGAAATGGGCGAGAATGCAAAAAGACAAGATGGCGGTGCTAGAACACCGTCGATTTCACTTTTAAATCTTATTAAACTAGATATTTTATTATATTTTTCAACTCAAAGGTATCGGGTAAATATGAAGACACCTACAAAGAATAAATGGTGCTTCTTAGATTGTGAAATTAGGCTCTCATTTCATTAACCCGCTTTTTCGACCGTTTTTTATATAGGGCTGGTATTCACCCGTGTACTGCGAGTACCGGGTGAATCCTTTATATAGCGATATAGCGAATGGTAGACAGGAAGTGTGAACACTTATTTGTCTCTCATTTTTGCTTGAGTGCAAGTAAATAAGCAACACAAGGAGTAATTAGTAGCATGTGGTGAATAAGGGGTCAAATTTCCCTGGATCATCAGCCCATGCTTTTTCTAATCTATTCTTGAATGAATTAATTGACTGTAAGTTTTGGCGCGCTTGCCAAAACTAATATGACATATTTGCACTAACAATATCTCCAAACTTAGCCATTTAAAATAAAAGTTACTTCAAACTAGAGTAACAATCAGTTTAATATATTTATCTCAGAAAAATGACAGAAACCCAAAATTATCAGACTGTGCAACTTTAAAGCTGCATAGTCCGATGAAAGCATCACATTTTCAAAACCAAAACGCTGAGTTATAGTTGAAGCTACATATATCTACTTTAAAAACTGGTGCACTTATTTAGCATTTGTTGCCACATAGAAGGGAATAAATACTGAGTCAATTTAATAGAACTGGTTACTGCCAAAACCTATGGTGTCAGAGTTTTAGCGTGCTTGCCAAATTAATTTGGCATCTTTGCCCTTCAAATATCTAATATGTTAGCTATTTAAAATGAAAGTTACTTTAAGCTAAAGTAAGGTAGATTATAACCATCAATGTAATATATTTATCTCAGAAAATGACAAAATACCAAAAACACCGGACTATGACAACTTTAACCATCCAGTGTTTATCTATATTGGCACAGAGTTGATGCAACGAGAGAGAATGCAAAAAAACAAGATGGCGACTCAAAAATGGTCTTGGTTAGACTTTCAATGTCTCTTAAACTTCATGTTTTTTGTTTTGTTTTTAAATCAAAAGCAGTGAGTAAATATGTATGTGATGAATTTATTTTGCTTCTTAAATTAAGAAGCTATGTGCTCACTTCATTTACCCAGCTTTTTGCCACTTTTCTAATGGGTTGTTTTTCACCCCTACTCTGCATAGGGATGATTCTTTTATTTAGGGTCAGATAGCTTGTTTTGGGGGAGTTTTCAGTCGCGTTGACACACTGAAGGCTGCAAATCTGCAGGACTGTATGGGTACCGCTGAAGGTGGTCCCATGGCGTTCTCTCTGGCGGAGTGGTTAGAGTGTCTGACTTTTTTCTAGGTCAGACTCCTAATCTGAGGGTCGGCGGTTCGATTCCCCGTGGCCCCAGCTCTGCCAATTTGGATTTCCCCCGCTGTGTATAACTTACAGCATCATCAAAGGCCGGTTGCTCTCATACCATGTCTATGTGGTGTGGGAGGTTAAAAATCCCTTGGGTCGGTAAAAGTGTAGGCTCAGGCTTTCTATCGACCAGCAGTGGAGTGGGGAAGACCAATCGTTTGTGACTGGGATTTCCCCTGCTTGGGACAACTAATGTACCAAAGTTCACACTTCCTGTCTACCATTCGCTATATCGCTATATGTACCCGGCGTTGGCTTCCGATGGGGAGTAGTCATAGAAATCTGGGGGTTGGGAGGGGAGGATGGGCAGAGAGAAAAAGGTAGCCTAGGAGCCCAACCCCAGTCCGGCGGGAGGGGGGGGGGGGGAGTTGGTTGGTTGGTGTAGTTTTACGCTGCAGCAGCGCCCCTCCCCCTACAACACTGCCTCACACTTTGCAGTAATATATTAAGTAACTCTGACTCATGACTGCTGCTGTAGAAAAGACCATGACATGGAAGGTCACTGCCACAGGTTGTACGTCGCGCGTCACTCAAAGTGTATGTTACAAAAAGGCGACACTGTGTCGCAGCCACACCGGAACTGGACTGATGAATGGGCACGCACGGCCGGAGCTGCAACCCGATACAACGGGTGTGAAAATGGTATCGCTACGGGGTTAGGATGGCGGTTGCCGGTAGGAGAGTAGGAGTGGGGGTGGGAGGATGGGCAGGGATAGGAGGAGAGAGAGTGGACGGGGGGGGGGGGGGGGGGGGGGAGGAGAGGAGGAGAGGTGGTGATGACACTTCACATTCCAATGCTACTTGCTGCACACCATGGCGAACCGTTACTACGCACTGACCATTTTGGAGGAGTGTGGTGGAGGGAGGGGGGGGGGGGGAGAAAATAACAATAATACTTTCTTTTTTTTCGTTTAATGTTTGCATAGCCTGATGTCATTTTTCTGGGATAAAGATATTAATTTGATTGTTATTATCTACCTTACTTTAGTTTGAATTAACCTTAATTTTAAATGGCCATTTAAAAAAAATAGATATTAGAAGTTGAAACATGCCAAATTAATTTTGGCAAGCATGCTAAAACTCTGACACCACACGATTCTGCAATAACGGGTTCTATAGACTACATCACCGTTCCAGCGGCGCGGTGCATTGTGGGATGCGTCAGAGCAAAACAAACCCGCGAGAAGCACATGGCACATGCTAAAAGTAATAGACTACATCACGGTTCCTACTGCGCATGCGCTGATAACGGCGTTGGGAGCAAAGCACAATTTACTCTTGAATAAAGATAACAGCGGCTTATCAGGAACCAGCCACAATCTAGGCTCTCTGGAAATGCTCCATTTGTTCATTTCACTTTATAGATATGTATTAATGAGATTACCACACCAAAAATCTCCCACAGCCTGGCTTCTAAAGCCCTGGTCACATACACGCTTGTGAACGCAGTTGAACATAGTTGAATGTATGATAGATTAACGTGGGTCAAACGTGGTGTAAGTATGTTAAATTATGGTGAAAAACGTTAAGGTACGACAGGTTTTGGTAGAGAAAAACACATTATGGCACGGATGCGGGTACATTCAACTATGTTCAACTATGTTCAACTATGGTCAACTACGTTCAACTATGGTCAACTACTGGCAACTATGTTCAACTAGTCAACTGCAGTCAACTACAGTCAACTCCATTCAATGTCCGTTCAAACTACGGTCAACTATGTTCAAATACATCCGAGTATGCTAAAGTACGCTAGAATTCACTAGAGTATGCTAGAGTATGGTAGAGTACATTAAGAGTACAGAGACTTCACCACAGTACATTAAACATGTTGCCTCGTCAACATGCCTAATTCACGACACTTGGACAAAGGACGATAAGTCATATGTAACGACCAGATCGTTTATTGATTTATAGAATCATATCAGTAATCATGCCACTGGGGCGAACAGGAGGCTCGCTCCGAAAACAAGGTGTCGCTATGGTGGAGACCTGAAGGCGGCTGGCACCTTGGATTCAATATGTAATCATGAGGAAACGTCTTGCCCCGTATAATGTTCAGACTAGTTGCCGAGTCAGTGCCTGGAGCGAGATAGAATAACAACATCAGCAATCAACAATCACTAGATAATCAAAACCTCAGCACTTAACCTCCCTATAAAGAGGGTGTGTGGGTGGGGAAAATTCAAGTTGCTAGTACGAGAGTCAAGAGAGAAGTGGCAGAGTCATGGGGAGGAAACGAGGTCAGTGCCGAGGTCAACCTTTGCCTTGTGCGTGAATTAACCTCATGATGGAAAAGTATGGTTGCCGGTATGTTCAACTATGTTCAACTACGTTCAACTATGTTAGCCTCCACTACGTTCATCTACGTCCACTAACGTGTATGTGACCGGGCTTTCACGCTTCAGCTACCATATAGAAAAATTGCCTGATTGTAGGGTTATATAATTTATTTATTGACATAATCATATCTATCTCCAATCTGACCAATTTGATATTACATAATCAGTTTTCATAGCCACCTACTTTTGGAGTGCAGAATTGATGAACTCATGTAGATTAATAAATAATTTAATTTAAAAGTTGAATGAAGAGAATCAAATGGCTGCCATTTTGATTTGGTCGCATCCTCTTCCATTTCAACAATTATTTAACCAATGAATGGCAACGACCTAGTCGAAGCATCCAGGGTTGCAGGAGACAATACACAATCATCATGCGCAGTTGTCTACAAAGAGAAGGCATACCCTTTTAACACAGCGGCAAGGCTCAATTACAGTTTCATAGGCACTATTTTCAAAAGACCAGTATTTAAAACAGGGTCGTCAGCCCCCTCCCCCCACAAAAAAACCTCAGAAAAACCTGAAACTGGTCTTAAATGCAACATACCCCACATCATCATCATCATCATCACTAATCCCTTAACCACAAGGATCGTTGGGGCACCACGGATGACTTTGCAACCAGCTTTCTCCAGTTTTCCCTGTTCTGCACTGCCCTCTGGGACTTACCAAATTCCAGACTTGTCCATTCCTTGATGTTGTCTTCTCACCTCGTCCTTTGGCCACCTCGTTTTCGTCCCCCTTTTACCGTGCCTTGCAAGATGGTTTTGGCCAGACTTGATGAATGAGAAATATGGCCATAACCACTGCAATCGGCGAGTGTCAGGAGACTTGACTGGTCATACTGAAATATAAGGGATTAAAGGTGCATAGTCCGATGGTTTTGAATTTCTGTATTTTTTTTTTACATAAATATATTAGCTCGATCACTAGTATCTACTTTACATTAGTTTAAAGTTACTTTTATTTTAAATGGTAAACTTTTGAGATATTTCGAGTGCAAACATGGAAAATTAGTTTTGGCCAGCTTGCAAAAACTCTGACACCAGTAACAGGTTCTGTTAAATTGACTCAGATTTGCCTTCTACGCAGAAACAAATGCTTAATAAGTGCATCAGTATCTAAGTTAGATATGTAAAATCAAATCTAGATAATTGGTTTGTTTTGAAAATTTGATATTTCATCGGACTATGCAGCTTTAAGATACTCAAATAAATCTGCCAATTCAATTACCACATTCTTAGTAAGTCATATGTTTGAAACCAAGCCGAGTGAAATCAATTCGTAACAAAATTGATACTTGTCTCTACCTTAGCCTGGTACCTGACATTACTGCTTGCTCAATGATTGGATTAGGTGACTGAGTGGGATATCGGGTCATGGTTGTTCGTGGTCCAGTCTCCCAGTGGGGCAACACTATAAAGCCACCGTAAATGCACATTGTCAGTAGTCAGTATCCGGCATGGGTGTAAAAGGGGGAGAGGGTTGGGGGCGGCAGCGTGTCTCACGTGACTCTGTGGGTGTGGGTGTGGGTGTGGGTGTGTGGTGGTGGGGGGGGGGATGGGGGTGACTAGAGGGGACAGACTGATAATCAGAGGTGACACGACCACTGACACGTTCATGTTTGACCTCGTCACCCCCATTCATGTTCCACTATCACCCCCCCCCCTCCACACACGTATACACATACAACACCCGAACATCTCTCTCCGCAACCCCATCGCCCCATGTCTATCACTACCTACCGCCACCACCGCAACCATCACTATCTCCCATCACCACCATAACCACCAGCATCACCATCACCACCACCATCACCACTACCATCACCATTGCCATCGCCATCGCCATCACCACCACCACCAGCATCACCATCATCACCACCAGCAAAATCACCATTACCATCACCATCAAAATCACCATCACCCCCACCACCAATATCACCATCACCACCACCATCACCCCCAATATCACCATGACCATGACCATCACCACCACATTCACCATCACCATCACAATCACCACCACCATCGCCATCACCTAACCAGACGGGGTGGCCGAATGTGTTGAGTGTTCGTCTGCCATTTTGGTCGATCGTGGGATTCGAACTCAACCTGGTCGATTCAAATCGATGACATAAAAATTGATACTTGTCGCTTCCTACCCAGGCACTCGGCATTATTAGGATAGGACAAGGACTGGTCGGTCAGGACAATGTCTCCCCATGGGGCAGCACTGTAAAGTCTCCATGAGTGTGCACTGTCACAAGTCAGTAACCGTCCTGATATGACTATATATGTTGCCAGGACGTAAAACTCCAACAACCAACCAACCAACCATTACCATCACCATCACAACCTCCTCCTCCTCCTCGTCCCTCCACCAGCATCTCTCCTCCTACCAGTATCTCCTCTCCCCAACACCTTCCTCATCACCATCGTTACACCCTCACCCCTGCACCCCCACTGCCACCGTCAGTCCACCAACACCGCCCGACCCCACCCCGCCCCGACCCCGCCCCCACCAATCACATGCCCGCACGCGTACACATGAGGCCACCCACACCTTGTACACGCAATAGCGACTACAGTAAAACCTCTCTAAATTGACCGAAAATGGGACCGATTTTAAATGGTCCATTTAGGGAGTTGGTCGGTTTATAGGCTTTTGTAATTGTTACAATGGTATTGTATGGGCGATCGTTTGGGACCCAAATAAAGCGATCGATATAGGGGAGTGGTCGATCTGTGGAGGTGGTCGGTTAGAGAGGTTTTACTGTATATACATCAGGCATTACTGGTTCGCAGTAATCATGTGACCCCCCCTTTTAAAGCTGCAGAGGTCTATGAAAGCAATGATCTAGATTTGATTGTGCATATTTATCTTAGATGCTGGTGCACTTATTAAAGGGGCTGTCACATTAGGGTTTTTTGCGGCAGTGTATGGCGGCGTAGGCGCGTTACGTCATATACGTTGGCATACGCCGTATATGCTACTCATACGCTACGCATACGCTACTCATACGCTACTCATACGCCACCAGGTGACGGCTTATGTGAAGCGTATGAGGCATACGCCACCATAGGCTTTCATAAATCCGTCCGTCCAAATTTTGTTGTGCGTGCTAAAGAAATCTCGACCTATGAGGGTGTATGGCCCATACGCTGCTCATACGCTACTCATACGCCGGCATACGCTCCTCATACACCGGCGTATGCTCCTCGTACGTTAGGGGTACGCCGGCATAGGTTTTTCATACGCTCAACTTGCGTCACCAGCGTATCTCTAGCGTATGTAGCGTACACATAACCTACGAGTTACGTATGAGAGCGTACTCCTAGCGTATGCACAGCGTATGCACAGCGTATGCACAGCGTATTCAAAGCATATGCCATAGGTCTCGACATCGAGGTTCCACTTAGGTTACGCATACGCTACTCATACACTCATCCGCTATGCATACGCTATGCATACGCTACGCATACGCTATGCATACGCTATGCATACGCTCCACATGCCAATCAAAGCCGTCAAAACATCTCACAGTACGCTCACATACGCTCCTGGTACGCTCCTCATACGTTCCTCGTACGCTCCTCATACGTTCCACATACGCTCAAACCCACCCGAAAGTTCACCGAAGGTCATCATAGGCCGGCACCCGCACGACTTACATAGGTTTTCAATACGCTCCCGCCATACGCCGTAATGTGACAGGGCCTTAAGCATTTGCCGCTATGATGAAAGGAACACGCAGTCAAGTTAATAGAATCTGTTACTGCAGAAGCCTATGAAAGAACGGGACTCGGGGGTGAGGAAGAGGGGGAAAGGGAGAGTGGGGAAGGGGTGGGAAGAGAGGGGGAGAAACGGAGAGGGAGGGCTATGAAGAGAAGGAGAGGGGAAGGAAGGGAGTAGGAGAGGGGTTGTGAGAGGGAGAGGGGGGTGGAAGGAAGGGAGAGGCAAGGGGAGTGACAAGGAGATGGATATGGAGAGAGAAGGAGAGGGGGGAAGAGAAGGGTAGAGTGTCTTCTGGATATCGTACTACTTACTACACGTCGAAATAAATATGATGGTAATCAGGCCACCATGGCCAGCTGCTATTATCATGCAGTAAAATAACTATTATTATGTTCTCTGTGGCGGAGTGGTTAGAGTATTTGACTTTTTCTAGGTCGGACTCCTAATCTAAAGCTCAGCGCTTCGATTCCCCCTGCCTCACTTCTGCCAATTTGGATTTCCACCGCTGCGTATAACTTAGATCGTCATCAAAGGCCAGTTGCTCTCATATCATGTCTATGTGGTGTGGGAGGTTAAAAATCCCTTGGGTCGGTAAAAGTGTAGGCTTGGGCTTTCTATCACAAACTGTATAATGATGAAAACAAGTCTATTCAGATGGTAGAATAAATCTTCCAGGAAAAAAAGGGGAAAAATAGAAGAAAGATGCTGCTGCATTAATATTAGAATGCTATATTCTTCACTGTGTCGAGATGGTGCAGACATACGCATACCAATGCATGCAAATGCATGCCAACACACACCGACACACCATCATAATACCACCAACACACACCAACACAAGCACGCACACACCAGCTCACACACCCACCATCTCTCTCCTGACCTATTTCCACTGCTTCCTAATTCCTTTGTTATTAGGCTATTCATTTTTGTTCCCCTTATTTAATCAAGGTCAGGACCTGACCCCCTTGGAGAGCTGACCGCACCCGGAAATGCGTTACCAAGGCAACCATTCCTCGTGACTGTGTGTGTGACACGCGCGCGCGTCCACCCACCGGACGTACGGGCGTGCCAACACTTCCGGCACCATTTTGTTTAAATATTTGGTGGTGCTATTGTACGTGCAGTGATGCATGAAGGATGATGCACAGAAACAAAAACATGTCGCAGTCACTTTTCAAAGTGGAACAATTCAAGGGTTTCGCTACGATAACGGTATCGATATGGTTCTCGATGTGAGGTGGAGAACGTGTTCTTTGTGCTGTGAGTGGGTATGGTGAGTTGGGGTTGGGGTGGGAGGTGGGGGTTGGGGTGTTGGTGTTGTGGGGGGGGGGGGGGGGCTGACTGACACTGGCGGTGTAGTGACAGAACATCAATTGTCGACGAGTGACACCGCGGGTCATCAGGTCCGTGATAGGGGTCTTCATCCTGCCCCAACCAGGCGTCGCGGTTTAGATTCTCAGTGGGCTTAGAGTCTACACTCGGGGTTCTGTAGATGCACGTCTTTGATTAACATGAACTGGGTCACCCGAGTTGCTAGAAATTCAAATAGAACACCGCGAGTGGAGTTGACAAAAACATGTGCTGTGTGCTAAAAGTATTTTAGCTAAATAATATATATTTAGCGAATTGAAGAGTTAATTCCTTGACCACATTTGTGTGACAAAAAGTCGCTCGGGTCACCCGAGTTGATTAATCGAATACGCTGAAATGCTGTTCGATTTTGACGCATGCGCAGAACCACGAGCATAGACTCTAAACCCACTGAGAATTTAAACCGTGACACCGGCCTCCACCCGCCCCACCCGGCTCCGCGCTACCCCTCCCCGTGCTGCCCAGCCCCGGGCTGCCCCGCCCCTTGCTGCCCTTCGCAGCCCCGCGCTGCCCGGCGCCGCCCCGCGTCGCCCCGTGCTGCCCCTCGCCGACCCGCGACGCCCCGTGCTGCCCCGCCCCGTGATGCCCCGCGCCGCCCCGTGCTGCCCCGTGCCGACCCGTGCTGCCCCGCCCCGTGCTGCCCCTCACCGCCCCGCGCCGCCCCGCCCCGCCCCGCACCGCCCCGCGCCGCCCCGCGCCGCCCCGCGCCGCCCCCCGCCGCCCCACGCCGCCTCGCGCCGCCCCCCGCCGCCACGCGCCGCCACGCGCCGCCCCGCGCCGCCCCACTCCGCTCCACCCTGTCCCGCCCTTCTTGCTCTGCTCTACCCCTGCCATGCCCTACACCTGCCCTGTCTTGCTCTGCTGTGCTCTGCCCTGCCCTGCCCTGCCCTGCCCTGCCCTGCCATGCCCTGCCATGCCATGCCATGCCATGCCCTACCCATGCCATGCCATGCCCTACCCCTGCCATGCCCTACCCCTCCCCCGGCCCTGTAATACTCAGCACTACCTTGCTCTGCACTCGCCCGCTGCTGCACCACGCCCTGCCCTCTCCACTCGAACTTGACCCCGTGCCACCCCGCCCTCACCTCGTCTGCTCTCACCCCGCCCCGCCCCACCCATACACGGTCCTGTCCCGCTATGTCCCTCCTCTCCCGGTCCGCTCTGACCCCGTCCTATCTCACTCATCCCCGTCCCACCCAGCCCTTCCCCACCCACCAACCCCCTCTCCGGCGCACCCTGACATACTCTGCCCTCACCTCGTTCCTCTTATGTCTGTAATTTCTTCAAGATACCCCCAACCCCCACCACCTAACAAAACTCACACCCTGTCACTTCCGAAAAACTAACATCAGTGTCTACCCAGTCCTAATCAACATCCCGGCAATGCTAATATTGCTAGAATGTCATGTGGGGCGGGGGGGGGGGGGGGTCTTTGCTACATGGAATATTATTATTAACAGATTTTGGTCTGGCCAGACAGGATGGCCGAATGAGTTAGAGCGTCCGTCTCCCGTTCTGGTAGATCGTGGGATCGTGGGTTCGAACCCTGGTCTAGTCAAACCAATTACTTAAAAATTAATACTTGTCGCTTCCTAGCTTGGTGCTTGGCATTATTAGGATAGGGTAAGGAGCAGTGGAATGAGGAAGACCAATCAGCCACGATCAAAATTTCCCACTTAATCAACTAATGTACCCCCCACCCAAAATTCTGTCGCATTTTGATTCAAATAGCGTTTTATTCCATCTGCGTACATCTGAAAATCGCAAGCTAGGCCCATGTAGGGTATGGACTGGTTTGCTCATATCAGGATAATGCAACTGAGTGAGATATCGGGTCATGGTGCTGGTGGCCCATTGTCCCAGTTGGGCAAGACTATAAAGTAAGTATGTGTGTGCACTGTCTCAAGTCGGTAACCGTCCTGATATGACCTGAGATATTGCCAGCATATAAACCCCAAGAAACAAACTAACCTACTAACACCATAACGAGGTTTGGTGCCTGCTCATGTTATATTCTAGAACTTTGAAAGCCCTGTCTCCATCTGAGCAAGCAGGATCATGTGATATGTGACGGCCCACCAGGTCAATGGAAGGTAACCATGTCAAAATTAACCAGATAATACACCTAACAACCACATGCAATCCTATGATATGTAAATATGAGTAGGCTAGTCTAGTAATAAGAGTAGATACTAATAAATATATATATATACCAAGAAAATCCAAAAAACTCACTAAAATCCAAAAAACTAAGCAACTATCTACTTGCTACTGTAATGCAGGCAATCAAACACCTTATCAGCTGCTACTGTGTGATAAGATACCACCACCACTACAGCTGCCCAGCATTGAAAACAAGCCTGAGTACGCGAGTTTATCTGCTATGGACAGTATAAATAAATACAGCCTCAATAAAAATATTTAAAAAAAGAAAGAAAGCTTACCTCTGTACTCTTCATACCCACACTCACGTTCATCCGGACCCACACTCACACTTGCGACAACACTCACATTCACACTCACGCCCACACTCACTCACCCTCAGTTACACCCACACCCACACTCATACCCACACTCACTCACAAATGTTCACTCTCACTCACTCACACTCACTTACTCACACTCAAGCTCACTCACTCAGTCACATCCACACTCACACCCACACTCACACACTCATACTCACTCATACTCAGTTATAGCCACACCCACACTCATACTCATACTCACACTCACTCACAAATGTTCACTCTCACTCACTCACACTCACTTACTCACACTCAAGCTCACTCACTCAGTCACATCCACATCCACACTCACACCCACACTCACACAATCATACTCACTCACACTCAGTTATAGCCACACCCACACTCATACTCACACTCACTCACAAATGTTCACTCTCATTCACACTCACTTACTCACACTCAAACTCACTCACTCAGTCACATCCACATCCACATCCACACTCACACCCACACCCACACTCACACACCCATACTCACTCACACTCAGTTACAGCCACACCCACACTCATACCCACACTCACTCACAAATGTTCACTCTCACTCACTCACACTCACTTACTCACACTCAACCTCACTCACTCAGTCACATCCACACTCACACTCACACACTCACACCCACACTCACACACTCATACTCACTCACACTCAGCTGCTTACATTCGCACCCAGTCACACTCACCCACACCTATTCACACACCCATACTCTCACTCACACTTACACACTCATACACTCTCGCACTCACTCACATTCACTCACACTACTTTACTCACACTCCCTTACTCAGACACCTACTAACACTCACATTCACTCACACTTACACACTCACACTCACTTTCTCACATACACACTCACTAACTCACTCACTCACACTCACACTTACTCACACTCGTTCACTCAAACCGACACTCACTCAAACGCACTCACATTCACTCACACTTACTCACACCCACACCCACACCCACACCCACCCACACCCACGCCAACACCTATGCCCACACCCACACTCACACCCACACCCACACCCGCCCGCACCCACCCCACCCCCACCCGACCCCCACACCCACACCCACACTCACACTCACCCCCACCCCCACCCACCCACACCCACCCACACCCACCCCCACATCCACCCACACCTACACTCACACCCACATCCGCCCCCCGCCCCCCACACCCCTACCCCCACATCCACACCCACACCCACACCCGTCCCCCCTCCACACACACACACTCTCAGCTCTACCATTTGGCGCCCATATGGCATCACTCTCAGTTCCCAGCAACTCGACACCAGGTGAGCCGGAAGTGGGCTTGGAGAGCCCTGAGTTGGGACCAATGCGGTGTTGAGGTTGCTATGTCACGTGACGTGGCGCGGGGGTGGGGTCGGGATGGGGGTTGAGGGTTGTCGGTGGATCGGAAGTGGATTATTCCTGGAACCTGACCTACTTTACTGACCTCTCCATTTGGGCGCTTCTCTCACATCCCGCCAGATGGCGCGCATGACGCTCCAGTCACGCACTCTCCACAGATAACCACCGTGTGCAGCGAGCGTTCATTGAGTAACTAAAGATGTGCTTGGAGGGTGAGATACATTAATTTCATTCTATTTTAAAGCTGCATAGTCCGATAAAGCATCAAGTTTTCAAAATCAAAACAATTATCTAGATTTGATTCTACATATCTAACTTAGATACTGATGCGCTTATTAGGTATTTGTTGCCACAAAGAAGGGAACGCTGAGTTGATTTAATAGAACCTGTTACTGCAGAAGCCTATGGTCTCAGAGTTTTGGCGTGCTTGCCAAAATTATTTTCAGATGTTTGAATTTCAAATATCTCAAAAGGTAGCCATTTCAATTAAAAGTTACTTCAAACTAAAGTAAGATAAATAATAATGATCAATTTAATATACTTTACTCAGAAAAATGTCAGAAACTCAAGACCATCGGACTGTGCAACTTTAAGTATAGAGTTATCTTCTGCTCGTGCACGCAACTCGTGTAGTAAAAGAAAACCATAACCCACAACAGAAAACAGTCATGAGTAGGCCCCTATAGAGGGGGTGTAATGACTTCGCAAGACAACTTTCGGTGGCCATATTGGATTACATACAGAAGGCTTGCAACTGCCTACACTGTGCTTATTTACTGATTTGTTGGTTTATTTGTCACTGTTTTGAGCAGTTTGGACTTAGAAGTTGTTGCTAAAGTGCTGTAAGTAAACACATTGGATGTAAACTGCCCAGAACCTCCCAGAACACAAGAAAACTCTGTTTTACTGCATCTGCATGCATTCACAACATGGCTAGGGATGGTGCTCATAATCCAAGATGGCTGGCCGCTGACCGCTGACTGCTGAGTGATAATGTCATGTGAATTCCCTCTATTTCATTATGTAGAATCGGGCGCGGTGGCCGAATCGGTAGAGCGCAGGTCTCACGTGCGGGAGATCGGGAGCTCGGTTCCTGGTCGAGTTAAACCAATGACTTTTAAAATTGATACTTCTTGCTTCCTAGCCAGGCGCTCAGCATTATTAGGATAGGGCAAGGACTGGTTGGCTCAGTGTCAGGATAATGTAACTGAGTGGGATATCAGGTCATGGTGCTGGTGGCCTGGTCTCCCAGTGGGACAGCACTATAAAGTAGCCATGAGTGCGCACTGTCACAAGTCGGTGCCCATCCTGATATGAACGTAGATGATGCCAGGACCATTATCTAAAACGCGTGTGTGTGACACATAAAACTGAAAGACATCAAACAGTGTGCCTATCTATAAAATACATTCACAGCACCGTTGGCACAGACACTTGCTATCCGGACCGCACTTCATCCCCACCTCTCTCTATCTCCTCACCGCTGGACTTGCTCCTCCCTGATATGGCTGAAAAGAGTTCCAGGAGGGGGAGCCCGCCGGCATTTCACTTTCTACTCTTACTCTGTCTGTGTCTTTGGCTCGCCGGCTGGTCAACATAGAGTAAATAGACACGGTCCTTTGACTCAACTCTCCTCATTTCTCTTTCCCTTTTTTTCTCTCCCAGGCATACTCCTCACCCTGACCAGGGGAGTTGTGTGCTTGGGTGGGGCCCTGTACCGTTACATTTTCTCTCGCTTTGTTCTCGTTGCTGGAACCACTGCTGCACCCATATTTACCCGCCCTTCCTCGAAACCCTTGCTGCTGTTCACTGGATACAAGTGCTTAACTACCGCCGGACCGAAGAGATTCGGGACCACTTCAATGCTTCGCCGTTACAATGTTGTAAAGATCTCCCCAGCTTCTACAAATGTCCCTACTGAAGATTAATCTTCAACCAAAGATTGGGCCGATTTATCGGAGCCTCTCTATAAATGTTGCAGTTCTGCAACTAGTAACCATCGTAAGGTTACAAACCACCCCCCAAGTCAATTTTTTGGCACACTAGGATGTTATTAAGTGCATAAACCTTTAAAGAATTATGACCAACTATTGAATACAATAAAATCGTAGTTTATATCAATCACATTTCATTAAGCATCTAATTTAAATCTATTTCTACATAATCAATCAAATCAAGCCGGAGTTGACATTACTCATATTTCATGAAGTTAGTTCTAAGCATTGAATAAGTTCATATCATATTTGTTATAACTCATATTTAATTAAATATACACCTGAATAGTATTTCTAAGTATCAAGCAATTTCTCGGTTTATTTCATATTACTATTATTACATATAATTGGTCAAACTGAAATTGAAAAGCTATTTTTAAGATTCACAATAATTTCATAGCATAGTTATTACTTATATTTGATCAATTAAAACGTAAAATAACGTTTAATACTGTTGAATAAATTCCCCTGTGTGGTTGATATTACTCATCTTTGATAAAACGTGAAATTAAAAATAGACATTTCTACAAATTATATAAATTCGTAGCCTAGATGGCATAATTTCTAATATTTGCAATAATTTAACAGCATAGTTGATATTACTTATATTTGATTAATTAAAACATAGAAAAACTATTGATAGCGTTGAAATAATTTCCCAGTATGGTTGATCTCACCCATATTTGATCAAACGTGAAATTAAAAATACAAATTTCTACAAATTATATAAATTCATAGCCTAGCCTGGCATCATTGACATCTCGCCATGAATATGACCATAGTTGAGGACATGGCATAAAACCTGCCGGTCACTCACTCATTAATATTATATTCTGCTTTAAGTATATGTGCAGTACCCTACTCCCCTCACCCAATTATGGTATGCTGGTGGTGCTCAAGAGGTTTGGGAACCATTTCCGGTTCATAATGACGTCATGCTTCATCAACCCGACATCACTCGTCAGTTTGATCACGAACCTTCATGGACTGCATGCAGCCAGAGGGGAGGGACTCAGTTCACGTTTTATGAGTGTGTCTGGGCGGAAGCTTCTAATAAGCATACAAACCGCACACATTATGGGTATGTGTGTGTGTGGGGGGGGGGGGGGTGTATGTGTGTGTGTGGGGGGGGGAGTGGAAGTGGGGGGGGGGGGGTCCGAACCCATGTGCATGGCCTCAGCCATTGGTTGGTTGGTTGTTGGAGTTTTATGTCCTGGCAACATATCAGGTCATATCAGGATGGGTACCGACTTGTGACAGTGCACACTCATTACACTTTATAGTGCTGCCCCACTGGGAGACCAGGCTTCCATATCCTAATAATGCTGAGCTCCCGGCGAGGAAGCGACAAGTATCACTTTTTAAATCATTGGTTTGACTCTACCGGGGTTTCGAACCTGTGGGTTCAAATCGCACGATCTACCAAAGCGGTAGACGGATGCTCAACTCATTCGGCCATTCTGCGTGCAAGTGCTTATACTTCGTCTACTACAATCGATATCCAAATAAAAACTATGCATGACTTACATTACCAGGGCGACTACAACGCTTAACTCTGTCACGTGATGCACACGTGACCAGCAGTTGGGAGTGCTCGTTGTTTTATAATTATAGATACTGTTGTACCTGTTCAATCAATATTTCACCTCGTACATACACATTGCCAGCATGCTATCCCTAGAGGCAAACAAGAGAAATAATAAGAAACAGCAATAAAAACCCTAACAATTAAAAAAGCGCAAATTGGCCCGCATTTATTCCACAGTTCCGCCAAACAAATTCCAAACGCACCCAAACAATTGGAATGCATGGTGTCCAGCGTACACTGTTATTCACACCGACTGAGTTGACTAACTACATCGACACCCCATACATACCCACATACGTACACATATACATGCATACATATGTACATACATACATACCTATGCACATACATTCATGCATGCATACAAATGTACATACATACCTATATACATACACATACATGCATGCATACATATGTACATCATCATCGTCATGCTGTCGGTCGCGATGTGACAAAGACTGCTTTCATTACTTGACTGCCACTCTCCATTTAGCTCTCTGCTGTGAGAGTGATGTCCATGAGTCGGTCGATTTCATGAAAGCTGCCTGCAAAAGTCTTGAAGTGCTGCTGGCTTTTGCAAGTTTCCAGCGGCACTCTCTCGGGGAGCAAATAGAGGTCTCACACTGGCAAGAACATGTCCAGACAGGTGCAAAACTATTTGTCCCTGCAGTGGCTGGTCGGGAGATGTTGGGAGGTCCATACATCAACCGCCCTTGATGCTGCCACAGTGGCATGGTTTTCTGTTCAGGGTTTGCTCCCTTAGCCTTCGGTTCTGTCAAGAACCTGTACAACAAGGCAGTAGTTCACAACTCTGCAGGGCAGGGGTGTCTAACTCCCTGAGGTATTGTAATACCTGCATACCAAATATACATACATACCGATATACATACACCGATACATGCATTCATACATATGTATGTACATACATACATATATACATACACACATACATGTATGCATACATACAGTATGACACATATGTACCTACCTACATACATACATGCACACATACATATCTAAATACATACATACATACATGCACACATAATAATAGATACACACATACATGCATGCATACATATGTACATACATACAAACACACATACGTACACACATACATGCATGCACATTTACAATACATACACACCCAAACACATACATACCTACATAGATACATGCATATTTACATACATATGTACATACATACTCACATACTTGCACACAAATACATCGTGGATTCAAACCGCAATTGAGTCAAACCAAAGATTTACTAAATTTATTCTTGTCACTACCTGGCCTGGCACTCAGCATTAATAGGATAGTGCAAGGACTGGTTTACTCCGTGTCAGGATAATGTGACTGAGTGGGGTATTTGGTCATGGTGCTGGTGGCTCGGTCTTCTAGTGGGACAGCACTATGCAGTTTTCAGTTTCATAACCCCTTCCTCGGGTTACTCTTTTGATTGCATACTGGCTTGACATTAAGAGCAAAGATATGAAATAATTGAAGAAAAGAAAGTGCAATGTCTGTTCCGATGTTTATTTATACATGATTTATTTCCAGACGTGATGGCCGAAGCGATAGAGCTCAGGCCCCCCGTGCGGAAGGTCGGCAACATGACTTATGAGTGACCTGCCTAAGTAGCGATGTTATCCCGTCAGTGGCCATATTTGTTGTTGGAATTTTACATCCTGGCCACATCTAAGGCCATGTCGGGATACACACTGACTTGTAACAGTGCACACTCATGGTGACTTTATAGTGCTGCCCCACTGTGAAATCAGGCCGCTGCCACCATGACCCGATATCCCACTCAGTCACATTATCCTGACACTGAGCTAAGCATGCAGTCCTTGCCCAATCCTAATAATGCCGAACACCAGGCTAGGAAGCAGCAAGTTTGTTTGCTTGTTTATTGTTGTTTTACATCTTAGCAACATCTAAGGTCATATCAGGATGGGTACCGACTTGTGACAGTAAGCACTCATGGCGATTTTATAGTGCTGCCCCACTGGGAAATCAGGCCGCCGGTACCATGACCCGATATCCCACTCAGTCACAATATCCTGACACCGAGCTAACCAGCCCTTGCCCTATCCTAATAATGCCGAGTACCAGGCTAGGAAGCGACAAGTATCAATTTTTAAATCATTGGTTTGACTCGACCGGGAACCGAACTCACAAACTCCCGATCTTCTGCACGTGAGGCCTGTGCTCTACCGATTCGGCCACCGCGCTCGGTGAAGCAGCAAGTATCAATTTGGTAAGTCAACGGTTTGACTCGAGTGGGAATCGAACTCCCGACCTTCCGCACGGGAAGCCTGCGCCTTACCGATTCGGCTACCTCATCCGATATCCTGATGAAGCATTCACCCCCAATATTGGTGAAAAACGACCATGCTTAAATCCGAGCTAAAACTGCTTTGGTAAAAGTCTACCAATAGTACCATAAACAATTAAGCTATGGAGACCCTGGTTCCAGTGAGCAGTGTCTATCTATATTCACGTAGAGTTGCTGAACTGTGAGAGAATGCCACCGTCCCCAGATGACATGGCACCCATTCTGCATCCATGTTCAAAGCGTATTCGTCTACATGATTTAATCAATTCTGCACTTCAAAAGTAATGGGATATGATAGAAAATGATGTGAACAATAAAGCGTATTAGATTGTGTAATATATTACATATATTACATATTGGGAATTCACGTAGGAATTAAATTAATCCAATGCTTTTTGTATTGAGTAGTTTATCAGGGCTGGCCACGAAGGAGAGCTGCGGAAGTAACTAAAACTAACCTATTACCTGGCGGATACTATGCGAACTATGTGGCCTATGAGCTATCAGCCTAATTTAATCCAGATATAATATTTTTTAGGTCATTTCACAGGTGCATTGCGGAGAGAGAGAGAGAGAGAGAGATAGAGATAGAGAGAGATATAAATAAGTCTCAGCAGGCGTAGATATCTATGTGACAGGCGTCGCTCTGTAGCCATGACACCCAGAGATAACTTATCAATGATCAAGGCGCAACCCATGCATGCGTGAGTGTACGTACCTCTCTACTCCTATACTGGATGGTCTCTTGACATAGAGTTTTCGGCGCCTGGTACCTCAAACCCCATTCCACCAGGCGCTATATTATCGTGTAAGATATCGCATGGTGCAGTGAGGTTATACTTATAAGTTATAGCATGCATATTAATATAGCATCTATTAATTATGATCGACCACTCCCCTATATCGATTGCTTTATGTGGGTCCCAAACGATCGTCCACACAATACCATTGTAACGATAAAAATAACTCCCCAAGCCCACCACCTCCCTAAATGAACCATTTAAAGTTGTGTAGTCCGATGAAATATGAAATTACCAAAACCAAAACAACTAACTAGATTTGATTTTTACATATCTAACCTAGATACTGATGCACTTATTGAACATTTGTTTCTGCATAGAATGGAATACTGAGTCAATTTAACAGAACATGTTACTGTAGAGATCTATGGCGTCCGAGTTTTAGCAAGCTTGCCAAAATTAATTTTCCTTGTTTGCTCTTCAAATATCTCAAAAGTTTACCATTTTAAATAAAAGTAACTTTAATCTAATGTAAAGTCGATACTAGTGATCGATCTGATATATTTATCTCAGAAAAATTGCAGAAACTCAAAACCATCGGACTATGCAACTTTAAAGTCGGTCCAATGGTCGGTCGATTTAGAAAGGTTTCACTGTATTGTATATGTATATGAATCTATCTATGAACACACATGTGTGTAAGGAAAGCACCACATCAAGGCTAACGTGGTAGATACATCATTTTATTCAACCAATCAATAATTAGATAATGAATGTACCTGGCTGGGCTACGATGCCATGCCGCCTCAATGGATTAAAATAAAAATAAAAGCAAATTGAAGAAATAAACCATGCGTTACTCGGCCGGGTCAGAGACAATCTGACGCAACCGACAGGTGCCTGCAGCCTATATCAGTATACCGTATATGTCCCAATAGAAGCATGCTACCCAATAGAAGCACCCCCCCCCCCCACCCCCACCCCCACCCCCATTTCAAGATTGAAAGCACGCATACATTTCCGATCCTATTCAGACTGAATGCACATAAAATATGATAATCCCACTTTATTTCAGAGGCACGACAAAAACAAATCAAAATTAACGATCATATTCAGACTGAATGCGCATAAAATAAGAGAATCCCACTTTATTTCAGAGGCACGACAAAAACAAATCCATGAAATTCTTTAACTTCTTCATGAAATCCTTTAACGTGTCTGCACTCGCGAAATGCGCGTTTATTGGGACATATACAGTATAGCTGGGTGAGCGCCTCCCAGCGGTGCGGCCGCGAACCACCCGGCGGGTTCCTCCGCCATCCGCCATGGCAGCACAGTGCGTTTTTTCCTACGTCAGCATATACGGTCTCATTTATACGTGGGTATATATATCTATTCATGTATACATGCATATATATCGATATAAATATATATCTATATGTATATATATATGGGTCATTCTTTAAAACTGGGCACAAAAGTGTGACATGGAAACCAACAGTGAAAACCTTCCAAATAATAGCAAAATACCTTCCAAATAATAGCCTAATCCAATGTCCTATGAAGGTGTGTATGTTGTGGATATGTCAGAGTTGAAAAAAATGAATTTCACCTTTTGAATTAGAACTTATACAAATTGAGCAATACATTAATATCACTTGTGTAACATGAAAATCAAAGACACATCCAGAACCTCATTTTAACATATACAACATAGTAAAACAAGATTTGATTGATTACCCTTAAGCAGACAAGGTTATGACTTACAAGAAAAAACTGGAAAAATAAGTTGAAACAAGTTTAGCTACATGCGTAGTGTAAATGTTTAAATTTTCACTTTTTCAGATTAGCACAAAATCATATAAGTAAACTTTTAATTTCTTTCTTGGAATAACTTCAATAAATGTAATATTGCTAACATACTTAATACACAGAGGATACAATAATTATTCGCCTCGCAATCAATAAAAGAAAGAACAAATTATCAGCATCGTAATGTGGAAACCAAATATGTGGTGGCCAGTTTTAAAGAATAACCCACATCTATATATATATATCTATATCTGTTAGAACATGGTTACAATGGACCCAAATAAAGCGATCGATATAGGGGAGTGGTCGATCTGTGGAGGTGTCAGTTAGAGAGGTTTTACTGCACATATATATATATATATATATATATATATATATATATATATATATATCAAATCAAAAGTCGCAAAAATTAAAATACCGCGAAATTGAAATGCTCGGTTCGCCTGTTCCGGTTGTAGTTGTGCTGTCTGGAGAATCCATCCCGGGTTTCAGACTTCCTTGGGATGTGTGAATTAACCCAGGTGGAGGGATCAGACGGGCCCCCTCACTAGACTATTCACCGACAGTTTCAACCCAACATATTGTCGTTGGCGGTGCTGCAAGCAACCATGCTGAAACATCCGCCTAGCACGGGACTCAAACCCACATTCCTGCCATTTCAGGCCGAGCGTCCTAACCATTATGTTATCTTTAGTTCTAGTTGCAATCCACCTACCCACATCTAGTTGTGTATGTGGCATTTCAGCTCTGGTGGTGAGTGTATTTCACTATACATTCGTCCACCTGGAATTGTAGGTCTCATTTGGACACTACCGGACGCGGTGGCCTAATCGGTAGAGCTCCTGCTTCCCGTGCGGAAGGTCAAGCGTTCAGGTCCCGGTCCAGTCACACCAATGACTTTAAAAATTGATTATTGTCGCTTCCTAGCCTGGCACTCGACATTAAAGCTGCATAGTCCGATGACATATCAAATTTTCAAAACCAAACCAATTATCTAGATTTAATTTGACATATTCAACTTAGATACTGATGCACGTATTAAGCATTTGTTTCTGTGTAGAAGGCAATACTGAGGCAATTTAACAGAAACTGTTACTGCAGAAGTCTATGGTGTCAGAGTTTTGGCAAGCTTGCCAAAACTAATTGTCCATGCTTGCACTCAAAATATCTCAAAAGTTTACCATTTAAAATAAAAGTAATTTTGAACTAATGTAAAGTAGATACTAGTGATCGATCTAATATATTTATCTCAGAAAAAATACAGAAATTCAAAACCATCGGACTATGCAACTTTAATAGGATATGGCAAGGACTGGTTAGCTCAGTGTCAGGATAATGTAACTGAGTGGGATATCAGGTCATGGTGCGGGTGGCCTGGTCTCCCAGTGGGGCAGCACTAGTATACATTCGCCATGAGTGCGCACTGTCACAAGTCGGTACCTGTCCTGATATGACCTTAGATGTTGCCAGGATGTAAAGCTCCAATAACCAACCAACCAACCTACACAGCAAGTTCAACAGCCTCCAACAGTCAGCATCCATAACATCGCGGTCACGGTCATGAGGAATGTTACACAAAAATGCCAAGATGGCGCCTAGAGTGGCACTCCAACCCACATTTCTGCCATTCCATGGTGAGCGTCCTGACCATTACACTACCTAGGCTCCCTGGTGCGAAACACCGTAACCACACCTACCTTGTGCAGGTGGCATTCCACATCTGGAGGTTCAGGCAATTCAGTACAAAATCAACATCACCATCTTCAGACTACTACACAATTTTGATTGCGTATATTATTACATGGGCTGCAACACTGTGCATTCTGGGGAAAGTAAACCTAATAAAGTTATTTTCTAACAAAATATTATAGTGGCGTAGTCCGATGAGAACATAAAAATGATAAAACATAGATATTCATCTAGATTTTATTCTGCATATTCAACTTAGGCCCTGATGCAATTCTTAATAGAACTTATTAGAAGGGTATCTCACAAGTCAATTTAATAGAACCTGTTACTACTGAAGTCTATGGTGTCAAAGTTTTGAAGTGCTTGCCAAAAACTTCAAATATCTCCAAAGTTAGCCATTTAAGTCGATTTTGATTATCAAACTCATGTATTTATCTCAGAAAATGGGAGAAGCTCAAAATTATCTGACTATGCAACTTTAAATGACACTTAAAAATAAAAACTTGCGCTCTTCATATTTGGTTGCCGTTGCGTGTGGATGGGTGCAAATTCTGAAGCCCTGGTCACATACATGTTAGTGAACGTAGTTGAACATAGTTGAACATAGCATAGATTAATGTGGGTGAAACGTGCTATCACTACGCTAAACTACGTTAAGGTATTGCAGGTTTTGGTTGATCACCCAAGTATGGATAAATACATGGATAAATACATTAGGTATGGATCCCGGTACATTGCGGTACAGATCCCGGTACGTCCAACTACATTGAACTATGTTGAACCACGTTGAACTACGTTACCCTCCACTACGTTCAACTATGTTCAACTTCATCCACTAATGGCTATGTGACAATGGCAGAATGGCCAAGGTTTTGTGTGGGTCAAAGTACGCTAGGGTATGCTAGAGTACGCTAGGGTATGCTAGAGTACAGTAAGAAGAAGTATGCTAGAGTACACTAGAGTATGCTAGAGTATGCTAGACTACACTAGAGTATGCTAAAGTATGCTAGAGTACATTATCATCACAGAGGCTATGTCTGCCTCAAACATACCTCTCTTTTGAACATGTCCAAAGCTTGAATCGGAACTCACGGCCCACACACATTCTTATCACGTTCCCATCACGGAGAAGTATGGATGCCAGTACGTTCAACTACGTTCAACTATGTTCAACTACATTACTTATTAGCCTCCACTACGTTCAACTACATTCACTAATGGTACTGTCACATTACGACGTTTCTCGCCAACGCGCGTCAAAGTGTGTAATTTTTTGGTGAAATGTTGGGAGACGTCTGGAAGGGTTACGCGCACGTAAGGCGCGTGTTGGTACACGTTGATGGACGGCAATGGTCGGCGAGGATCAGTGGCCTTGCACAAAACTTTCGACGTGTGCCAACGTGTGGGTGCCAACATTATGGGGACGTTAGGTGCACGTCGAGATCCATTGGACGCGCTGGAATAACGATATGCGAACGCTATGCGCACACCGTGCGCACATGATGGTCGTTCCCACACGTTGCGCCAAATTGTTGCTTTGTTGTTTTATGTCCTGGCTACATCTAAGGTCATATCAGGACGGCACACCAAAACTTTTTTTTTTTTCTCATGCGTCGATATACGTTACCACAACGTCAGCCGCACGTTATCAACATGTTCCGCTGACGTCAAACTTTTTCTCACCACGCTGAAAAGTTGACATTTCTCAACTTTTTTGCGCGTTGGCGGCACGCCGGTGAGATACGTCGTAGTGTGACAGGGCTATAACGTGTATGTGACCGGGCCTTTAGGCAGACGCGGCGGGGAGGACGATCTTGGCGGCGCCTGTGGAACAGATCAGGGATGCCTCCCGCAGTGGTGGTGGGTATGCGTGGTGGGGCGGGCGGTTGTCAGGAGATAAGACACCCATCGCTAAAATAAATGTACAGCAGAGAGCGCCCCCAAACCAACGCGGTGTCAGGGAGTGGGGGTTGGGTGGGGGTTGGGGATAAGGGGGTCGAGGGAGACTGAGAGATGGGCTGGGTGTGTGTGTGGGGGGGGGGGGGAGTGATACCCAGAGGTGCTGACCTGGCTGGGCGGGACCGAGAGTGGGTAGAGAGGGGCAAGAGATTCCCGCCAGGGTAGTCAAGGGATGTGAGTGTGTGAGTGTGTGTGTGTGTGTGTGTGAGTGAGTGTGTGAGTGTATGTATGTGTGTATGTGAGTGTGTGTGAGTGTGTTGTGCATGTGTGTGCGTGAATGTGACTGCGTAAGAGTGTGTGAGTGTGTATGAGTGTGTACATACCTATAACTTAGTATAAGTGTGTGTATGACTATAAGTGTGGATGGGTGTGTGTGAGAATGTGAGTGAGTGTGTAAGTGTATGAGTGTGGGAGAGAGTGTGTGAGTATATATGTGTATGTTTGCAAGTGTGCATGTGTTTGCGTGTGCGGGTGTGTGCATGAGTGTACGTTTGTGTGTGTACATGTGCACGCGCGTGTGTGTGGTGTGTGCGTGTGATTACGTGTGTATGAGTGGGTTTGCGTGTGCGTGTGCGCGCGTGTGCTTGCACATGTGTAGGGCACATCGTGTGATCTTGCTTTGCTGAAGTCCGCTATGAAACGTTGATTGATTAGGGGTCATCTCCTAGCAACATATGGGGTTACATCTGGATGGGCTAATCCATATCGACATCTGGCAGGGTAGGCTCATGCTGGCTTTATAGTGCTGCCACCACCACACAATTGTGTGCAATAAATGTGCCCCTTTTGGCCGGACGACCAATGCTACAGTGCTGAAAAATAACTTCCATATGAAAACTATTATATATATATAATATATATATATAATATATAGATAATATATATAATATATATAATATGTATAATATATATATTATGTATTATAAATAATATATATAATATATGTAATATATATAATATATATAATAATCTAATATATCTAATATATCTAATATATCTAATATATATTATATATAATATATGTTATGAAATATCTATAATATCTATAATATTTATAATATTTATAATATCTATAATATATATAGTGTATATAATATATATATGAGTCACCCTCCTGAAAACTGGTCAGCATGGGATGGAATTTTAGAACATCATTAAAAAAACGTTCTACTTCTTTTCCCCTCATACTTTTCATATTCATGTTCAGATTTGATGTAAGAAATAGGGGAAATAAAATAAACCGAGAGCAGCTTTGTTTTTTTGAGTTATGAAGTGTATTTGTACCAAAAAAAAACCATTTTACAGTTAGCCATTTGCAACATGACATATGGGACATGGTTGGATTGTTACTAACATCTTGTGTTGCATTGATATATCAAACAAAACACTTCCCAAATCAAAAGCAAATATTTATTAATATGTATGCATGCTTAAATTTAAAAAACTATTATTTGATGTCTTCAGAAATAACCTTACCAATTTCCATCACAGATATAACCAGTGATGTCTGGATGCCACACAAATATTGTGCACTAATTATTCAGGGAATAGAGCATGGCTGGGAATGACTTGTTTTAAAATCAATATAAGCACTACATATTTCTATATATTATGCCAGGATTAATATGCTTCTTAGTATGAAATTATTTAATTCTGCTTAGATTTTTATTGAGCAGACTGTGTGGTGTCATAAACATGTGTTACGTCTGAGCAAGACATGTGATACTGCCATATGACATAGCTTAATCACGGACTACACCTTTATTTTTATCTCATCAATTTATATTTTACATAGATGTAAAGAGGAGATTTCCAGCTTTCATTTTCAACCAAAAAAAATTAAAAATTAAAATTATTAGATTTTAACTCTCCATGTGTCACTTCTGGCCAGTTTTCAGGAGACTGACCCATACACATATACATATATTTCACATGAGCTATGTTATTGTTTTAGTTCCATGTCAAGGGTCTCCAATTAGGTGGAGTGGCACACCAAATGCCATGTTATGACACCACATACCAGCGTTTGAAGTGATACTGCTTTCTCAGCCTCGTTTTGAGGGCAGGAGGAATTCGTCATGGAGCACAACATGGGATTTACTGAAGCGATGCAGAGCATTATTTTATTGTAAATATAACCCAACATAAGAACATATTGGGAACCACACAAACACACGCAGATGGACACATAATACGACACACATGCAAGTCACTACGTACCCCCCAAACACACACTCTCATTGATAGACAAACAAACATATATACACAGAACCCAACCCTACTCCTTCACACACACTCATGTACATAGACACACAAACATACCTACACGACACACACAGAACCCAACCCTACTCCCCACACATACTCATTGATAGACAAACAAACACACGTACATGACACACACATAACCCAACCATACTCCACCACACACACTCAATGATAGACAAACAAACACACATACATGACACACACATAACCCAACCATACTCCCCACACACACTCATTGATAGACAAACAAACACACATACATGACACACACAAAACCCAACCATACTCCCCACCCACACTCATTGATAGACAAACAAACACACATACATGACACACACATACCCCAACCATACTCCCCACACACACTCATTGATAGACAAACAAACACACATACATGACACACACATAACCCAACCATACTCCCCACACACACTCATTGATAGACAAACAAACACACATACATGACACACACATAACCCAACCATACTCCCCACACACACTCATTGATAGACAAACAAACACACATACATGACACACTCATAACCCAACCATACTCCCCACACACACTCATTGATAGACAAACAAACACACATACATGACACACACATAACCCAACCATACTCCCCACACACACTCATTGATAGACAAACAAACACACATACATGACACACACATAACCCAACCATACTCCCCACACACACTCATTGATAGACAAACAAACACACATACATGACACACACATAACCCAACCATACTCCCCACACACACTCATTGATAGACAAACAAACACACATACATGACACACACATAACCCAACCATACTCCCCACACACACTCATTGATAGACAAACAAACACACATACATGACACACACATAACCCAACCATACTCCCCACACACACTCATTGATAGACAAACAAACACACATACATGACACACACATAACCCAACCATACTCCCCACACACACTCATTGATAGACAAACAAACACACATACATGACACACACATAACCCAACCATACTCCCCACACACACTCATTGATAGACAAACAAACACACATACATGACACACACATAACCCAACCATACTCCCCACACACACTCATTGATAGACAAACAAACACACATACATGACACACACATAACCCAACCATACTCCCCACACACACTCATTGATAGACAAACAAACACACATACATGACACACACATAACCCAACCATACTCCCCACACACACTCATTGATAGACAAACAAACACACATACATGACACACACATAACCCAACCATACTCCCCACACACACTCATTGATAGACAAACAAACACACATACATGACACACACATAACCCAACCATACTCCCCACACACACTCATTGATAGACAAACAAACACACATACATGACACACACATAACCCAACCATACTCCCCACACACACTCATTGATAGACAAACAAACACACATACATGACACACTCATAACCCAACCATACTCCCCACACACACTCATTGATAGACAAACAAACACACATACATGACACACACACATAACCCAACCATACTCCCCACACACACTCATTGATAGACAAACAAACACACATACATGACACACACATAGCCCAACCATACTCCCCACACACACTCATTGATAGACAAACAAACACACATACATGCCACACACAGAACCCAACCATACTCCCCCCATACACACTCATTGATCTAAAAAAACACACATACATGACACACACAGAACCCAACCATTCTCCCCCCACAAACACTCATTGATAGAGAAACAAACACACAAACATGACACACACAAAACCCAACCCTACTCCTTCACACACACACCCATAAACATTCAAACAAGCATACATACATATATGACACACACATACATGTAGGTTCTGTGTGTCTCATGTACAATATGCATGCATACACTATACATGCATAAATATGCACACATGAATCAATGTACCATTGATTTGTGTGTGTATGTATGCATGTGTGCATGTATGCATGTATGCATGTATAAATGTATGCATGTATGCATGTATGTATGTATGCATTCATACATGGATGCATGTGTGGTATCCCACGGTCTTCACACTGCCACACACTCACAGAAGAACGCCAAGATTGAGTAACAGTATGCTTCAACTGGTTTATTGCAAAACCTATCCGCTCTCCACGGCATCAACAGTCAACTGACTCGCCCCCCTCACTCGCTAGGTCCCACATCGCCTCTATAGGTGGGTGGGGGGGTGGTAGCCACATGCAGTAGAGGGCAGCCCAGTCGTGGCCCTGCCCGGTGGCCAGCGTGCCGCCACCTAGCGCCGTTCAGTGTAACTGTGTAGGTGTGCAGCGTAATGTCTGCTGCCACCATGTGGTAGTGGAGCTCATGTACAGACTACTACACATGCATATGTAAATAGTTACATGCATTGATATATACCTACCTACATGCATACATGCATGCACACATACATACATACATACATACATTTACACGTAGGTCTACACACACGCATATCCCGGCCCCAATCCATCCACACCCATTCAGAGGCAACATTTAGTATGATTTATCATAGTGATTTTTAAATCAGTCTATTTTCCAGCCAACTCTTTAGTTCAGGCAACAATTCAGGCAGATGGTGATGAAAAAAAGAAGGAGGAATTTAGACATTCAACAGAACACATTGGAATGTACATCTATATATGAAGAGGTCAGGTGCAAAACCACGTAATCGCCAATCCAAAAATGGAGATAAACATGGGAATCAAACCATCAAAAAGTTATTTTTGTTATATCCCTTCATTTTTGTTCATTGCTCCACAAGCTTGTGATTATATGAAAAGTGGAACTAATGAGAATTAAAATTATTACCAGGTAAAAATCTTTTATTTAAACCACATCTTTGGATTGGTGTTGACATGATTTTGTGGCTGAATTCTTCATATGTTGCTACGAGAGAAAACTTCTAATGTTAATAGAGATGTTCCCTGAACCCCAGTATATCACGTTCCCACGCCACACTAGTTGTAACGCCTGCAGTATGTAGTGTATTTGTTGCTCCTCCCTCAACCTACAGCTCTTAGCCATGTTTCTTGCATGTTATTTTAGTTTGGCGAATTATGACTCAGTAGCCCAAAGCGTCGGCATGTGTTTTATTTTATGATCTGCAGATGGTATTCAGAGAGAAAGCGAAACAAAGAGGGGGAGTTAAGGAGAGAAGCAGAGATAGGGAGATATGGAGAGATAGTGAGAGAGGCAGAGATAGGAAGAGAAAGAAGAGGGAGAGAGAAGGACAGATGAGAGACAAGGAGGGAGAGTGACAGAGAGAGGGCGAGGGAGGTAGAGAAGGATAGAGAGAGAGGGGGAAAGAGGGGGGAGAGAATTGGGGAGAGGGAGAGGGAGAGCGAGAGGGAGAGGGAGAGGGAGAGATTAAAAGGGAGGGAGAGATAAAGGGAGAGGGAGAGATATGGGAAGATGGAGAGAAGGAAATATAGGGAGAGCTGAAGAGAAAGATGAAGAGAGAGAGGGGGAAAGAAGGAGGCAGATGGAAACATGCAAGGTCATGGAGGAGTCATGAAAAACAAGGAGGGAATGTGAATGAGAGCGCGAAGGAAGGGAGAGAGAAGCAGAGGAAGCGAGAGAGGGACAGAGAGAGGGACAGAGATAGGGAGAGATATGAAGCGATAGAGAAACAGGGAGAGATTGAGAGAGGGAGATATAGAGAAAATGGGAGAGGTGGACAGAAAGGGTGAGAGTGGGAAAGAAAGGAGAGGAAGAGAGATACAGAGAGAGAGAAAGGGAAAGAGGAAGACATAGAAGAATGAGGAGAGATAGAGAGAAAAGGGTAGATTGAAAGACAGGATGACTTAGAGAGGTGGAGAGAGATGGAGAGAATGAGAGATGTAGATAGATGGAGATAGAGGGGGTAAGACAGGGAAAGGTGGATAGAGGAGAGATGGAATGATAGAGAGAGAGGGAGAGAGAAAGGGAAAGAGGAAGATATAGAGAAATATATAGAGATAGAGAGTCAGAGAGATAGAAAGACAAGGAGAAATAGAATGATGGATATATATATATATATATATATATATATATATATATATATGAAGAATTATATATATATATATATGAGGAGTTCAGGCGCAAAACCAAGTAAGTCCACCCGACCTCTTTTGTTTTAAAATCAAGATTTGTATATGCCCATGAATATAATTCTCAGTAATTCCACTTTTCTTTGTATTATAGGGTTATAGGGTTGTGGTGTTCTCTGTGGCGGAGTGGTTAGAGTGTCTGACTTTTTTCTAGGTCGGACTCCTAATCTGAAGGTCAGTGGTTCGATTCCCTGTGCCCTCACCTCTGCCAATTTGGATTTCCACCGCTGTGTATAACTTACAGCGTCATCAAAGGCCAGTTGCTCTCATACCATGTCTATGTGGTGTGGGAGGTTAAAAATCCCTTGGGTCGGTAAAAGTGTAGGCTCGGGCTTTCTATCGACAAACTGTCTAATGGTGAAAACAAGCCTATTCAGGCTTATCCATGATAGGCAGTATAAATCTTCAAGAAAAAAAAAAAAAAAAAAAAAAAATGGGCAATGAACAAAATACTATGAAAGTGATAAATGAACCTTTATTCCAAAACTCATTAATTAATCAACTTTTATTGATTTTTCTGCAAAACCAAGTAAGTCCACTTTCGGTTTGTTTGCAAAACCATGTAAGTCCATTGTCAAAGACTAATCTTATGGAAATCTTGCAGAATCAAAGAACACACAATTTCCACCATAAGCTTACTCATCATCACCACTATCCTCAAGGTCCTGCACAATGTTCTGATCACCATCATGAGAGAGGGCATTCTCATATTAACCCCGAACCTCTTGATTTACATCCAACTGTTTCAGCAGCTTCATGACATCCTGCTTCTTAGCCTCTTTCACGCAGTTAATGTCAGCCAGTAGTGAAGGATTGAACTTTGCCCACTTTTTCCCCCTTTTTAGAAGGGAGTGTTGACAAAATTCCCCAGCAAATGCACTTTTGAACCCCAAATTTTTCTTAGAAATCTATAGCACTCTTGCCTCACTAATTTTGAAAGATCTTTGACGTTTTGTGAAACTGGCTGATTCTGCTTTGTAATCATAGCACATCCAATCCTTTCCATACACATGAACAGAACCATGGTTCCTCAGAATCTCACAGTATTCCTCTGGCATTAATATTGTTTCCTTCTTTCGGATTTCTTGCTCGATCCTTCCAAACACTCGGTCTGCAGGAAGAAAGCTGTGTCCCTGTATTGGGAAAGTGTACTCAACAGTAAGATTTGGGTACTTCTGGTTGCACAAAGCAAACAACATGGATAACACATTAATATTCTTATTTTGGCCGTAGCAAGAATCTGAGAACAAACGTAGGAGTTCAGTTTGATTTATGTCCATGTTAACCACTGAACCTAAGTAATCACGTAATGCAGAAGCAATTGTATTGCTGTCTTTGGCATTCTGATGTTCAAGCCATGTATATATTATAAATGAATGTCATCTTTCCCCTGCGGTTCTCCTCTACCTCGGTGACGAACAATCCCAAACACATACATGTATAACTGGCGAGAATAATACGTTTGCCCTATTGGGGACTTCGGAAGTACCAGATTTTCCATGACATCAAAACAGACAGTGAAACTATCTCCCACCTCATTCATCTTGGTGTAAAATTGACGGGCACGGCGACGATGCAACCCATACAGCAGAAGATTTTCTCGCTTTTCATCAGGGGTTTGCTCTAGATCATACATGTGGAACATACATCTGTGGCAGGGTGACCAAATGATAGATTGAAGTCGTACACAAAAATGCTCCAATACAGTGAGTACGTTATCCTGTCATGATTCTGCGTCTGGAACAATTTGTGCATCTTTGCAACACTTAAATCACTAGGAAGGTACTTCCTCCCTGGTGCTCCTCGACGAGCATAGTGGCTAGCTCTGCACGTGAAGGACTTGATATGATTTCGAACTCTCTCCTTCTTCCCATCATTTTCTGCAGCTCTCCTGTAACCACCTCGATTTTCCAGAGGAGATCTACCGTGCTCAAGCCAGAACCTCGCGATGCTCTGGAGTCGATATTCCTTGACACCTGAAAGAATTAATTAAATTAATGTCGCGTCACAATTCTTAGTGTAGTGCATCTCTTAGAGGTAACCATTTTATTTTTGCAGACGGACGGTTAGGGGCATTCATATTGTATTTTTGCAGATGGACGGTTAGGGGGATTCATATTTTATTTTTAGCAGACAGACGGTTAGGGGCATTCATATTTTATTTTTAGCACACGGACGGTTAGGGGCAGTCATATTTTAATTTATTTTATTTTTTATACTTACACAATATGCTGAGAAATGAAGCCTGGCAGACTGAAATCTTCGTTTTATCTTCCTTCACAAAGCTGTACTTGATAGACACACCTCTTTTGTGTGTCCTTTCCTCATTTTCCTCTCTTGGCCTCCGGCGATGGACCTGGCTTATATCCATGTGAGACACAAGGATAGCATCTTGCTTCACTTTATCTGAGGTGACAAACAGCTGCCCTTTTAAGTACTGTAAATCGTTTTCGGTCAAAGTTTGGGCAGAGCACACGGTATTGTTATGTGCGCATTTGACACGTGGAATCAACCCTACTCCACTGTAGCGAGCTGCTTTGGCCCTAGCACGCGTGGAATTTTGTGGCTGACGTCGTTTACGCTTTCCCGAGGGTGATAACATCACATTTTCATCAATTGCATCATAGGTTTCCATCATAAACGTCGACAAATCACCCGTAGACCAAAGGAAGCAAGCCAAATCAGCGCTTAATACTCGGGAATCTGGGCAGCGCCATTTTGTGTCATGTGACCTGACACGCTTAGCTGATTGGCCAGCTACATCTTACATGGTTTTGCAGACAAACTCGAATGGCGCTTACAAGGTTTTGCAACCAAACCCTATTTTAAGGCCAATTTAACATAGGACTTACCAGGTTTTGAAACAAAACTGATTTGCTCATTGGGTAATAGGGACTAAGAAGTGGTGTCTCCATTGGTTATCTCACTTTTCATGAAAATGGACTTACTTGGTTTTGCGCCTGAACTCCTCATATCAAGAATTCAGGCGCAAAACCCCATAAACGTCAATCCAAAGATTGAATTAAAATAAAGGATTTTTACATGATGGTGATTTTAATTCTTACTTATTCTAGTTTTGTTGTTATCAAATGGTGATGGAGCAAAGTATTTGAACCTAGCCGAGCGTGCTGCCACCTCGGGAATGCGTTTTCATAGAGTCCCCCATTAATAAAACTAGCCTCTAGGGGTTCTATATTACGAGGTATAGCACAGTTTGCCCACTGCCACTAAATCAACTTGCTCTACTTTTTTGGGTCATTGTGAAAGTAATTAAAGAAGGCATGCCATCAAATAACTAAATAGCAAACAGAACGTAGTGTGCATAGATTTAATCCAATCGATATAACTATATTGCATGGAATGCAGAGGACAAAAATAAGCAGAACTAGAACCATATCCCCACCTTTTGTTGATTGATTAATTGGTGGTTGCTTTTACATGGTGTCGGCAGCAAAGGCCATACTTTACAATACTTCATCTTATAATATTACTGGATGCCCGGCCACATGAACACCAGATAATACTACAACACTATTCCCCTTCAGTTCACTCCCTGATCCCTCCCTTAGACATCCCTTCTATAAACTCCTAAGGAATAAAAGGAAGACAAGTCACACAGATGAACAGTGGGGAAGTTGTGCTTTAATGGCATCAACTCCTGCCCACCTACTAGTGACCTATCACCCTCACCCCTTACCTTCTGTCCACACAGAATCTCATTACTAATTTAGCCTGTATAAGAATCAGTGCCTACAGCCCATTGAACTGGAGTCCCTTGGGTTTTGCACTCAACTCAATTTAGATATGTGAATTTGCCTATCATCAGACAGAGTGTCTGGGGTCCTGCTCTAGAGTAGGTCTGTCTCACTCAAGAGCCAGGAGTAGAGTGATCACTCTCCAGTGTGCCTGAAGCAGTGTCTTCAATAATTAATTAATCTCAAAGTGAGGCTAGTGTTGTCAGAGGGCCAAGGTAGTGTAGGTGACTGGGCATTCCCACAGCCAGCCAATCAGGCACCCCCACATCCTGGGTGTGTGACACCCCCTAGTAGTGGTGGCTGTCACTCAACCCAGCTGCAGGTGGTGTTCTGTGTGTATATGCAGATTAGGCTGGTGTGCCGGCCCAGTGGTCATGTAGGGACAGTAGCTGCAAACAGTTACAATAGATCTCTGTTAAAATGGTCTTTTCTCCAATTGCACTCTTTATGGATGCATAGAGAAGCATTTCAACAATCATGTACTGTCTCTTATATAGGAACATCTCTTCATTAATCTCGGGCATCATATATGAACATATATTTCACACAGCTTATATCATGTCACAATGGAAGTGGAATATTATTACTTTTAGTTTACATAACATTGTCCCCACTCCGTCGCCCAAGAATAATAATGCTCTCTGCCAATATATAACTCTGAACCGAAAATCCGTATATTTTTACAATCTGTTATTTTGTTTAAATATCTTCATCATTTATGTCATTTAAAAATACAAACTTTTTTTAGCATACTTTTTCCACCAATAAATTGATGGGATTTACGTGTTTTTTAGTTTCATATCAATCCATGATAAATAAGTCCCAGAACCATAGTAGTTGCATCCAGATTGCTATAACTCCACGATAGGTAAGTCCTGTAGCCATAGCAGCTAGCAAGTCCAGTTTGGCATAAATCCATGACAGGTGTAAGGTGTAACCATAAGAGCTAAGTCTAGTTTGATATCAATCCACGAGAAGTATGTCCCGTAAGCTTTAAGGTGGATTGACCTAGTTCCTTTCTTTGGTCCATTAGTTGTTTAAGTAGGGGAAATTTCATTCGTGGATGATTAGTCTTCCTCATTCCACTGCTCCTTGCAATATCCTAATAATGCCGAGCGTCTGGCTAGGAAGCGACAAGTTTCAATTTTTAAGTCATCGGTTTGACTCGACCAGGACTAGAACCCACCATCCCACGATCTACCAACATGGGAGACGGACGCTCTAACTCATACTGCCAATTATGTATTACAGTATTCTATTTTTATGTTTACTATTAGTTAGAAATGTGAATTGTGTGATAATTTCTTTTACATCGAATTCCTAACTTAAATTAAACAGGGAATATTTTCTTCTCCATTTCTAAATTGAATTGACAGTTAAGTGACATATGAAGTGGCTCTTATTCAGATAATGGCACATACAATAAAACCTCCCTAACGGACCACCTCCACAGATCAACCACTCCCCTATATCGATCGCTTTATTTGGGTCCCAAACGACCCCCCATACAATACCATTGTACAATTATTGTACCTCTCTAAACCAACTACCTCCCTAAATCGACAACTTAAAGTCGGTCCTATGGTCGGTCGATTTAGAGAGGTCTTACTGTACTATGTTAATATGGTAAGACAATCAAAGTTATAACATTTATTTTGATCTATAAGTATAAGTGAACTCATTTCTTTGTCACCGTGGTAGTTTTTATTTGCAAGTACAATGTATAACTGAATCTATGAATTGCTATTGTTTCTTGTCCACCCCAAATAGCCGATGTTTACTTTTCGTGGTGGGGGTCGTTAAACAACAACAACAACAACAACAAATGTTTCTTGTCCCAACTCGATATCAATACATCTTGGAGTAATAGCTTAGTTCAGTTAGGACTGGCTTAAATTGAAAGTGGTACCAATCAAATGGTGCTAGTACTATTAGCTGGGAAGGATAGAATACCTCACACGTTACTAGGGTGACCAAAGCTATGCAGAGATTCTTGTAAGACGAAGGACTAATAGTAATACCTATTAAAGCTGCATAGTCCGATGAAGCGTCAAATTTTCAAAACCAAAACAATTATCTAGATTTGGTTCTACATATCTAACTTGGATACTGGTGAACTTATCAAGCATGCGTTGCCACATAAAAGGTGATACTGAGCCAATTTAATATAACCCGTTTCTGCATAAACCTATCATGTCAGAGTTTTGGTGTGCTTGCCAAAACTAATTTTACAAGTTTACACTTAAAATATCTCAACAGTTACCCATTTAAAGTGAAGGTTACTTCAAACCAAAGTAAGATAGATTATAACATTCAATTCAATATGTTTATCTCAGAAAAATAGCAGAAAGTCAAAAGCATCGGACTATGCAACTTTAAGTTAAACATTCATAATCTAATCTTTGAGTTTTTGCCATTTTCATTAGATAAATATACTAGGTTGATCGTCATAATCTACTTTACGTTGGTCATAATGCTTGCGTTGCTTTTGATTCGCGGCGGAGGAAGAGTTCCCCCAGAGAAGAAGAGTCACCCCCCCCCTTCTCTCTCTCTCTCTCTCCCTCCTCATCTCCTCCCTCGCCCCGCCGCCACATCTCAGGCGTACGCCTGTGGAGGCCTAGATAAAACATTCAACCCATACTTCCAGTACAGGGGTGAAAACAAACCCATTAGAAAAACTGGCGAAGAATTTCGACATGCTGGGGAAATTAACTGAACTGGTAAATTCTTAATTTAAGAAGCAAATTATATTCTTTATGTATTCATATTTACCTGCTACTTTTGAGTTGGAAAATATAATAAAACATATACTTTAATGCAATTTAAAAGTGAAATCGACGGCGTTCTATGGCCGCCATCTTGTCTTTTTACATTCTCTCCCATTTCACCAAATCTGTGCCGATATAAGTATCCATTTGATACTGGAGGCAGGCATTCTACTTCCTGTTCCATACTAAAGCTATTTTCGCCCATATTTACACTACATTGTCATTCACCCCTGTACTGGAAGTACGGGTCAATCTTTTATCTAGTGGAGCCCCTGCCCTTCCCATTTCCTCGCCACCTCCCCTCTTCTCCCAACTCACTCCTCCTCTGGCTCCCGAAGAGCAAACACCTCCAGCTTTCATGGAACTATTGAGGTGAGAAGTTAGTAGCACCATGTCATTCATTCAGTCCAATATGTCACCAGCATGTTTGACACAACCATCGTGACTTAAAGCTGCATAGTGTGATGAAAACATCAACCTTCCAAAACCAATATGTCGCCAGCCTGTTTGACACAACCATCGTGACTTAAAGCTGCATAGTGTGATGGAAACATCAACCTTCCAAAACCAATATGTCGCCAGCCTGTTTGACACAACCATCGTGACTTAAAGCTGCATAGTGTGATGAAAACATCAACCTTCCAAAACCAATATGTAGCCAGCCTGTTTGACACAACCATCGTGACTTAAAGCTGCATAGTGTGATGAAAACATCAACCTTCCAAAACCAATATGTCGCCAGCCTGTTTGACACAACCATCGTGACTTAAAGCTGCATAGTGTGATGGAAACATCAACCTTCCAAAACCAATATGTAGCCAGCCTGTTTGACACAACCATCGTGACTTAAAGCTGCATAGTCTGATGAAAGCATCAACCTTCCAAAACCAAAACACTTACCTAGATGTTATCCTACATATCCTACATATCCACCTTAGATAAGCCTACTGGTGCACTTATTAAGCATTTGTTGCTTCGCAGATGGGGAGGATACCAAGTCAATTCAACAGAACCTGCTACTGCTCAAGTAAGAATTTTGAGGTGCCTGCCAAAATTAATTTGGCATGTTTTCACTTTAAATCTCTCCAAAGTTAGTCATTTAAAATAAAAGATACTCCTAACTAAACTAAAGTAGATTATAGCGATCAACCTAATGCATTTATCCCAGAAAATGGCAGAAACTCAAAACAATCGGATGATGAAACTTTGTCAATTAACCATCAATTTGCAACAAGTTGTTCAATGAGCAATGCCTTCGCTAGCCAGAATGAGGCTAGGCTTTCACACCCTTCTTGTCTGTTCTGTTGCGTAACCGCATAAGATCTCTGTTTATTGCGTTCTGAAGCTGTTCGCTATGCACACTCTTCGCGATGACCTCGAAGACACTGGAGGTGCCAGTGAAAGGCCTGATCGTTCTGAGGAATGGTTTCTTATGGTGTCCAAAATGGCGGATGCGGTAACTTCCGGTTTGCTGCTTTGCCGGGATATGCCACGTGATCACAGCCACGCTGTGCCCTAGCAGCTCATTGGTTCGTATCCAGTTGTACCTTTGAATAGAATAGAGAATGTTTCAGAAGGTAAAGAATATTAGAGAAAGTTGGGGAATAGACATATAATATAAAAAAAATGTTCCATAACCAGCCCACCTGCAAACCGCATTTGCAAGAACTAGAGAGTTGCGTATTACAACTATATGTGTTGCATAAGCATTATACAAGTATAATTTCATTGGAAGCTCTTCCATCTCAGCTCCTCCTATATGCCACCCTCACTAATGTACTGCAGGACTCTTTATATATTGGCTGGTCTGTACCACCTCATATAGTTTATTGAAACAATTATTATCAATTAATTCTTTCATCTATTTTATTTACCTTGACCACAAATTATATGACTGAGTTTTTTTTAATTCACAAGCGTCTATTGACACATAATTGATTGTATGCTTTTACATTATATGTAAAAGCGATGGTTGAATAAAAAAACAAACAATTCTCATCGTGAATATGGCCTATGTTGCCGACATGGCGTAAAGAAACCACCGATCAATCAATCTTGATATATTGGTCATCGACAACTATGCTCTGACAACCTCAGACCCGCTTGTGGCGCCACCTGTCTATACACAGGCTAACTTCTCACCTCACACATCATCACACTGCCGTGAAAACCCCATAAAAACCCAATGCCTTGAACCTATGTGTACATAGCATATTTCTCCAGTGGTGATGTGCATAATATATCACTACTCATAATAGATTGTAATAGTGCATTGTCCGATTTAGCTATGCACATCATAAAACACTGTAGTCATTTTTCCTGATCAGCAACCATCAAATAGCAATCCAATTCGTTGGTTCAACGCACAGTAATCTGAATATGCCATTATATGCGAAGCATATTTCCCTGATAAGATTCAGATTGATAATTTACTCCATAACTAATACGTACACAATACACATTTGAAATAGTACATTTTTACATATTCAGTAGATATGCTTTCGCCCCAAACACTTAAATAAATCCAGGCATAAAATAATACTTGTTTCAGGCATGGACCTAATGTCAGATGACTTACAAAATTCATATTTGTTGCTTCCTACCCTGGCGCTCGGCATTAATAGGATAGGGCAAGGACTGGTTAGCTCAGTGTCAGGATAATGTGACAGAGTGGGATATCACGTCATTGTTCTGGTGGCCTGATTTTCCAGTGGGGCAGCACTATTGAGTCACTATGAGTGTGCACTATCACAAGTCAGTACCCGTCCTCATATGACCTTAGATGTTGCCAGGACATAAAACTCCAACAACCAACCAATCGAATGTAGAAGAGATATCCATAAGTGGAAAATTGAATATGATGTCGAGTGAATATACATTGATAGTGTGATGGCCGATGGTCTTCCACACTGTCACGCACTCAGGGAAGAATGCCAAGATTTAGTTTCAGTACACTTCAACCTGGTTTATTACAAAACCTCTCTGCTCTCCGCCGCATCAACAGTCAACTGACCCGCCCCATTACTCGCCAGGTCCCACATCGCCTCTATAGGTGGGTGGGGGGGTGAGCTAGCCACACGTAGTAGAGGGCAGCCAAGTCGGGGTCTGTCCGGTGGCTAGCCTGCCGCCACCTAGCGCCATTCAGTGTAACTGCATAGGTGTGTGGCGTAGTGTCTGCCGCCACCGCGTGGTAGTGGGGCTCATGTACAGACTACTACAACAGTATAATATTATATTGGTATCTTGTGTAGGTACTCATTTCTTACTTGGTTTCCCAGTCGCCGTCCACAGCCACTACTTCCCACCCGGCCTTCACTCGCCTTTCCACCGTCAGGAAAGTGCCTTCAAGCTGAGTGAAAAGAAGAGAAGACAAAGCTAGATCGATCCATTCTCTCTGTGAAAGGTGGGAAGGATCTGGACTTCACTTGCGAATTACCAGATGGGATGGATGACCAAATGAGTTGAGCGTCTGCCTCCCGTTTTAGCAGGTCATAGGGTTTGAATCCTGGCCGAGTGAAACCAATGACTTACAAATTAATAGACCCTTTTCAATGTTTATAAACATTGTGTATGCGTGCGCACCTTGGCTGCAGAATGATGGCACACGGCCATTGAGTTTGCTGATATGTGCAGTGCAACACATCAATTTTATTCAAAATTACTAGAAATGCAGAACCCTAACCGTAAAACTTTAATAGAATCTTATCGTTGAATATGTTTTCTGTATGAGTGCCAAGTGGTTTCTTTCTAGGTAGTGTAGTTTGAGAGATATTTCACTTTTTCTCTATGAAGATTGCTCACGGCCATTGTCAATGCATTGAGTTTGCCGATACGCGCATTTTGTTGTTGTTTTATCCTACAACATCTAAGGTCTATCAGACGGCCGACTTGTGACAGTGCGCACATGGCGATTATGTGCTGTCCCACTGGGAACCAGGCCGCCGGCACCATGACCTGGTATCCCACTCAGTCACATTATCCTGACACTGAGCACACCAGTCCTTGCCCTATCCTAATAATGCCGAGGCCTGGCAGAAGCGAAAGTATCAATTTTAAAGTCATTGGTTTGACTCGACCGGGACTCGAACCCACGACCCCACGATCTACCAGCACGGGAGACGGACGCTCCAACCCACTCGGCCACCCCGTCTGGTACCGATACGCGCAGTGCAACACGTCAATTTTATTCAAAAGGAATAAAAATACAGAACCCTAACCGTATAAATTTAATAATCTTTTTGTTGAATATGTTTTCTGTATGTGTGGCAATCGGTTTGTTTCTAGGTGGCGTGATTTTAGAGATATTTCACCTTTTCTCTATGAAGATTGTTCATAGCCATTGAGTTTGCAATGTGACAGTGTGTGGTCCTGCAGCCAAGCTGCACTCGCACTGACCTAAATACCTATTGGGACGTCATATGAATTAGGTCTATACTCGTCGCTGCCCAGGCTGATGGTGAGTATTAGTAGGATAGGGCAAGGAGCAGTGGAATGAGGAAGACCTGATGCGATGATCGAATGAGTTGAGCATCCGCCTCCTGTTCTGGTACGTCGTGGGATTCGAACCTCCTGTATTAGAACCATGGCTGAGTCAAACCAATGACTTAAAAAATTGATACTTGTTGCTATCTAGCCTGGCATTCAGCAACACTACAATAGTACAAGGAGCAGTGGAATGAGGAAGACCAATTCTCCATGATTGAAAATTCCCCTGCTTAATCAACTAATGCACAAAACAAAAAGAATTGTCTGCGATTGAAATTTCCCCTGCTTAATCAAATAATATACCAAACAAAAACAAAATCTACTGCATTATACACATTTAATGACTATGTCTGGTTCTACTGTTGGGAAAATATGGCTTTTCAGTAAATAACTCATTTAGACAGCATATAGGGCATTGACTATTAGTCAGAGCAGATAATGTAAGTGAACCAATGTGTAAACCAGACGGGATGGCCGAATGAGTTCAGCGTCCGTCTCCCGTTTTGTTAGATCGTGGGATTCGAACCCACGGGTTCGAACCCTGGTTGAGTCAAACCAATGACTTAAAAATTGATACTTGTCGCTTCCTAGCCAGGCACTTGGCATTATTAGGATAGGGCAAGGAGCAGTGGAATGAGGAAGACCAATCTTCCGCGATTGAAATTTACCCTGCTTAATCAAATAATGTACACAAAAAAAAGTGGTTCTTACCTGCGGGTTATTCCTGGGATGGCCACTGACAAATGTCACGTTCACTACTTCCCCCTGGCGACAATTCAATTCAATACTTTATTTAGGACTCAGCATTATGGAGGTTACATAAAGTGGTCCATAATGGGTACATACAAGAATAAATTAAAATAATATACAAGTAATAGTATGAACAGTACAGTACTAACCATTATCAAAATGTTGGCCTACATAAAGTAGTTTGTACCAATGCCTCCATATGACAGAGGTAAATCTAAGATCACTCTCTCCTATTTTTACAATTCTCTTGTGGGCGTTAACCCATATATGGGCGTTAACTCATATGTGGGCGTTAACCCATATATGGGCGTTAACCCATATATGGACGTTAACCCATATATGGCCATTAACCCATATATGGGCATTAACCCATATATGGGCGTTAACCCATATATGGGTGCTAACCCATATATGGGCGTTAACCCATGAGAATACGGTATATATATATATATATGGACTTGACATTTTCTGACTTGTCAATTCCAGTAATAAATTTTAATATTATTTGAATATTAGAATAAAAGAATGCACACCATTTGATTGAACCGTGAGACAGCATGCTAGCATTAACACAAGGCCCCTTCTAGATACTTTGACCAGCTACATCAGTATCACGTGACTCACACTTCTGAGTGGCCCTGGTTAGCAAGACAAAGAATACAGGTACCGTTTTGTATGGAAATCAGTTGATCAGTACTTCATGGAATTGATCATGTTGATAATAATCCTGACTAGTTGCATTCCACCATCTTGGACTAATCATGATGTAAAGCAGTTAGTTACTGGCTTTTATTGATTTCCCTAGAGGTATCAACAACATAAATAGATGGAAAGTCTCCATGAAATGGTTACACAATCATATTTATGCTGCTCTATAGATAAAATATTCAGCCGTACATTACACATCATATATATATATATATATATATATATATTTATATATATACATATATATATAATTATATAGGTATATACCGTTTAAATTGCCAAATCACTGAAGTGGGGTATGGGCGTTTACCCACACATGAGCGTTTAAGGGGTGGGCATTTATGAAATATTGACCAAGGGTGGGGTGTAGGGGTGGGGGTGGGGGTGGGGGTGGGCATTAACCCATATATGGGCGTTAACCCATATATGGGCGTTAACTCATATATGGGCGTTAACCCATATATGGGCGTTAACCCATATATGGGCATTAACCCATATATGGGCGTTAACCAATATATGGGCATTAACCCATATATGGGTGCTAACCTATATATGGCATTAAACCCATGAGAATACGGTATATTATATATATATATATATATATAAATATATTAATATATATTGAAGAGTTCAGGAGCAAAACCATGTAAACGCCAATCCAAAAATATAGTTTAAATAAAAAATGTTTACATGAAAATAATTTTAATTCTCACCTATTCCACTTTTCATAGGATCATGTGGGTGTGAAGCAATAAACAAAACTATAGGAATATAAACAAATACACTTTTTGGAGGTTTGATTCCAATGTTTATCTCCATTTTTGGATTGGCGTTTACATGCTTTTGCGTCTGAACTATTCAATGATAATGACCTGGCTGCAGGTATTTAGGGCTAGTGCCCCCCCGCCAGCCCTATCCTTCACCATAGACCCTATACTTTTGTGTCACTAATATGGAAATATCACACGAGACTAAGCTCACGACCCGTGTAACACATACCCTGTGCCTACCTGTTTATAGGTTGGTCGGACGTCGTTGATGACGTCACCAAATGACATCCCAAATGGTGCTGTGTCCATTATGACGGGAGGCACGAATGAGATCTGGTCGCCCATGAGGTCTGGTGGAGGCACGCCTTCAGCTAACTTTGTTAGCTTTGTGTGCGAAAACAAAAATTATATGAGACATGGGTGTTCTGCTCAGATCGACTCAACCTCGCTTCTAATTTTTTTAACATTACATGGCCAAATGATACATCATTTTATCAAAATCAAAACACTTATCTACATTTGATCCTATATGTCCAACTTAGATACTGGTATGGTATATGAACTAATGATTTGGGACAGCTTAGAAAGAATGATCAGTGAATTTATGATACCATCCGCTTGGCCACATACTTTAGGAAAGTCATTTAGCAGGGAAGCCACTAACAAATTAGGTCAATCTCATGCCCTCATTAGCCTTTCCCTGATTCTAAGTACCATGTGTAGCTAGCTTACAAAAGTTCCAGGAGTGTACCTAGATTAGCAGGTCAGCCTACATCATGTGGCCATCATTAGATGGAGATCTGGGTCGTTGCTACAGGAGTTTTGGCAAGCCAGTTGAAAAGATTTCAGATTGCTTTAGTTCAAATTGCTCCTAGTTAGACATTTTTCATCAAAGTTACTCCAGACTAATGACTAGTATGTTATAATTGTGAAAATTGATATATTTAGCTAAACCAAATAATGGACAAATTGTTTGCTTGTTGTTTTATGTCCTAGCAACATCTAAGGTCATATCAGCACGGGTACCGACTTCTGGCAGGGTACACTCATGGCGACTTTATAGTGCTGCCCCACTGGGAAATCAGGCCGCATGCACCATGACCTGATATCCCACTCAGTCACATTATCCTGACACTGAGCGAACCAGGCTTTGCCCTATCCTAGTAATGCTGAGTGCCAGGCTAGGAAGCGAGAAGTATAAATTTTTAAGTCTTGACCAGGATTCGAACCCACAAACTCATGGGTTGGGATCCCCCGATCTCCCAAAACAGGGGACAGACCCTCAACTCATTCGGCCACCCCGTCTGGTGACAAATTCAAAAACCATCGGACTATACGATACAACTTGATAAACAACCATTTGACATTATATTGTCGTGGGGGTGATGAAAATGGGAAATACTGCGCCTAGAGCGGGACTCGAACCCACATCTCTTTGCATTCCGGGCCAGTGTGCTAACCATTACACCACCTAGGCTCCCTGATATCAATACACTCCCCACGCCTACCTGTCTATGTGGTTACTTGCCTGAGAGGTCAGTGCAGACCACTACACTCGTCCCCCTGGAATTGTAAGTCTTGTAATGCTTACAATTACATACATACAGGCAATGCACTAACACATACATACACAGGGTAGGTTCAACAACCATACAGCGCAAAGCTTGTACAGGATCCTGATCACGGCAACCAGTGTCGTGGGGGTGATGAAAATGGGAAATACTGCGCCTAGAGCGGGACTCGAACCCACATCTCTTTGCATTCCGGGCCAGTGTGCTAACCATTACACCACCTAGGCTCCCTGATATCAATACACTCCCCACGCCTACCTGTCTATGTGGTTACTTGCCTGAGAGGTCAGTGCAGACCACTACAATATTTAGCATATTAGATTGTGAATTCATGGGTTTATATCCATAACCAGCCATCAGAGACTTTTTTTTATAGGATTGTCTAGCAGCCCTGTCACAGAGACAGTGCTGCGGGTGTAACTACAGTAGGCTCCCTGGTGCAATCAACCTACCCACATCTAAGTACAGTACAACCCCGTTAAACCAAGCTCAGTTAAACCAAACGATCGGTTAATCCAAACTTTTTTTCGGCGGCCCGGCAAAATACTACCATTTATTATATAAAAAAGTTGGTTAAACCAAAGTCAGTTAATCCAAAGTATCGGTTAATCCAAACAAAATTGTCAGCCCCAGGCCACTTCCGATACAGTTAAACAAAACTTTCATCTGGTTTTAAGGTCATCTGAGAGTTTTTTATATGATAAATGGTAGTATTTTGCCAGGTCGCCGAAAAAAGTTTGGATTAACCGATCGTTTGATTTAACCGAGGTTGGTTTAATGGGGTTAAACTGTATATACATAAAAAACAATAATCATAGTGTCCCCATACATTGTACATTCATAATGCACCCCCGTTTTTGCCTGAGCCAACTCAAAGTCAAAGCTCGGTTAAACCAATGATCGGTTAATCCAAACAAATTTCTAGGGTCCCTTCAAGTTTGGTTTAACGGGGTTATACTGTATATGTGGTCTTTCACCCTGGGAGGTCACTGCACCTGACTACATCGGTAAGACTAAGTAAGAGGCCCATACCTGCGCAATGGACTTGGCTATGGCGGTGTAGCGTGCAATATATGCCCCCAGTGTGTGTGGTCCGAATATGGTCGAAGCTGCCTCATAGCGCTGCATCTTTCACCGGAAACAAACAGGAAGGACACAATTTATCTTCAAGGAGAGGCCCAGACTTGAGGTCAGGAAACACTCGTTTTTCTTTTGAGTGACAGATCCATGGAATAGTCTTCCAGACCAAGTGGTTGAATGACCAATGGTAGAACTAGAAGCATTTGAGAGAAGGCTGGATAGACATTGGAGAGGACACCCACAATTATAAAACTTTGGAGCTTCATCCACCTCCATACGTGTGCAAACAAATAGTATGTTTCAAGCATAATTAGCTGGCATTAGAGGCCCTAGATCAGCCAGAAGTTGATAAAGTATTGCTGTAAGTTAAAGTTGCATAGTCCGATGGTTTTGAGTTTCTGTCATTTACTGAGATAAATATATTAGGTTGATGGTTATGATCTATCTTACTTTAGTTTCAAGTAACTTTTGGATTAAATGGCTAACTTTGGAGATATTTTAAGTTCAAACATGTCAAAGTAATTTTGGCAAGCACGCCAAAACTCTGACACCATAGGCTTTAGCAGTAACAGATTATATTTAATTAACTCATCATTCCCTTCTATGTGGCAACAAATGCTTATTAAGTGAATCAGTATCTAAGTTAGATATGTAGGAGCAAATCTAGATAACTGTTTTGGTTTTGAAAATGTGATGCCTTTATCGGACTATGCAGCTTTAATCTGGAAGTAATGTAAATGTATGTATGTACGAATGTAAATGCTGTAACTGTAAGTTAATCTGTAAGTTAATGTTTGGATTGCTGCTGTGTCTCTCTCGTTGCTTATTGTTCTTGTTTTGCTCGAGTTGTGGCTAAGTGTGAGTAAATTGATTAATTGAAGGTTTTATATTCTAACAACATCCCAGTTCCTAACAGGGACCAGGATGCCGTAGCGGCACTGGTTTCCTATTTAGAAGGTCCCACATTATTTTGCTTTATAGAAGTGAATAGTAAGCCAATTTCATGTAAGTTGTCTCTACTGAAGCCTATGTGGTCCCGCATTTCTACATACAAGCCAAGAGCATTAATCTGGCATGTTTTCACTTCAAATATCTCCAACGTTAGCCATTTAAAATTTAAAAAGTTAGGCGTACTTCGAAACTTAAGTAAGGTATATTATGATGATTAACTTAATATATGCATATAAAATAAAGATGGCAGAAGTTGCCATGTTTTTTGGAGTCTTACATCCTAGCAACATCAATATGGCAGAAGCTCAAAACCAATGCATTATGTAGCTTCAATTGGTAATTACAGTGTAATGTCACGTAGAGCTCTCGTCCAGTCTTGAAGTAAATTCTCTAAATAATAAAACTAAAAATAAACACTAACTGAAAGTATATTCTTTAAATAAAAATAAACTACAAATAAAGTCTACCTGGTATTCTTCATAGGTGCTGATGTAGCTGGAGTAGTCATTGGCTAAGCCAGCGAGAACTACTTCCACATCCTTGTCGAAACCGTTGTCAATCAGTGACTACAAACAGAGAGAAAGAATGCACTGAACAAATAGCCCAGCCAGTCACTGTAATATATGCATAAAAGACATCCAAGCACGAGTGGAGAACAAAGGAATATGTAAAGCGCCTGTCACACCTTACCGGACTGAGTACCAGACATCACCGGACAAAGAATTGTCTAGTCCGGTGCTCTCTGGTACACAAAATGTATCGAAATGTATCGAAATGGAGCATAATTGGGTCAATTGCCGCTGGACAACCGGACAATTACTGTACATGTACTATACATGTACCGGATGAGTACCGGACAAGAACCGGATGAGAACCGGATGAACTGACCATCAACCGGGCACGTACTGGACTGTATTTTTTAAATTTTCTTGGTATTGTCGTGGGGGTGATGAAAATGGGAAATATTGCGCATAGAACAGGACTCAAACCCACATCTCTTTGCATTCCGGGGCAGTGTGCTAACCATTACACCACCTAGGCTCCCTGATATCAACACACTACCCACGCCTACCTGTCTATGTGGTTAGGTCAGTGCCGACTAGTACAGTATATATATATTTTATTGATGTTCTCGCCACCAGACAATTCCGGAAGCAAACCGGACACCAACGGATGGGTACCAGACACCAACGGATGGGTACTGGACACATATGGATGGGTACTGGACATGAACCGGACAAAACCGGACAAACCGGACACCAACCGGACACCAACCAGACACGTCAGTCCGGTGGTGTCTGGTAGAAGTTTTGTGCATGTTCAAAACTTATAGCGGACACCACTGGACACCGCTGGATGGGTACCAGACATGTACCGGACATAGCCATACACAACTGGACAGTGTCCGGTTCTCATCCGGTTCCCCAGTCCGGTAAGATGTGACTGGGCCTTTAATGAGATGACGTCAGAGTTAAAGGGTGCCGGCGGTTCATGGCCTTGGACGGTGAATAAAGCATTCAGTATCCAGAAGTCAAAGTGTTCAGATGTCATACTTTCACAGTAACTGCGAAGTAAGGCGTCACAGAGGCGCTACTTCCGGGTAGCGGCAACTCACGGAACTACCACCCCGCAGACAGGCGGCTCCTTTATTAATAATACTCATATAACAAACTACACGTCACATGAATTCATTTTCAGCAAATTGGGTGTATTTGTCAGAGAGCACATACGTCTCGCCCCCAATACACTACCTAGGCTGCCTGATACAACCACTATCTTGGGAGTTTGCTATAATGATCCAATAGGGCAACGTATGAGTTCTTTTTGCCATACCTTTCTTTACAGAGGTGTATTCCTAAAGAAAATGATAATAGTATACAGTCAACCCTTGTTAACAGAGGTGCTATTCCTAAAGATAATGATTATAAGTCAACCCTTGTTAGTACAGACCACTTTGTTCTTACTACCCAATGTCAAATTGGCGAGATTGTTGGATGCATGAATTTAAGTTTATAGGGCTAATAAATAATGTGATCAGTGGAAATCTGTTACATGGATGCTTTGGTCAGACAGTGGGGTTTCCGGATTAAGCGGAGCAAGACTAATGCGAGTTGAGTGCATATGTTAATACATTCTGTATTATAATCTTTTTTCTGGATCATGTGTAAGTGACAGTACCTTCTTGACTGCTTCTCTCATGCGTCGTCCAGACATTGTGCTGCAAATATATCCAATGCCACAAATTTAATAATGTCATATCCTCTGTCATCTTTGAAACCGAAGGTAATTTAATAGGGTTTATTGTGATTATATCAAGCTGATAAATATAGACTGCCTGCTTGTCCAACAGACTGAGTACTTATTTGGATAATAATGCAATAATATTAATAATGTAAATGTAATAGAGCACCTTCACTAGCAAGAGTCATTCTATGCCGCTGTATAATAAAACCATAATATGAGCTATTTACAATTTGGTTAAGTGGTTGAATGTGGTATATGATATAAACTTATGGGATCCCTATATAGTACACCAACTTCTATTGCATGACAATGTGGTATGATATAAACGTAGATACCCCCTTTATAGTACACCAACTACATGACAATGTAGTACATGATATAAACTTACATAACCTCTATATAGTACACCAACTTCTACTGCATGACAATGTGGTACATGATATGAACTTAGATAACCTCTATATAATACATTAACTTCTACTGCATGACAATGTGGTACATGATATGAACTTACATAACCTCTATATAGTACACCAACGTCTATTGCATGACAATGTGGTACATGATATGAACTTACATAACCTCTATATCGTACACCAACTTCTACTGCATGACAATGTTGTACATGATATGAACTTACATAACCTCTATATAGTACACCAACCTCTATTGCATGAAAATGTGATATATAAAATAAAGTTATGTAAACTTGCCTGATGCACCAACTTCGAACCATTGCATGACAATGTGGTATATGATATAAACTTACATAACCCATATATAGTTCACCAACTTCTATTGCATGACAATGTAGTACATGATATAAACTTACATAACCTCTATATAGTACACCAACTTCTACTGCATGACAATGTGGTATATGATATAAACTTACATAACCCCTATATAGTACACCGACTTCTATTGCCTGACAATGTGGCATATAATATAACCTTATGTAAACTCGCCTGATACACAAACTTCTATTGCATGACAATGTGGTATATAATAGAAACTTACGTAAACTCTCCTGGTACACCAACAATAACAAACTGTCCAATAGACAAAATCTGCAAATCCATGATGCTGGGCTGCCAAGCGTATGGTGTATTAATCTGGATGAAATCATCATATGTTATGTTATGTCTTTGGTTTGAATATTAAGGAAATGGACATTAAATATTAAATGCAGATCTACCTAAGTTAAAACAATCTATTAAATGTTTACATGATTGTGTTAGACATATGCTAGCTTTATGTTCCATCAACAATATGATAAATTTAGACAAGTGATGGAAAAGAATCGACCATCTTGAACAGTTGGTTGGTTGGTTGTTGGAATTTCATGTCCTGGCAACATCAAAGGTCATATCAGGAAAGTGCACACTCAGGCTAAGTTTGTAGTGCTGCCCCAATGGGAAATCATTCTGCCAGCACATGATCCAATATCCCACTCAGTCACATTATCTTGACACTGAGCTAACCAGTCCTTGCCCTATCCTATTAATGCAGAGCACCAAGTTAGGAAGCGACAAGTATCAATTCTGTAAGTTTGACTCGACCAGGAATCGAACTCTCGATCTCCCACATGGGAGGCCTGCGCTCTACCGATTCGGGAAAAAACCCATAACACACACCAGAAAACAGTCATGAGTACTTCATTATCCGGTACCCTCTTGGACATGCCCAATTAGGTTGATTGTGATTAAATCAATAAAGGACAATTATATGAACCGAACTGGTTAATTCAATGTCGGGCTAATGTGACTGAGTGAGACATTGCATCGTGATGTTGGCGGTAAGGTCTCCTAGTAGAGGGAACACTATAAAACCACCATAAATGAATACTGCACACAAGTTGGTATCCGTGCTGATATGACTTCGGATGGTGTTAGGAAGTAAAACCCCAATAACTTAACTGTACATTAACCTAATTTAGCCTAGCCACTAGATTCTTTTAGTACTTCTCTTTCTGCAAAATTAATTTTTGGCATGCATGTACAAATACTAATGATACCTTAATCTTCAGCAGTAATAACTTCCATTAATTTGATTTAGCATTTTCTCTGCAGCAAGAAATGCTTAATAAGTGCACCAGTATCTAAATTGGGTGTCTAGGATCAAATCTAGCGATAAGCAGTTTGGTTTTCAAAATTTGATGCTTTCATCAGACTACACGACTTTAGACGGAGGGGAGGCATTTCATTCACTCAGTTCAGCGATGTTCTATGTAAGCTATTACTATTAGTATTATATCAAGGACAAAGAATCTATTGACACAAACAAGGAATATGACTTCAGGGCGCCGTCGACCTCCATATATGTGCACACAAATAGTTAATTTTACCATAACGAGCTGGCATTAGAGGACCAATAAGGCCTAGATCAGCCAGAAGAGGAACTGTATGTTAATTAGATAACCGATTCACCCTGTACTTGTAGTAAGTACACTGGTGAATGACAATGTAGTCTAAATACTGACGAAAATAGCTTTAGTATTGAACAGGAAGTAGAATGCCTGGCTCCAGTATCAAATGGGCACATATATTGGCACAGAGTTGGTGAAATGGGAGAGAATGCAAAAAGATAAGATGGCGGCCATAGAACGCCATCGATTTCACCTTTAAATTCTATTAAGCTATATGTTTTATTATATTTTTCAACTCAAAGGTAGCGGGGAAATATGAAAACGTATATGAAGAATAAATGTTGCTTCTTAGATTGTGAATTTAGGCTCTCATTGCATTTCTCCGCTTTTTCGACAGCTTTTATATAGCGTTGGTATTCACCCGTGTACTGCAAGTATGGGTTGAATCCTTTATCTATATGTTAATCTGTAAGGAACTATGGTCACCTCTCCTGTGGCGAGTAGAATTGGTTTTGGCGCCTGGCAGTCAGTGAGCTCTTGGCTGGGTTCTGCGATCAGGTCTCGAATAGTGTCCCACAAAATGTTGTGAGTCTTGTCACCTGCGGGAGGGTATCATTGTACACTTCAAAATCCAAAAATTAGCATTTAGGCCAAATACAACAATAAACTTGGGGAGCATCCTTTAGATCACACAAAATTAGGGTTGGGCGGGCAGTTTTTATTTTGATTTAGTATGTTTATGGTGTATGACAGTAGACTTATGACGTAGACGTAATACGTAGGTATCACTAGTAAAGTTACGTTGGTCATGTTGCTGCCCCTTTACCGTGTTTCTTTGGATATCAGGTTAAACCATGAAATACCATAACATTGTGACTATGTTGCACAGATTGTGTGCTTACAAAAGTTGAATTGCTGCTAGCTCAACACATATTTAATAGCTAAAAAGAAATATATATATGAGGGGCAGCCGATTTTTCAGGCATGGGTTGGGACAATTTAAAAAAAAATGTTTGGTCCATTAGTTGTTTAAGCAGGGGAATTTTCAGTCATAGACGACTGGTCTTCCTCATTCCACTGCTAGTCGATAGAAAGCCCGAACCTACACTTTTACCGACCCAATGGATTTTTAACCTCCCACACCACATAGACATGGTATGAGAGCAACCGGCCTTTGATGATGCTGTAAGTTATACACAGCGGTGGAAATCCAAATTGGCAGAGCTGGGGGCATGGGGAATCGAACCGCCGACCTTCAGATTAGAAGTCTGACCTAGAAAAAAGTCAGACACTCTAACCACTCCGCCACAGAGAACGCCATAATAATAAAACGCCGGTAATAATAATTACCAATTTATTTTTATTTACTCTTATTTGCAACACCACATAAGACGATTTCCCCCATCAACCCACCCTCTGTCAGACAATGGGTAGCAGCTAACTGTGCAGCATACTCTGTAGAAAAGGTCTTATAGAAGATTTCCACCACCAACCTGCCCTCTGATGGCAGTGGCTGAACTAATATTGTCGGTAGCAGCTCACAGTGCAACATGCAATGCGGAAAAGGTCTTATATAAAATAGGAATTCCATCACAAAATCACCCTCTGATGGCAGTAGTAAGAACTAATATGGGTAGCGGCTTACCACACATGCACCATAGTAAAAGGTCTATTATCTATTTTAACCAGTCAATAATAAGTAGAACACCGTTGCACTCATGTTCCCTATTAAATGTTTCTGCAATATACATAAAAAACCAAATGTACAATCAGAACCCAACCAAGTGTGACCACCCGGAAGCATACGCTTTTATGTGCAAATTGAGTTTAAAGTTGCATGGTCCTATGAAACATATTTTTGTTCAAAACCAAAACACTTACCTCCATTTGATTCTATATATCCAAATTAGGTACTGGTGCATTAACTAATGCCTAGCACACACCTCCCGTTTACGATTCACGCACTAAAACTGACTGTGCATCACGACCCCGACCCATCCCGTTTCGCGACTAAAACTGCCCGATTCGTTTTTCGAATCCCTTGCGATTTCAGTTTTAACCCCTAAAACTGAGTTTTAAGTCGCAAATCGCAAGGATCTGGTGTGCTAAGGGGTCGCACACCTAACGACTAAAACTCAAACTTATGCAGAATATGCATATGCAGAATAATCAGTTAATTTAATACCCTATCCCTTTGGGTACATACTTTGAGACAGCCATTAGGCAAGGAGTCAATAACCAATTAGGTCAATCTCGTGACTGTATTAGTCCTGCCTTTATTCCCAGTATCATATATGGCATTAGTCAGGTTCCAGACTATCTACACATTAATAGGTCATTCCACATCATGTGACCATGGTGAGATGTGAATCTGGGCCACAACAACGACTTTTGACAAGCTTGCTGAAATGATTTTGGGTTCTTTCAACTCAAATTGCTTCAAAACTAGCCATTTTCCATCAAAATGACTCCGAATAATGAATAGTAGGTTATAATTGTCAACCTGATATATTTATCTAAAAAATGATGCAAACATTCGAAAGCCATCGGACTATGCACCTTTAAAGAATAGGGTCTGCAGTGAAGAATAGAGCTGGAAGGGGCATTGACCCCCAACTTCCGGTGTATAAGCTGAAGCTGTGACCCAGTGCGCTGGGGCTTTAATTCAGTCTTTCCAGGAGGACACTCAGAACTTGGAAGACCAATATTGATCAAATGAATTGATATGCACAGTTAATATATTATGCCACACAATAGGCCTGTTTGGCTTCTATATTTTTGCTTTGTTTAGGAATTTCCTCACCTTGTCTGAAATCGAAAGCGCCGGGCCCGTCAGTGGTTCCGGCTGCAAAGCTGTACCCCATGGCCGGCTTGCATGTTTGCACCTGGAATAGGCAGCATCCCTTGATCCTCCTGCTATGCGGATTATATATATTTATGCTATATATATTATACACAATATATACAACATATATACAACACATCAACTATATACAATATGTATATAATATATATAATATATATAATATATATCATGTATATAATGTATATAATATATATAATAATTAATATGTATAATATATATAATGCATATAATTTATATAATATATATAATATATATATAATATATATAATATATATATATATAATATATAAAATATATATAATATTTATATAAATAATACATAATGTATATATAATATATTTAATATATACTCACAGGTGGCGCCAGTGTGCCCAATACTGTACCACACAGGGTTAGTTAGATAGGATATAGTAAATGTACTATTACATAGGGAACTGAAGATAGATAGTGTCCTTGTTTATATTCCCATAATAGATTATAGAGCATGTATTATGTATAGCGCGAAAGCAAGTCATTAAGCCATACAAGCTATGGGCAGCATAAATTCCCTTTCACAAACCAAAAATATATTATATATATTATACATAAGATCAGTGCTTCGGTGCTGAGAAATATGTCATTCCATAAGAATACTATTATTTACAAGTGACGAACTTGTCAGATAAGCAATTAAAAAAAAAAAGGATCAGAGGCATAAAATAAAATATGGTAATCTGCTCCATGGACATTTATGTCGGATCGCAATATTTCTCTATCACACTAAGATCAATGTTGGTAAGTGTTTGAAGTTGAGCAAATTGGATGTTTTTATCGGATTATCCAGCTTCAACATCCCGATCACTATATCGTGGGATTCAAACCCACGGGTTCCAACCCTGGTCGAGTAAAACCAGCGACTTAAAAATGTATGCTTGTCGCTTCCAAGTCTGGCGCTCGGCAATATTAGGATAGGGCAAGGACTGGTATACTCAGTGTAAGGATAATGTGACTGAGTGGGATATCGGGTCATGATTTCCCAGTGGGGCAGCCCTTCAAAGTTGCCATGAGTGTGCACTGTCACAAGTCGGTACCCGTCCTGATATGACCTTAGATCTTGCTAGGGCATAAAGCAATAACACTCAAACAAACAAACATCAACCTCTGATCCGATAACTTGACTTGACCTGACCTTGTGTGTGCTGTTGACCTTCACCATTTCTCTGGACATGTCGACGTACTGATGCCGGGAGTTGACCTGCCCAGTGACCCGCCTCAAATCCTTGTCCTGCCACATTGCCTGGCAACCACCAAGAGATACCAGATTATAGGGGATGGGAATAAACAATGAAACAGGACTGCACTTTGACAAATGCTCACCAGCACAGCTTTGCTTTAATTCTCTACATACCTGAGTTATAACTTGTTCTGCAAATATAGAGACAGAGGGACAGAGGGTCAAAGGGATAGAGGAACAGAGGGACATAATGCAGAGGGACAGAGCGACAGAGGTACCGACGGTAGAGGAACAGGGGGAGAGAGTACAGAGGGACAGAGAGACAGAGGTACCGACGGATAGAGGGACAGAGTACAGAGGCACAGAGGGTCAGAGGGATAGAGGAACAGAGGGACAGAGTACAGAAGGACAGAGAGAAAGAGGTACCGGCGGATAGAGGAACAGAGGGACAGAGTACAGAGGGACAGTGAGACAGAGGTACCGATGGATAGAGGAACAGAGGGACAGAGTACAGAGGGACAGAGAGACAGAGGTACCGACGGATAGAGGAACAGAGGGACAGAGTACAGAGGGACAGAGGGATAGAGGAATAGAGGAATTGAGGGACAGAGTACAGAGGGACAGAGAGACAGAGGTACCGAGAGATAGAGGAATAGAGGGACAGAGTACAGAGGGACAGAGGGTCAGAGGTAGCAACGGATAGAGGAACAGAGGGACAGAGTACAGAAGGACAGAGGGTCAGAAGTACCGACGGATAGAGGAACAGAGGGACAGAGAACAGAGGGACAGAGATACAGAGGGACAGAGGGATAGAGGAACAGAGAACAGAGGGACAGAGAGACAGAGGTACCGATGGTTAGAGGAACAGAGGGACAGAGAAAGAGGGACAGAGGGTCAGAGGGATAGAGGAACAGAGGTACAGAGTACAAAGGAACAGAGAGACAGGTACCGATGGATAGAGGAACAGAGGGACAGATGGTCAGAGTGATAGAGGAACAGAGGGACAGAAGGAAAGCACAATAGGCACTATCTGTGCTAGGTATTCACGCAGCCCTGTGACAGGCCTGATAAAGAACCTTATAGAAAAGTGACGGGAAGCTGGGTTATGGACATATATATCCACATGAATTTGTAATCTAATATGCTAAATATATTGTTCAAATATGTATCCATCATAGCCCGCTACTAGTACTACTGGAGTGAAGATTAATATACTTATAAATTGTAATCGAAGTATTCAGTAGCTGCCATCTTGTTTTTTGTTATTGCATTCTCTCATATTCTACCTCAATATGGATATACACTGACAGGGGCCTAGCTTGGGACTTTCAGGTGGTATGCAGATGGAATAAAACGCTATTGGTATGAAACGCGACAAAATAACACATTATAAAACATCATATATTTGAATTTAAAAACACTAATTGTAATCTCAGGTGGTATGTAGCAGCATAGTTGCATATATATGGAAGTTAGGCCCTCTGACCGTTATTTTGTTCAAATGTTTGTATTCCTCTGAATAACATGTTCTCAGTGCTAATGCCCTGGGGCCGTATGCAGGAGTCAGTGTTAGCGAGGCAAAACGGTGTTTGGCAGGAATTCCGGTTTAGTGGCGAAAAATGGTATGCACGAGTCAGTGTTAGGCCTAACACCAAAGGCTTAACCGGTGTTACCTTACCCCTGAATAATATTAGGCTTAGCGAGTTTATTAGGCCCAAATCTATTCAATGCTGTCATATTTAACAGAATTACATACGCAATGAGTGAAATTTGATCAATTTAACCCTAAATTCGAAGCGTTATTAAGGCTACCGCCGCATTGGCGGCGATATTAATAGTTATATTTTCGAATCGACGAACGTAAAGTAAACAAATTGCCGCCGTCGCGACCGCCGCGTCGACGTCGACATCCATACTGGCCGACGTCTACGCATTGGCGGGAATGTATTAGCGATTTGTTTACTTTACGCTCATCGATTCGAAAATATAAATATTAATATCGCCGCCGTTACAGAGGCAGCGTTAATATTGCTTCGAATTTAGGGTTAATTTCCTCAAATTTCACTTATTGTGTATTTAATTCTGTTAAATATGATTGCATTCAATAGATTTTAGCCTAATATATGGCTACAAACGCAAAGGGATTTCCCAAATCTATAAATAACATCACGTTTAGCTATAATGAAAGTGTTACGCGCTCCTGCATACGACTTGACACAGGTCCCGACTTCGGTGATAGCTAAACGGTAACAGGCTCTAACACCAAACCCCGCTAACACTGACTCCTGCATACAGGCCCAGGTCTTCCAGCTCTAATGACAATTGCCTCTACACAGTGAACAAATCGACACCAATATAGATAGACAATTACAGGGAAATAAGCAAAACATTGGTACATGAATTGAATAACAGGTAAAGAACAAGATAAGAGAAAAAAGAAACATACACTGGGAGGTAACTATGTTAGACTAGTATGTTCATGATTCTGTAACGTTGTTCTTTGTTTCGGGGTGGGGTTTTTGGCCCCACACCCAACCCCCAACCTGGAGCACCAGTGGCTGCTCTTAGTCTGTCATCTACCATGAGTCCTGCCCGGCTTGGTTAAACTTGCCAGGGGGCTAGCCCCCGCCGGTATAGCTCTCATGGTCACGCATTGGGGGGTTATTTACAGTTGTTTCATACCAAAGCAGTCTGTGCTGGGACTCTACCCACATCTACCGTGTACATGTGACATTTCACCAGGGAGAGCAGTGCCTTTCACTACACTGATATCTGACAGAGGTTATTTGTATATGAATTAACATGAAACACATTTATTTTTATATCACCCAGGGAGAAAACAAAAACCCCAAGCAAAAGAAAAGGCATCGTCCTACCTTGGCTTTGTTGTACTGGTTCGACCCGATCATCCAGGTGCTCTCAAACATATCCTTCCCGGGGCCCGACCCGAAACACAGGGCGTCCTAGGGAAGTGTGAACAACCTTATGAGCATCGATTTGGATACACTTACAAAGCTAGGCCTGTTTGTGTGGCAAAGTGTGAGAATATTTACTGGATAAAAGATCGGTGGTAACAGGGTTCAAGCTTGTGAACTGAGGTCAATGCTGATTCAGGGGTCAGACAATGTTTTCAACATTTTCAGGTTTGTGTACAAAAAGGACTACTTTTCCACTCCCTCCGTCCAGGATAGAGTAATCCGCACAAATATACAATATGAAATTGTTTTATGTCCGTTAATATTTGATTAAACCATGAATGTTGTACATAAGTTGGTTGGTTGATTGTTGGAATTTTACGTCTTGACAACATCTAAGGTCATATCAGGACGGGTATCGACTTGTGACAGTGCACATTCATGGTGACTTTATAGTGCTGCCTCACTGAGAAATCAGACCGCCAGCACCATAACCTGATATCCCACTCAGTCACATTGTCCTGACACTAAGCTAACCAGTCCTTGCCCTATCCTATTAATAACACGTGCCAGGCTAGGAAGCGACACGTATACATTTTGTAAGTCATTGGTTTGACTCGATCGGGAATCTAACTCCTGACCTCCCGCATGGGAGGCCTGCGCTCTACCGATTCGGCCACCGCGTCCGGTGTGTACATAAGTAAACCACCATGATTTACATGCCTTTGGACGACTCCTAAGTCTCCTGTAACTATTAACGATGGTAAATAGGTGTCCAGTTAGTGTAGCTCGAAAATATTGTTCTTATTCTTTTTGAAGAACAAGAAAATGTAGTTTCCAATTCGGTACAAAGTAGTATCTACTGATGAAAACATAAAAGAGATCCCCAGAACGTCGTCAATTACGTCATGAAGGAATGCCTGAAGGCTTGCTATACTTATCATCATGCTCAATACAATCACTCGGTATTACACCTCACTCAAACTTAAAATGTAGAAGAGAAGCCTAATCACTCACTCACTCACTCACTCAGTCACACACTCACTCACTCACTCACTCACTCACCCACACACTCAAACACTCATTCACTCACTCAGTCAGACACTCACTCACTCACACACGCACCCACACACTCAAACACTCAAACACTCAGTCACTCACTCACTTACTCACTCACTTACTCACTCACTCACCTATCTGCTTATCCACTCACATTTCCTGGACAGCTGCTGGTGAGAACGTCACAGACTTTGCCTGTGTCTGAACACTTGGGTCTATCCATGTTGGGCGACACGTCACCAAGGTTACTGTTGGCAAACGCTGCCACAAACCTACCCTGTCAACAGTTACCACCGCCACAACAGCAACAGAGGCAACAAGGAAAGAGATAGATGAATGTTGTAACGTGTGTAAGTAAGGAACGTCCGCACATCTTGGTGGCTAGTTAACAAGTGACTTTATTTTTAGACCGGAGATCCCGCTGCTATGCCTCACCACACACGCGGGTGGCAGCTCAGATACGTACACATATATATGACATCTCCCTTTCGGAATGTGGAATCGATCCCTTTGCTTATTCTGTATCACCATAATACATTTTATCGAGGGGTTTGTTTATGCTGTTTATAACTGCTATAAATGTCAAACATAATTGATGTAAGCCAAGTCTTTGTGTAGCTTGTCTTTAATGCATAGTCCGGTGCTTTTGAGTTTCTGTCATTTTGTGAGATATCTTAGGTTGATGGTTATAACCTAACTTACTTTACTTTGAAGAAAGCTTTTATTTTAAATGGCTAACTTGGGAGATGTTTGAAATACAAACATGTCAAATTTATTCAGGTTCTCTGTGGCGGAGTGGTTAGAGTGTCTGACTTTTTTCTAGGTCAGACTCCTAATCTGAGGGTCCGCGGTTCGATTCCCTGTGCCCCCAGCTCTGCCAATTTGGATTTCCACCGCTGTGTATAACTTACAGCGTTATCAAAGGCCGGTTGCTCTCATACCATGTCTATGTGGGGTGGGAGGCTAAAAATCCCTTGGGTCGGTAAAAGTGTAGGCTCGTGCTTTCTATCGACCAGCAGTGGAGTGGGGAAGACCAGTCGTCTGCGACTGGGATTTCCCCTGCTTGGAACAACTAATGTACCAACAAATAAAAGAGGGACAAATAAGGGTTCACACTTCCTGTCTACCATTCGCTATATCGCTATACTTGGGAAAACACGGCAAAACTCTGACCCCATATGCTTAAGCAGTTAGCTGTTCCATTAAAGTGACTCAGCATTCCATTCTATGTGGCAACAAGTGCTTAATAAGTGCACCAGTTACATATGTACCATACAATCTATATAATTGTTTTGGTTTTGAGAAGTTGATGATTTTATCGGACCATGGCGTTTAATGCTATAGTGGATATGGGGTATGTTGTGTGTGTGTGTGTGTATATATATATATATACACACATATATATATATCATATATGTATGACGATTATCCCTGCAAATGTCATTATTTATATATAAATATAATTATTATTATAAATATATAATAAAAAAATAAGGAAAATAAATATATAAAAATATATATAAATATATATAAATATACTTAGGTATATATAAATATATATATAAATATATATATAATATGTACATATAGAACACATAAAATATATAATATGAATATATAATGTATGTAATGTATATAATGTATATAATGTATATAATGTAACTACTATATATATTGATATACTACATATAATGTATTATATATATAATATATAACATGTTATATATAAATAATATATATAACATGTTATATACATAATACAAATAACATATATAATATATAGACCATATAGAATATATATATAACATATAATATATGTAATATATATTATATATAGTAAATATCACATATATATAATATATACCATATATAGCTGGAACATGGAAATGAAAAGAAGTTATGATCTCACCTTTCCGACAGAGGATCCATTGTTCATGTCCTTCTCAAAGCGCATCTGTGCCAGCCCTTTGTTGTCTGAGCTGATGAGGTGGTTCGTGTTGTTCATGCTCACAGCATGAACCGCAAACCAGCTGCGTGAATGAGGGTATAAGAGTGGCAGATTAGCTTTACTATCAATCCAATAACAGAATGCTGATGGATCGCTGACATTTTCGTTTTATTTAAAGTGACATAGTCCGATGGTTTTGAGTTTCTGAAATTTTCTGAGATAAATACATTAGGTTGATCATTATTATGTACCTTACTTAATAGCTTGAAGTAACTTTTATTTTAAGTGGCTCACTTTTGAGATATTTGAAGTGGAACCATGCAAAATTAATTTTGGCAACCACGCCAAAACTCTGACCCCATAGGCTTCTGCAGTAACAGGTTCTATTCAATTGCCTCAGCATCCCCTTCATTGTGGTGACAAATGTTAAGGGCACCAGTATCTAAGTTAGATATGTAGAATCACATTTAGATAATTGTTTTGTTTTTGAAAATTTGATATTTCATCAGACTATGCAACTTTAATTTTGTAAATATTTATTAAACAGTGGACATTTAAATAATGGACAACTGGTCTTCCTCATTCCACTTCTCCTTTTCCTATCCTAGTAGTGTTGAATGCCAGGCAAGGTAGCGACAAGTATCAATTATTACTCATCGGTTTGACTGGGGTTAAAATGCTTGGTTGGTTGGTTGGTTGGTTTTACATCCTGGCAACATCTAAGGTCATATTGTGACGGATACCGACTTGTGACAGTGCGCAGTCATGGCAACTTTATAGTGCTGCCCCACTGCGGAATCAGGCTGCCGGCACCATGACCCGATATCCCACTCAGTCGCATTATCCTGACACTGAGCAAACCAGTCCTTGCCCTATCCTAGTAATGCCGAGCGCCAGGCTAGGAAGCAATGCGTATCAATTTTAAAGTCATTGGTTTGACTCGACCAGGAACCAAACTCCTGACCTGGCTAAAACACGAAACCTCCTTAGTCTCCATAATGTGCACTCGGGCATCTGAGTCCATATTTATCAATAAGTGCTTATTATGAGGCACATTGTTCCACTTACTTGATCATTCCGATCCCCTCCCCTGTTGCGCTGGTCAGTTTCAGCATCACCATGTCGTGGTCAGTGTTGTACTTGTACCTGGACACAATTAAGGAAATCAAGCCTTTTATACACCACATATTCACTCAACATTTTCTACATATTAATAGACAAAAAATGTATATTTGATATCTAGAAAATAATGAAAAATGTCATAAAGGACAATTCTACGAGTATAGTAGTTAACGTTTTCAGTGATCAACTTCATTCAAGCCCCTGTCACACATCACCGGATTGAGCAACGGACAGAATTGTCTAGTCCGGGAGTCATAAGTATCGAAATGTTTTAAAATGTGTCAAAATGTTGTGATTTGGCCGCTGGACGAACAGACATGAAACGGACATGAAACGGACATGAAACGGACATGAACGAATAGCCAACGGATGGTAAAGGCACTCAACAGACTCAAACTGGACAAGAAACGAAGACATCAATCCAGCGGCGTCCGTTCCAAGTTTTGTCCATGTTCAAAACTTGTACGGACACAAACAGGACATCAACAGACTTTGTTTGGTTTCTGTCCATTTCCCCCAATCCGGTGAGGTGTGACAGGGCCTTCATATCAAACTCTTCTTGATATAGAAACATCCTGTGTTTATGTTTACATCATCGCATTCCTGCACATGCGCATTGCCTGATTGGCTGAAGAAAATAGTAAAACTAGCCGATAGTACTAGAAACTGGGTTTTAGTTAGGGTTCTGTAGTTTTTATTGATTTATTTAGGCATAAATACACATACATATTAATTTATTTCTTATGTATTTATTTATTCTTCACAATGCCTTTGAAGCATTGGACAGGCACACCCAGTGACAGAACAACAACAACGTGAGATTAAAGTTGCATAGTCCGATGGTTTTGAATTTCTGTATTTTTTCTGAGATAAATATATTAGATCGATCACTAGTATCTACTTTACATTAGTTCAAAGTAACTTTTATTTTAAATGGTAATTTTTTTAGATATTTTGAGTGCAAACATGGAAAATTAGTTTTGACAAGTTGCAATAAAGCTATTTCACTTAACACCATAGACTTATGCAGTAACAGGTTATGTTAAATTGACTCAGTATTGCCTTCTACGCAGAAAAAAATGTTTAATAAGTGCATCAGTATCTAAGTTAGATTTGTCAAATCAAATCTAGATAATTGGTTTGGTTTTGCAAATTTGATATTTCATTGCATTATGCAGCTTTAATTGCGCTCAGTGTGTTCGCCACTTTAGCGGGCACTGGTCAGTCGAAAACAAGTCTTTCCCCAATGTGGTGGTTTTTTACGGGATATGCAAGTAGTTAAATTAAATGCATAAATATATAGAGAAATGTTATTTGGAATTCACCAGTAAGCTTATTTAACACTGTCAGCATTTCTTTCCTGTGTTTGGTCTATGTATTATCACAGATTGCCTGGGGTTGGATTACATTGGCTATACTATGGGCTTTGTTTAACCATTTATATTCACTTCTTTGGAAGCATTGGATTGGTAAACGCAGTGACAAAACCACACTGAGCCGAGAGCCTTTACATTTGACAGGTTTACTAGTTTTAACATGATGAAAATAAGCAATCGAATTGATTGGTTCATTGCTTGTTGGAGATTTACGTCCCGGCAACATCTAAGGTCATATCAGGACTGGTACCAAGTTGTGACAGTGCGCACTCATGGCGACTTTATAGTGCTGCTCCACTGGGAGACCAGGCCACCAACACCATGACCTGATATCCCACTCAGTAACATTATCCTGACACTGAGCTAACCAGTCCTTGCCCTATCCTAATAATGTCAAGCGTCTGGCTAGGAAGCGAAAAGTATACATTTTTAAGTCATTGGTTTGACTCAACTGGGGTTCAAACCCGTGGGTTCGAATTCCATGATCTGTGCTCCTACTAATGGGGCCTGGGAGTGACACGTATCTCAGGTGGTAGTGTGTCCACCTGTGAAGGTGTGGGTCATCCGATCGATCCTGCTCAATGGACCCATTTGCAGTTTTGGCTATTTTCTGTTCCAACCAGTGGTCCACAACTGGTTCATCAAAGGCTGTGGTATGTGCTGTCCTGTCTGTGGGAAAGTGCATATAAAAGACCCCTTGCTGTTTATCAGAAAGAGTAGCCTATGTGGCAGAAGCGGGTTTCCTCTAAAGAAATATGTCAGAATGACCATTTGTTTGACGTCCAATAGTCGATGATATGAAAATCAATGTGCTCTCGAGGCGTCGTTAATTAAAAGAAGCTTTACTAACCGCGCCTGCTCCTCAGAAGGGTTCTTCAGGTAGCTAGTAGGAGACCGGTTGATGTTGCTCTTGTCCAACTCACTCTTTTTTAACATTATCGCTCCCGGTTTCATCTCAACGTGTGCTATATCCATGCTCTGTAAGGTAGGTGAATTTGGATTCCATTTAGATTCCATTCAGATTCCATTGCGCATGCGTCACTTTGATACATGGTTGCTTCTTTCTATATTGAGTAGTGTCAGTTTCACTTAAAGTATTTTGATTCATAACAAACAATGATATATAGATATATATACAAATATATTTCTATATATATATCTATATATAGATATTGATATAAATAGATATGTGGAGACATATAGATATACAGATAAATGCTAATACATAGAGATATATGGAGAGATATAGATATTTATAGAGCTATGTACAGATATAGAGAGAAAGATAGAGAGATATATAGCGATATAGTGATATAGAGACATATAGAGACATAGAGATATAGATAGATATGATCAGATATAGAGAGATGCAGAGAGATAATGAGAGCTATTTCTATGTGTATCTATGTAGAAATATATGAAGAGCTCTTTTCCAAAACGCGATAAGCGCCGATCCAAAAAATGAACTTGCAATGCCAATGAAAGCTCGTAGCTCGTTCTTTGGAAAAGAGCTCTTCATATCTATAAAGAGCTCTTCATATATATATATATATATATATATATATATATATATATATATATATATATATATATATATGAAGAGCTCTTTTCCAAACACGAATATATATATATATATTTTTTCATGGGATGTTTATGCTGTCCATAACATATAAGCTCGGATGGTCGAACTTGTTTTCAAAGCTGGGCAGTTATCGGTTTGTGTTTCTTAAAGTTATATTTTGTGGTTAGTTATCTATGTTAGTTTTTTTTTAATTTTCTTGGCAAGAGTTTTCCTCTTTTATTTTTTCCCTACACTTAATTCTAGACTAGCCTACTCTATTTACATATTATAGGCTTGTACATAATAGGTGGTTGATATATGTTTGGATTCAATGTTATCTGGCTGTTTTCTGGCAGGGTTGCCTCTCATGGGCTGTTCAGCTGGTGGGCTGTGACATATCACATGCCCCGTTGTTGAGCAACTTAGAGGGGCTTTCCTGGTTTTATTTTGCAAAGATATTTTTTGTATGTTTTTAGGTCAGGAATGTATTGTTCCTTTACCGTTTGTGCGTTCCATACTTTGGCAGCCATTTCCAGTGAGCTGTATAAGCAGTTATAATGTTATTACATATATAGTTAAAGTTCCTTCCCCACCCAATAGTTTTGATTATTTATGCGATTTATTTTAATGCTTTAGTTTAGAGCAACTTTTATCATGAAAGGTTAAGTTCTGAGATATCTGAAGTGAAAACATATCACATTAATGTTTGCGTGCATGTCGAAATTCAGACACCACTGCGTTCAGCAGTCACATGTTCTATTATATCGACTAAGTATTCCCTCATGTCCCTGCAAATTTCGTGGTTTGATTGCTTTGATTGGATTAGGCAACTTTGGTTCTGGATTGCTTGCAATCAACAAACAGTTACAACCCATAAACAAGAAATCCAAAATTATTGTTAAGACAAAATTCAAAAGACTTCAATCAAATTGGAATATTTCTGCCTAGAAGGGAAAACAAGTGTTAACACACTTATCCGTTATACCCCCATCACATCAAACTAGTTCTCAAAACGTCCGACCACGTTCTAAGACGGGCTGTGGTCAGGGTAGAACGTGGCTGCAAGTTCTAGAGCACCATTCCGTTCTAGCGCATCCATTCCATTTGTAGAAAGACCATAAAAAGTTGCTACTACGTCCATTCCGTTCACACACAGTTTGAGTCCGTTCAGCAACATTTTCAAGAACGTAGTGAGAACTAGTTTGGTGTGATCGGGGTATAAAGGGCACGGTAAATAAAATTACCACACAAAAAACACCAACACACAAAGAAAATCACTTTAATCACAGCATCATGGATTATCGTCACACCACTTACCCTGACGATTCCAATGACCAGACTGTCGAACGTCTGCTGGACAAATCCAAGGGAGGTGATTTGGTAGAGGAAGTACTGATGGAAGCCTGCTACCCCGGAGTGGGTGTGCGTTGCTATATCACACAAAAAGGACAAACTGTGCATAAATATATACAAACTGTGTATAAATATAAACTCAAAAAGTGAATTATCTGAATCAATCGTCGTTCAAAGTAAATACACACTGGAAATAAATTGGAATTTACGCATAGGTAGCAATCTATCTAGTTTAAATGTAAGAACAGCTAGCCGTACACTCTCCTCTAAATCCCACTGCTTCACTGGTCACAGCTGATCCAGTGTATTATTAACAACCCCATCCCAACAACATAATTCATAAACTCACATAACTAACTACACTAGAGTTACACTAGAATATTCCTAACAAACCAACATTTATATACCGCTTGCCTAAATGCAACTGAACATTAACACTTACTACAACTTTACCAACTGAATACAGAAGATAACTTCTGCTTACATTCTAAATACTATGTAAATACTCACATTGATCTGACTAATATTGATCTAGTTATATGACACTACTGTACCATATTGCTATGGAACTTTTGGGTTACAGAATTTCATTGTGTTACATGGTGCAAATTGTGTATTCAACAGGTATTGTACACCTTATTCTATATACCTTTTGTGTAAATAACCCTGAATTGAAAAATGGCTGGAAGACCAGCGCTTTGGCACTGACAAAAGACTTATTCAGCAGAATAAACATATTTACCAAAAAAAGAAAATTAGTGATCTGCAGCTTCTTCTTAACAGACAATTTTATTTGTGAAAATATGCTATGAATGAGAATGTTCAGTTTATTTCAAAAGCATTCATTCTTCATACCAAATGGCAATGACCAATGAGGTACATGTTTGATATGTTTTCAAAGCAGGGCAATTCCAATCACGGACAATTAGGTTTTCCCTCATTCCACTGCTCCTTGCCCTCTCCTAGTAATACAGAGCGCCAGGCTAGGTAGCGACAAGTATACATTTTAAAGTCACAGCTATGATGATCTTGCCAGAGTTTACTTGATAAACTGACCAAGGTTGTGTGCTCAGATTAAAATAACATATTCCGATACTTATGAGATTCTGCCATTTCCAAACATTAGATTCATTATAACTTACTTTATATTAGTTTGAAGTAACTTTAATTAAAAACGATTAACATTTGACACATTTGAAGTGAAAATATACCAAATTAATTTGAGCAAGTATGTCAAAACTGTTAATAACCTGTTATTACTAAAATATAGGCTTTGCCAGTAACATGTTATTAAATTGGTTTGGCATTTCACATAATTTTTTTTTTATAGATCTTATACAAATAGAGCAATATGCTAATATCACTCATGTAACTTGGAAATTAAAAATGTGCACCACATATTTGGTTTCCACTTTACAATGCTGATAATTAATTTGTTCTTTTATTGATAGCATCAACAAATGCTTAACCGATGACAGCATCAAATTTTCAAAACCAAAATAATTGCTCATGTTGGTTCGTCAACATGGGTAATTTGCGCGCGAACAAGGGGTTACTGCGGTGGCGCCAGCTGGGTTCGATCCCGCTAACCACCACCCTCCCCTGCCGGAATTCCCGCGAACTAACTTTCGCGTGCGAGACTCGTGACCTCACGCCCGGTGTGGCGCTTTCAGCCGTGTGCCGTGTTCAGCCGTGTGCATAGACTCAAACTCAAGGCATTGTCAATGGTCGTGAGTCACTAACCTTATAAATTTAATATAATGTTTTTGGTAAAGATGTTTTCTATATGTGTACCAAGCGATTTGTTTCTAGGTGGTGTGGTTTTAGAGATATTTCACTTTTCCTGGATTTTCTGTATGAAGATTGCTCACCACCATTGACAATGGCTTGAGTTTGACGGTACACACAGTGCACAACATTAGTTTTATTCAAAATTAATAGAAATCAAGAACAGTAACCTTATAAATGTAATATAATGTTTTTGGTAAAGATGTTTCCTATATGTGTACCAAGCGATTTGTTAATAGGTGGTGTGGTTTTAGAGATATTTCACTTTTTCTGTATTTTCTGTATGAAGATTGCTCACGACCATTGACAATGCCTTGAGTTTGAGTCTATGCACACGGCTGAACACGGCACACGGCTGAAAATGCCACACCGGTCGTCGACGGCCCGCCATATCCTGAATCTACCACTACGCCTCCAGCAGCCGCACCATCAACACCACCAGCTTTACTCGGCACTGGTGCACTTACTAAACATTTGTTGCCACACAGATGGGAATAGTGAGGCAATTGAATAGAACCTGTTACTGCAGAGGGCTATGGTGTCAGAGTTTTGGCAAGCTTACCAAAATTAATTTAGCATGGTTGCGCTTCAAATATCTCAAAAGTTACCCACTTAAAATAAAAGTTATTTCAAGTTAAAGTAAGGTACATTATAACGATCAACCTAATGTATTTTATTTGAGAAAATCTCCAAAACCCCAAAATGATCGGACTATGCAACCTTAAAGTTGCATAGTCCGATGGTTTTGAATTTCTGTATTTTTTCTGAGATAAATATATTAGATCGATCACTAGTATCTACTTTACATTAGTTCAAAGTTACTTTTATTTTAAATGGTAAACTTTTGAGATATCTTGAGTTCAAACATGGACAATTAGTTTTGATAAGCTTACCAAAACTCTAACACCATATATTTCTGCAGTAACAGGTTCTATTAAATTGACTCAGTATTGCCTTCTACGCAGAAACAAATGGTTAATAAGTGCATCAGTATCTAAGTTAGATAAGTAAAATCAAATCTAGATAATTGGTTTGGTTTTGAAAATTTGATATTTCATCGGACTATGCAGCTTTAATAAGTGCATCAGTATCCAGGTTAGATATGTAGAATCAAATCTCGGTAAGTGCTTTGGTTTAGAAAATGTGATGCTTTTATAGGTATTTGCAGCTTTAAGACCTTATACGAGGATATGATCAACTTGACCTAATTCATTAGTTCATAGTGAATAAAAAATAGACTGCACTGTTGCCTAATGGCCCTGTCACACTAGAACGTAATGACGTCAGCGTAGGGAGAACGTGAAGAACGTTGAACTTCTCGGCGTAGTATGCAAATTTGGGCAGAAGTTGAACGTGGATGCAACGTAGTGGACGAGAACGTAACGTCGGTAAAGCGTAGTGATACCGTCATTCAACGAGAGAGGACAACGTCACTACGTTCACGGAACGTTATGAACGTTATTCCATCGCCAGAAGAACGTTACGTGACGTTAGCCACGTCATGATACGTTGAACGTACGTTGAATGCACGTTCTCCTGACGTTCTCCTGACGTTCTCCTGACGTTCTCCTGACGTTCCCATTAAGCCTCGTAGGCATTTGCAGTCGGTTTAATGTGGGTCAACGTAGTGGAACGTAGTGGAACGTAGTTGAACGTAGTGAGCAGCGTTGGAATAACGTCCGTTTAACGTCATTGACGTTCACTGAACGTGAACAGAACGTACGGCGAACGTAAACCCTTACGTTCGAGCTACGTGGAAAGTTTTGAACATGTCCAAAACCTTGACGTAACTCGACGTAACACGACGTAATGTGACGTAGCTCGACGTCATTCTAACGTCATTATGACGTCATCATGACGTAACCCAACGTAATGACGAAAAATGACCACGTTAGGCTCACGTTGGCTCGTTACGTCGTAGTGTGACAGGGGTATTACCTCAGTGAGTGGTAAGAAGTTGTTACCTGTGATCATGACGTTATCTGCACGGTACAAGTCTCCGTATTTCCCCTTCAACTTATCCAACACCTGCAGATAGCAAAAATATCAAGCACCATCTTAGCAACAATCACAATGTGATATATATATATATATATATGGATCTTTCTCTGAAACTGGGCAGTAAAGAGTGACATGGAAACCAAAAGTGAAAACCTTCCAAACAATAGCAAAACAATATTACAAATAATAGGAGAATCCATGTTCCTGTAAAGGTTTGCATGTTGTGCATATGTCATAGTTGCAATAAAGCTACTTCACTTAAATCTTTTTTTTATAGATCTTATACAAATAGAGCAATACGCTAATATCACTCATGTAACTTGGAAATTAAAACTGTGCACATACTTTACGATGCTGATATTTAATTCTTTCTTTAATTGATAGCAATTCAAATAATTATTGTTGCCTCTGTGTATTAAGTGTATTAGCAATGCTATATGTATTTAATCTATTGCACACAAAATATCAAAAGTAAACTTGTATACTATTCCCACTGACATCCCGCAGCCCGTCTCACCCGCTTCTTGACGTTGATGGAGATCATGCCGGCGTCGACGCTGATGAAGGCGTTCCGCTTGGTGGCGCTGTGACCGGGCTCAGCGATGATGAACGCCCGACTGTACTGGCGGAGGTGGATCCCCGCAGTCTCCTGTTCCATCTTCGCGTATCCCATCTGAGGTCATTCAAGGTCACGTGATTCATCGATTTTCTGTTAGGTTTAATATTATTTACCTTTTTCAAGAGAGTACATTTTTTTTTATTATATAATTATTTTTGTATTATTAAAAAAAATACTTTTGACTAAATGTAGTTTATTCATTGAATAATGTCTTTTGTCAGCGTCAGAGCACTGGTCAGCCGTACAGTAAAATTGCTTGATACATACATGAAACTATCAGTTGTGATAGTACAATGCTTGCAATTCCCATTCGATAGTAACAGTATTATACATGGGAGCAAGTGATTTGTTTTTTCCCCCCGCCATGTAGGTGACTATGGCCATATTCATGGCGATGTATTATACATGTGGTGAGTGCGCACTGTCAGTGTCACAAGTCGATACTCGTCTTTATATGACATTATATGTAAAGCGAGGATCTAAAGTCCCAACAAACAAGAGTGTACCAAGCAGTGCAGTGAGTGAGGCTAACGGCCGCTGAGGCGTCGGCGAGCAGGTGGCGCCACATGGAGAGGTCATGAGGTACCAATAGATGACCTAATGAGTAGAAGTGACCAGCCGATGATTTAGTGGCTGGGGCATAGAGGGATTTTCCGGCTTATTATACTCGGATAATGGCTTATACAGCACATGTTGCATATAAGATCTAACCGAGTATGGGCGCGGTGCATGCTGGGACACCTCGGGCATATGCAGGGGATGGGAGGAAGGAGCCAACACACTCCAGGTATTCATTATTACATACAATAGCGGGTTTATCATCTTATGTTTATATTTATATGAAATGGGCTTGACGGTAACTAGTGTAAGCAGGCTGAGGACGTCAGGACGTTAGTTAAAGTTGTATAGTCCGATGGTTTTGAGCTTCAGTCAACTTTTGAGATAAGTATATTAGATTGATGGTTATGATCTACCTTACTTTAATTTGAAGTTACTTTTATTTTACATGGCTAACTTTGTAGATATTTGAAGTGAAATAATGCCAAATTAATTTTGGCAAGAATGTCAAAAGTCTGACACCCGCAGGCTATGTGGTAACACTAACAGGTTATATTAAATTGGCTCGGTATTCCGTTCTACCTGTTGACACATATTTGATAAGTGCACCAGTATCTAAATTAGATATGTAGAATACAATCTAAATTACTATTTTGGCTTTGAAAATTTGATGTTTTCATCGGACTATGCAGATTTAAATGGAGGAACTGACAATTATTGAACTACAATTGCTCTAGCTTTGCCATGAGAACCACTGGATGTTGGCTGTCACCCATGGCTATATCTGATAGAAGCTTAACAACCACGGTCAGTTGAATCCTCATTTGTGCAATTGTGGTTTTTTTCTTTAAGAATGGGCCCGTGCACCTCTATCCACCTGTAAATAAACTGTTTTTACCTGTACTCCCTGATGACACTTACTGACAGCTGATCTTGAGTTGACCGCAAGTTTTTCTTTGTTCTGCACAGTTAACACTCTATGTAGGGTTTGTGTCGCAACGACATGATATGAAAACCCAGCGTGTTTATATATTGAGAGAGTACAATGTGTGTGTGTGGGGTGGGTGGGTGGGGGGTGGGGTGGGGGGTGAAGGGTTTGCACTGTATATAGGGATTGTAGCTCAATTGCATGACGATATGAAACCCCAGGATGTTTATTTATTGAGATTGTACAATGCTGGTTGGAGGGAGGGTTTGCACTGTATGTAGGGTTTGTGGCTCAATGGCATGATGATATGAAAACCCAGCATGTTTATTTATTGAGAGTGTAATATGGGGGGGGGGGGGGGGTTAGCACTGTATGTAGGGTTTGTGTCTCAATGGCATGATGATATGAAAACCCAGCAATTAATTTATTGAGAGTGTACAATATGGGGGGGGGGGGGGGGTTAGCACTGTATGTAGTTGTTGCTGACCTTATTCTTGATGATATGAAAACACAAACAAGTTTATATATTGAGAGTGTACAATGATCGTGGGGCAAGGGGGGAGGGGTGCAGTATGTAAGGGTTTGTATCTCAATGGCATGGCGATAGGAAAACCAGGATGTTATATATTGAGAGTGTACAATGCTGGGGGCGCAGGAGGGGGAGGGTTAGCACTGTATGTAGGGTTTGTGTCTCAATGGCATGGCGATACAAAAACCAGGATGTTTATATATTGAGAGGGTACAATGCTGGGGGCGCGGGAGGGGGAGGGTTAGCACTGTATGTAGGGTTTGTGTCTCAATGGATGGCGATACAAAACAAAACCCAAGATGTTTATATATTGAGAGTGTACAATCATGCGGGGGCGAGGGGAGGGGAGGGTAGACTGTATGTAGGGTTTGTGTCTCAATGGCATGGCGATACAAAAACCCAGGATGTTTATATATTGAGAGGGTACAATGCGGGGGCGCGGGAGGGGGAGGGTTAGCACTGTATGTAGGGTTTGTGTCTCAACGACATGATGATATGAAAGCCCAACAAGTTTATATATTGAATGAGAGTGTACAATGATCGGGGGCGGGGGGTGCACTGTATGTAGGGTTTGTGTCTCAATGGCATGGCGATACAAAAACCCAGGATGTTTATATATTGAGAGGGTACAATGCTGGGGGCGCGGGAGGGGGAGGGTTAGCACTATATGTAGGGTTTGTGTCTCAACGACATGATGATATGAAAGCCCAACAAGTTTATATATTGAGAGTGTACAATGATCGGGGGCGGGGAGTGCACTGTATGTAGGGTTTGTATCTCAATGGCATGGCGATACGAAAACCCAACAGGGGTGTGTGAGGGAGGGAAGAGGATGGTGCTGCCCCTCCAACAACCCAGGGACGAACTCGGCCCGACCCCGGACCCTATGAAAGGTCCGGCCCTGGTCCTTGTAGTCATCAGGGAAGAAGAAGAACTCAATACAGATGTGGTCTCAGCATGCAGGTGGAGGAATACTTTACTATCATCATTATATTCTCCATCAACCCCCCCCCCCCATTCTTAGGCAGGTAGCAACATGCTCCTTCCTTCCCACAGCCCAAAGCTAATCCCCCTAAACCGCTTTTATTATCCTGCAGCTATTTCCACGAACATAAATTAATCCCACCTCAGAAGTAGCTTTCTCTCCCAGTAGCTCCAACCCACCTGAGGCCTGGGTATGTTGTATTATAACAGACTTTATAACTAACTGTTGTACTATCACAGACTTTTACACCTACTAGTACTACTCGGGAGTCATGAGGCCGCCGTTAACTTACACCATTATACCGTGATATATTAGCCATATATACTATTATATCGTGATATACTAGCCATGTATATGTGTGTTTAAATACATACACCTATTTATATATATATGTACTATATATATATACATGTATATATATATATACATATATATATGTATATATACATATAGCACTCTACATCTCCTTATCCGAAATTCTGAAATATGAAAAGTTCCGAAAACCGAAGTTAAAAAAAATTCAGTATATCAGTAAATTGTAATAACATTTAGAGTATTTTTTATTCAACTTAGTGTGAATATTCATGATTCCCTGAAAAAATATTAATGTGTTTTATTATGGTTCATTAGAAGCTTCATATACTTAAGTATTACCAAATGTTTAGTTGGAAATCAAATGTCTTAAAGTATTTATGGTCTATAAATATAATTATCCCATTATTCTGAATTCCAACATACAACTGGACGCATGGATTTCGGATAAGGTATACAGTAAAACCTCTCTATACCAACCCCTCCACAGATCGACCACTCCCTTATATCAATCACTTTATTTGGGTCCCAAAAATACCATTATCAGGATATTCTAACTCTCTAAACCGACCAACTCCCTAAATGGACCACTTAAAATCGGTCCCATGGTCGGTCGATTTAGAGAGGTTTTACTGTAATTGCATTGCCTGTAGATAATTGTAAGCAAGAGACAATTTATGTATGGACGTAAACCATTTAAACCACATTCACTTCCAGAGGGGACGAGTGTCGTGGTCTGCACTCATCTCCCACGCAAGGAGCCACATAGGCAGGTAGGTGAGGATAGGGTGATGGCATCAGGGAGCCATAGGCGGTGTAATGTCCTAGGTGGTTTAATAACCCAGAATGCAAGAGGTGTGGGTTCAAATTCTGCTCTAGGCGCAATATTTCCCATTTTCATCACCCCCTCCATGCCACACATATATATCCGTACATATATATATGCATATATATAGACCACATATGCATTTATATTCATATATATACACATATATATATGCGTATACTATATATGTATATATATGATGTATAAACAATTACGCGAGTATAAAGGTGCAGAAGGGAATTTCATATTATTCTTCTTTACTGCACTTATTAGGTGCCATACTCTGTGTCTGGCCTCTCCTCCACGTGACTGGTGGCGCCGCACCGGAACGAATCCAAACCGGGACGCTCTGCTCTGTCATTCGCGCATATATATATATATATATATATATATACGTGTATATACACGTCTATATATGCGTGTGTATATATATATATAATATACGTGTATATATACGTCTATATACGTGTATATATGTGTATATGTATGTCTTTATATATACAGTAAAACCTCTCTAAATCGACTGACTTTTGGACCGACATAAAGTGGTCCATTTCGGGAAGTGTTCGGATTAGGGAGATAGAATGTGGTTACAATGGTATTGTTGGGACCAAAATATCGCGATCAGTATAGGGGAGTGGTCGATCTGTGGAGGTGGTCGGTTAGAGAGGTTTTACTGTATGTACATTTATGTGGACACATATATGTGCACATATATGCATACATATATGTGTACATATGTGTGTACATATATGTGGACACATATTTGTACACATATGTGTACATATAGGCATGTGTGTACATATGTGTGTACATGATATATGTGGACATTTATGTACACATATGAAGAGTAACAGTTTGTACCAATGCCCAACGAGGCGTAATTTCCTACCATGTTGATCTCGGCCGCCGGCCCAGTGACGTCACCTATGCCCACGCCGATCAGGTAGTCATGCTGTCCACGAACGCAGCCCAGTAGGGCCAGCACGGCGACCACACTCGGACACACCCGGGCCTGGCTCGCCATCACCCGGCAGGACACGCCCAGGACCAGCCGAACAAGCAGCCTGAAGTGGGGACCAGAAGGGCGAACAAGTGGTGAGCGGTGAGAGGGAGGTAGGGAGGTAGGGAGGTGTGCGCTGAGGCAGCAGTGTGGCAGTGGCGACTCGACAGTGTGAAGGCGGCCACTGAAGGAGCGCCACTTCCGGATAGTGAGCATCAGTCGAACTAACCAGGCAGCGACTGCTCCACTACTGGGCCACCACTCTCTCTCTCTCTCTCTCTCTCTCTCCCCCCCTCTCTCTCTCTCCCCTCCACCGGGTGCACTGGCCGAATCGGTAGAGCGCGGTTCCCGGTTGAGTCAAACCAATGGCTTATACAATTTATACTTGTTGCTTCCTAGCCTGGCACTCGGCATTAATACGATCGGGCAAGGACTGGTTAGCTAAGTGTCAGGATAATGTGACTGAGTAGGATATCGAGTCATGGTGCCAGCAGGCTGATTTCTCAGTGTGGCAGCACTATGAAGTTGCCATGGGGGCACACTGTCACAAGTCAGTACCATATGACCATAGACATACAACTCCAACAACAAACCACCCAGCCTGCTCAGTGTTGGGATTATGTTACTGAGTGAGATATTGGGCCATAGTGCCTGTAGCCTGCTTTCCCAGTGAGGCAGGATTATAAAGTCATAATGAGTGCGCACTGTCACAAGTCGGTACCCGTCCTGATATGACCTTCGATGTTCCCAGCACCTAAAACTCCAACAACCAATCAATCAACTCTCACTCTCTCTAAATATATATATAAACAAAGAAACCCCTTAAATATATATATATATATATATGTAATATCTATATATATATATAGATGCATATATTATGGTCCGGAGAGTGAAGCACATTACACGCCCGTCTATGCGCCGTATATATATATATATATATATATTATATATACTCACTTATATATACATATACATATATACTTATATATATATATACATATATATATATATATATACATGTATATATATATCAAGACATTTGACGGAGTGGTAAAGCTGCATAGTCCGATGAATCATCAAATTTTCAAAATAAAAAAATTATCTAGATTTGATTCTACATATCTAACCTTGATACTGATGGGCTTATTAAGCATTGGGGATGTTGGCCCGCTAACATCTGTAATTCGCCAACGAGACGCCAGGTGGATCCTGGGTCAAGCCGCGCATTCGTCACTCGCCCTCCGACTCCCGAGCAGGCAACATCTAATTGCAGAAGCCTATGGTGTCAGCATGTTGGTGTGCTTGCCGAAACTAATTTGACATGTTTACATTTCAAATATCTCAAAAGTTAGCCATTCAAACTATAAGTTACTTCAAACTAAAGTAAGGTAGATTATGACAATCAATTTAATGTATTTATCTCAGAAAAATGTAAGAAATTCAAAATCATCGGACTATGCAACTTTAATTATCCGGGCGATGAATGTTTAATCATTCAGATACTCTCCCATGTTTCACATACACCTATATATTTAACATGATCTATATAATATATATATATATAATAATAATAATTATTATTATTATATATATATAAATATATATATATATATATATATAAGGACACGGAGCAGAGAAGACGCGCTGAATTGTTTAGCGATGATGTATCGGTTCGACCAGCGATTGCGCCAATTGTATTCAGCGCGGACATATAGCGCCAGTGGCGCCCCCACCGGCGCCTCTATGTACCGCGCGACCTACGGTTTCTGTTCACTTTGCTTGCTGTTGTTTTTATTTGCTACTCGGACTAAGATTATATTATATATTTATATAAGTTTAAATTTGCCCGTCCAAACGGGTCTAGCGGCAATAACAGCCAGACGCAGCTGCCATAGAGTGCTTAGAACCCCTCACAGGTGGCGCCAGTGTGGCCAATAGACGAGATCACGGTTCCGAGTGCGCATGCGCTGTAAACGGCGTTGGCAGCAAAGCAAATGCGAATGGTCATTGAGTTTGTCGATATGCATAGGGAAAAACTTCGATTTTTATTCAAAATGAATCGAAATACATAACAATTTGGCATAAACATGTATGCACACATGCAATGTAATGATCTGATTAATATAGATAAGACAAAACTAGCCATAGTTAAATATTTTGAGCTAAGAAACATACAATTCCACACAAAACAATAAGTGATATCCACATTACCATTATTAATTATTGTTCTAAATATTAAAATGCCAAATGTGTGAACATACACTTGTTTCAGAGAAATAGATAACCAATATCTGATTAACCCTACTAATTTTCTATTTCTACATGTGTCATTAACTGTAGGATATAAATAAAAACATTAATAAAATATGTAAAACTGACTCTGGCTATGGCTCTAACACTAGTCTGCCCACATTTGTCTAAATCTAAATGCACATACGCATAGCATAAGATGTGCTGATTATATTGATGTAAATGCAATGCTGGATAAAAGCATAATTTATTATATATATTTTTTTAGTTAGTGTTCTATGTTTCAAACAAGAGCTGAGATGAGCTGAAACTAGCACATTTCACAACTGCACTCAGTGTATTAATTAGCATGTGCCATGTGCTTCTCACGGGTTTGCTTTGCTTTGACACATCCCACAATGCACCGCGCCGCTGGAATGGTGATGTAGTCTATACTGTAACTACACAGGGCCAGTTAGATAGGATATAGTGAGTATACCATAATTTAGGGAACTGAAGATAGATGTTTTGTTTGTTTGTTGTTTTACATCCTAGCAACATCTAATGTCCTATCACCGACTTGTGACAGTATGCACTCATGGCAATGTTATAGTGCTGCCCCACTGGGAAATCAGGCCGCCGGCACCATGACCCGATATCCCACTCAGTCACCTTATCCTGACACCAAGCTAACCAGCCCTTGCCCTATCCTAACAATGCCAAACACCAGTCTAGGAAGTGACAAGTATCAATTTTTAAGTCATTGGTTTGACTCGACCGGAAACCGAACTCGCGAACTCACGATCTTCCACACGCGAGGCCTGTGCTCTACCGATTCGGCCACCGCGCCCGGTACTGAAGATAGATAGTGTCCTTGTTTATATTCCGATAATAGATTATAGAGCACATATGGAGTAAAGCCTCTCGAACCAACCACTTCCGCACATCGACCACTCCCCTATATCGATCGTTTTATTTGGTTGCCAAACGATCGCCCATACGATACTGTTGTAATGATAAACAAAAATCGCTAAACCGACCACCTCCCTAAATGGACCATTTAAAGTCAGTCCCATTGTCGGTCGATTCAGAGAGGATTTGCTGTATACAGTAAAACCTCTCTAAATCGACCGATCTTGGGACCGACTTTAAGTGGTCAATTTAGGGAGGTGGTCGGTTTAGGGAGTTCAACAATTGTTACAATGGTATTGTTGGGACCCAAATAATGGGATTGATATAGGGGAGTGGTCGATCTGTGGAGGTGGTCGGTTAGGGAGGTTTTACTGTATATGTATATATAACCAGTCCTATCTGCAGAACATGGGAACGATAAGGCGACCCCTATAATGTAAAACAAACACTAACAACCTATCTCAAAGTGCATCATCAAGCAGAAACACAGCTCACAAAGTATCATTACAGAGTAATCTCATCGTACTATAGACCCCTTTCAATGTTTATAAACATTGTGTATGCGCGAGCAGCTTGGCTGCAGAACGAAGGCACACTGTCATTGAGTTTGCTGGTACACGCAGTGCAAAACGTTTATTTTATTCAAAATTCATAGAAATGCAGAGCCCTACCCTTATAAATTTAATATAATCTATTCGTTGAATATGTTTTCTATATGTGTTCCAAGCAGGTTGCTTTGAGGTGGTGTAGTTTTAGAGATATTTCACTTTTTCTGTATGAAGATTGCTCATGACCATTGACAATGCATTGAGTTTGCTGATACATGCAGTGCAAAATGTCTATTTTATTCAAAATTAATAGAAATGCAGAATCCTAACGTTATAAATTTAATATAATCTATTCTTTGAATACATTTTCTATATGTGTTCCAAGCATGTTGCTTCTAGGTGGTGTGGTTTTAGAGATATTTCACTTTTTCTGTATGAAGATAATTCAAAATTTCTCACGGCCATTGACAATGCATTGAGTTTGCCGGTACGCGCAGTGCAAAACGTCTATTTTATTCCAAATTAATAGAAATGCAGAAGCCTAACCGTATAAATTTAATATAATCTATTCATTGAATATGTTTTCTATATGTGTTCCAAAGGGGTTGCTTCTAGGTGGTGTGATTTTAGAGATATTTCACTTTTTCTGTATGAAGATTGCTCATAGCCATTCAGTTTGCAGTGTGACAGTGTGTTGTCCTGCATCCAAAAGGCATGCGCACCACTGACCTAGATACTTATGCTGACGTCATATGAAATAGGTCTATAGACGAGAACTGAGCATTTGAACAAAAATGGAGGACGGTGGGGGGTCCTATTTCGATCACATTATTTAATAGCTATAAAAGGTAGCTCTCTCCGCACACCTATGAAGGCACACATTATATATATGCTGTATAAGCATTATATGAGTATAATCATCCGTAAACTGATTATCCTTTAGTGTGCCTCTGGTTGCACCTTGTCTGGACACCTCACAACTACTGACACTTAACAACTCAGGCGAATAATCAGACGGGATGGCCGAATGAGTTAGAGCGTCCGTCTCCTGTGTTGGTAGACGATCGGATCGTGGGTTTGAACCCTGGTCCAATGACTTAAAAATTGATACTTGTTGCTTCCTAGTCACGCGCTCTGCATTATTAGGATAGGGCAAGGACTGGTTTGCTCAGTGTCAGGATAATGTGACTGAGTGGGATATCAGGTCATGGTGCTGGTGGCCTGGTATTCCAGTGGGGAAGCACTGTACAGTTGCCATGAGTGCGCACTGTCACAATTCGGTACCCGTCCTGATATGACCTTAGATGTTGCTAGGACGTAAAACAACAACAAACAAACAACAACTCAGGCGAATGGACAGGCTCTCTGCCTTGCCTGGTGCTGCCACCTGGCCTATTCAGCTGTCACGACTCAGCCTCTTGCCTGTACCACTCGCCAGCGCTTTCCGGGAGGAGGACGACCGCACCCTCTGGACTCGCCTTGGCCACCACCACCTCTCCCCCGTCGGCCGCCTTGGAAAAGATGCACACATAAATGTGAAGGAGCTGGGGGAAGTCTAGAGCCGTGTTTACATGGGCAATTGTGAAGCGAATTAGGCAAATCGATTTACATGAAGCGATGTAGTGGCACGTTTACACGACAAATTTGAAACTGTCTCCGCGACCGGGAACCAGCAGCCTTAGTGGTGAGCCTGTAGCCGGCGAGCACCGCTATTCGACACTATCGGCGACCGGGAACCGGCAGCCTTAGTGGTGAGCCTGTAGCCAGCGAGCACCGCTATTTTACACTATCGCCGGCCGGGAACCAGCTGAATCGCTTCATATAAACCACCTCGCAAGGTGGTTTACATAAAGTGAATCATATGAAGCGAATCAGCCCTAATCCGGCTCAGAGTCGCGTTTACACGGCGATTGTGAGGCGAACTTGGCAAGGCGATTCATATGAAGCGACTTAACTCGCCCGTGTAAACACGGCTTATGCGGCTGCCCTCTCCTGGGCCCCTCTCTGGCGGGACTCCTCAGTGATGATGTTCACCGACAGCACCACCGTATACACAACCTTACATTCAGGTCTCTCTAAATGCCCAGAGATCATGTATTTTCTCAGGCACCTGTTCTGACTTGCCGCAGACTATAACTTCCAGTTCTCCTCGGTCTACATCAGGAGTAATACTCTTGCCAGAGAACACAGTTTTCCATCCCACTACCTTGTTTTGTCTTTCCTTCCATCTTGTAGGAAATAATTATACATTATATATACATTATATATGCTGTATAAGCTATTGTACGAGTATAACAATGCCAGAATCTTCCATCGGCTCCTCAGCCCTTACTGCTCCCTCAGTCATCATACACACATGGGTAGTTATTAGTTCAAGAAGTCAGTTATTTAACCGGACACCTTCTAGACTGTCATTTGTGTCAACATTAGACTCACGGTGTCATAATATTATGTTCAGGGTGAAAATACAGATGTGACTGTATAATGCAAACCTCGCACTTTTACTAGTAATAGTATTAGATGCATTAAATGCTTGGACAAAAATAGAGAATGCAATTCTCATGGTTTTTATTCCCAACGTTGAGTAAATTCAATGTCACTTCACTCCATCACTCACTGACTCACTCACTGATTCATTCATCAACCCACTCAATCATCCACTCACTCACCAACTCACTTACCACCTCACTCACCCACTCACTCACCCATTCACTCATTCATACACTCATTCACTTAGCCCCTCATGCACTCAGGAATTTAGGAACACACCCAATCATCCACTCATCCCCGCCTCCACTCACTCACTCGCTCACTAGCTCACTCAGTCACTCACTCATTCACTCATCTACTCACTCACTCATCCGCTCACCTATCCACACACCTACAAACTCACTCACCCACTCACTCATTCATCCACTCACTCACCCATTCACTCATCCACGCATTCACTCACCCTTCATCCACTCACCCACTCACCACTCACTCACCGTCTCACTCACCAACTCACTCACTTACTCACCCACTCACCCACTCACTCATCCACACATTCATCCACCCACTCATCCCCTCATCGCCTCACCCTCTCACCCTCTTACTCACCCACTCACCCACTCACTCATCCACACATTCACTCACCCACCCATCCACTCATCCCTTCACCGACTCACTGACTCACTGACTCAGATATGCTGTCAACATCTTCCACATATAGTGGGGCTTCCCACATAGATGGCACAGTCGCCATATGATATGACCCAGGAACTTGTAATAATATTTCACTAGAATATCTGATACCATAGCCTGCCTGTTTGAAGGACAAATGAATGTACAAATAATTGATCTAATTAGAATTAATTCTGTGGACCATTTGCTAACTGATTATGACCCACATTTCGTTGGAGGGACACTGGGGCAACACTGGGGCAACACTGGGGCACCACTGGGGCACCACTGGGGCACCACTGGGGCACCACTGGGGCACCACTGGGGCACCACTGGAGAAACACTTACCACTTGTTTCATACACTCAATGACAGAGGTGTGCCAATCCCTGATCGAGGACCAGACGGGATGCCCGAATGAATTGAGTGTCCGTCTCCCATTTTGGTAAAGCGTGGGTTTGAAACCCATAGGTTCGAACCTTGGTCGAGTCAAACCAATGACTTAGCAATTGACACTTGCAGCTTCCTATCCAGGCACTCGTCATTATTAGGATAGGGCAAGGACTGGTTGGCTCAGTGTCAGGATATTGTGACTGAGTGGGATACCAGGTCATGGTGCTGGTGGCCTGGTCTCCCAGTGGGATGGCACGATAGAGTCACCATGAGTGTGTACTGTCACAAGTCAGTACCCATCCTGATATTACCTTAGATGTTTCCAGGACGTAAATAATCAACCAGGTTGATTGAGAATAGGTGGTCTTTACACTGTGATGCGTCAGTGGTTCCGTAGACTACGGTGGCGCCACCTGGGGTGAACTAAGATCATACACCCGCCCACTTCGCCGTTCTGATGCAGGTGGGTGGCGGTAGGTGGCAGGACCTGGATTAGGCGTCCTGTCCGATCATTGTGGTTCAGCCGAGTGCCACTAGGTGGAATCCTCAAAGACAAGAGATTGGCTGGTTGTTGGAGTTTTACGTCCTTGTACCATTCAAGGTCATATCAGGATGGGTACCGACTTGTCACAGTGTGCACTCATCGCGACTTTATAATGCTGCCTCAATGGGAGACCAGGCCGCCAGCACCATGACCTGATATCCCACTCAGTCACATTATCCTGACACAGAGTCAACGAGTCTTTGCACTATCTGAATAACGCCAAACACCTGGCTAGCCCGTGACAAGTATACATTTTTAAGTCATTGGTTTGACTCAATCAGGATTTTAACCAGTGAGTTCGAATCCCATGATCTACCAAAACAGCAGCCGGATGCTCAACTCATTCGACCATCCTGTCTGGTCCCACACATGAGAGAATATATCCCTCTCAAACAGTCAAATGGCTGTTACTTAGGTTAACTTTTAGGTCTTTAGTGGGCGACGGTCGTTAGCTCTGTATATCAGGAGTGTTTTCTGATCCATCTGACGGGATCTCATTTGTTAGATTGATCTGTGTGACATTAGAGCAAAGCCGCTTCATGAGCCACTTCATGCTGATAACAGATAACATATATTAATGTATATATATGAATACATATCTATATACATAGAACTATATAGAAATATATACCCATACAATGCAGGTGTGGGGAGCGGATCACTTCCCTGCTGTTGGACACATAGTTAACCACAGGTTTGGGTTTAATCCGCTAGTTGGCGCCTCTCTCTGCGTGAGGCACATCGTGATGTGTGCCGAGACGGCCGTAATCATTCTGCATCCCAGGTTTAATGGATCCCAGGTGAGCTCATACTGACATTTTTTGTTGTTTTTTACTTGGGAAGAGCATGGCTTTGACAGAAGTCGTGATATGTATTGAAAGACTTTGTCATTAGTGTCATTTACACTGATGGTAAACAGTAGTATGTAATAACTAATATTAAACACTGTATCCTCCATACAGTCGTCCATTTCCGTGAGCTTATATCCGACTAACCATCCGAGCAGGTCTGGAGGCGGTAGTGACCAGACGCAGCTGGTATCAGGGTTGCCAGGAACCACTCACAGGTGGCACCCTAGTGGCAGAAGCAGGAACTAACTCCTATGACAGTAGGATAGTAGGTAATATCTAATATATAGAAGGGAACTGATAAGTGGTAGTGTTTATATTCCCAAAATCTGATAGTAGATTATAGAGCACATATATATATATAACTCTTCTTTATTGTGTCCATTGTAACGGGCTGAGGAGCCGATGGAAGATTCTGGCATTGTTATTCTATTGGGATTATGAAAGACCATGTAAAAAAACTAATCAGTTTATGAGCAAATGCATAAGCAGAAAGTATGTTGACCATTACAATGGACAAAGTTTGGTCCCACATTGCTTAGCACCTTTTGAGACAGTCTCATATATATATATATATATATATATATATATATATATATATATATATTTATATATATGCAGTTTCTGATAATATACAATCTCTCCACTATCTTTCAATCCTTTGTTCAAACACCCTAACGGAATACATCTTATTCTTAACGGAACCAGGTTTATGCCATTGGGATTGGAGCCGTATCTCAAAGCACATCTTGTTTTAAAAGTAATGCAACCGAATATCTGCAGGGAGAGTGCTGAGGTCTGTAATGTATGAATGATGTTTGTTGTTTGTTTGTTGTTTGTTTGTTGTTGTTTTACGTCCTAGCAACATCTAAGGTCATATCAGGACGGTGTATGAATGATGTCATAGATGCGATTTCCTCATCACATGACCTAGACGAGACGAGTTCCCCCCAGACCGGGAACTATTGGGGGACTCATCTAGATTGCATCTGCACACTTAACCATCTTGGACTCTGACAAATGCTCTCCAAGCACACCTTTTCAGTTTGTGTAACTGAATATGTGTAGGGAGTGTGCTAATATCAGTGTCCGATATGGCTTTAATGTATCGGTGGTGTTGGCTGGGGGCTTCAATAGCATATCTGGAGAAGCTGTTCCACACTCTCTTAGTAAAGAAGAATTGCCCGAAAGTGGTTTTGGCTCTTCTCCTGAACAACTGGTACACATGTCCTCCAGACCTGTATCTACTCCCACCTTGGACATATCAGGTGAAGGCAATGGTGCTGCCACCTTGTGGGGAATTCGGCATTCAAAGAAATGGATCAGGCCTGGATTAAAGCATCACAGTCCGATGAAAGCATCACATTTTCAAAACCAAAATACTGACCTAGATTTGATTCTACATATCTAACTTATATGCTGTTGCATTTATTAAGCATTTGTTGCCACATAGAAGGGAATACCATTTGTTTGTTTGTTTAACAACCCCCGAGCACAACAAGTAAACATTGGCTATGGGGGTAGAAGGGTTCATTGATTGATTGATTGGTGGTTGCTTTATGCCGTGTCGGCAGCATAGGCCATAATCATGGCGAGAAATGTTTGTTTTTTGTTCAAACCATCGCTTTTACATTTAAAAGCAGACAATCAATTATGTCCCCTAGAAAAAGAAAAGTTTTATTAATAATTGATAGAATCTAGGTGGCCCAGCAGTCCAGCTGCCCTCAAAAAGGCTAAAATGTTTTCCTGTTTTACCTTAGTGAAAAGGTCATGCATACTGTCTGCAGTGTAGAACTGTTGGCGCAGGGCCAAAAAATCAACTCAACTTAGTAAAATGTGTTTGAGTGTCAGCGGGGACTGACACCCAATACATTCAGGGGGAGGTTCCCCCTTGAGCAGAAAAACATGTGTAAGCCACGAATGGCCAATATGGCAGCGGCTAAGGACCACTTGGTCCCGCCGACCTCCCGCATGAGTCTGTGGTGGGTTTCCCACAGATGGTTCAATTTCTTTAAGTTCATTAATGTTTTCATCCCACTCATGTTGCCATTTGGATTTTATGTGGGTGGCTATTAGTGGTTTCAGATCAGAGTGAGGGATCAGACATGGTTCAAGATCACAGTTCAGGGCCTTCTTCGCAGCCCGATCAGCTCGTTCGTTTCCTTGTATGCCGGCATGGCCAGGCACCCAGCACAGGTGGATGTCATACCCATCCGTTGTCAGTTGGTTCATTTTATAAATGACCGTTGCTAGAATAGGGTGATTCGTTTTCAGTCCAGCAACAGCCAGGAGGCAAGAGAACGAATCACTGTATATAACATAGTTAGTGTGGTTGGATACCTCGATACACTCCAACACGAGAAGGAGTGCTCGGGCTTCTGCAGTGAAAATTGAGCTCTGATCAGGCAAACGTACACCAAATTTTTCCCATCGGCAGACTGCCGCAGCAGCTACCCGGCTTTGGTCTTTCGAACCATCAGTGTATATGGAGAGGTGGTCTGCAAATTGGCCTTGAATCTCTGCATGCAGTCCTTGGTACTCGAGTGGATGTGTCCCAGACTTCCTCAGTTCTGTGAGTCGGAGGATAACCGATGGCTTTCTCAATGACCACGGGGGATGTTCTGGGACTTTGGCATCCTCCAACACATCCAAATCCATGCCCAAGGTCTCCAAATGAGGTTTCATTCGGAGCCTCAGTGGCCGGATGTAATTCGCCCTGGCTTCATACCTGGATTCATCATGTTGCTCGAATAGACAATTGTGTGCAGGATTCAATGCATTAGTTTTTATCTTGACTACATATTGCATGGCCAGTTTGATTCTCCTGTTGTTAAGTGATGGTTCATTGGCATTGACGTAAAGGCTCTGAACCGGTGAGGTGCGGAAGGCCCCAAGGGCCAGGCGCAGTCCCTGGTGGTGGATCCTGTCTAGCAGCCCAATATATGATTTCCTTGCAGAACCGTATACTATGCTGCCGTAATCCACTCGTGACCGAACAAAGGTTCTGTACAAGGAGAGCAGAACATCTCTGTCCGCTCCCCACTCTGAGCTGGACAGCACCCTCAGAATATCTAGCGCTTTCAGGCATCTTGTTTTCAGGTACTTTATATGTGAAGGGAATACCAAGTCAAATTAATAGAACCTATTACTGCAGAAGCCTATGGTGTCAGAGTTTTGCCATGCTTGCCAACATTAATTTATCATGTTTGTACTTCAAATATCTCAAAAGTAAGAAATTTAAGATAAACATTACTTCAAACTAAGGCGAGATAGATTATAGCGATCAACCTAATATATTTATTTCAGACAATGATAACAACTCAAAACCATCGGACTATGCAACTTTAACCTAGTTTGGGACCTCTGGCGTATGTTATGAAAGGGCCTTAAATTAAACAAAGAGACATAAATATTAAAACACATGAATTGTTTACTTGCATAGTAAAGTAATTCACTCTTTTCATTGGCTATACAGCCAGCTAATTCTGACATTTCAGTAATAGTATTACTTACATGCAGGTGTGCTATTGCTTTTCATCCTAGCAACATCTAAGGTCATATCCTACATGTAGGTATCAATTGATAGCTTGCAAGTATTAAGCGGGGGCCTTTTTTTCTTCTTTTTTTTGGGTACATTAGTTGTCTAAGCAGGGGAAATTTCAGTAGCAGTCGACTGGTCTTCCTCATTCCACTGCTCCTTGCCCTATCCTAGTAATGCCGAGCATCTGGCTAGGAAGGGTTTGACTCGACTAGGATTCGACCCCACGACCCCACGATCTACCAACACGGGAGACGGACGCTCTAACTCATTCAGCCATCCCGTCTGCTTGTTATGCAGGGCGTGTAAGATATGGTACTTTCGCTACTAGGTTAATTCAGCACTGAGAGGGAGGCTTGTATATTTTTGTGTGTGGATATATTATAGCCATCCTTGAGAAAATCCTGAAAGCTGAACACACCAGATGCGATCGCCTAATTGGTAGAGTGCAGGCTTCCTGTATGGAAGATTGGGAGTTCGAAGTCAAGTCAATGACTTATAAAATTGATAGGATAGGACAAGGACTGGTTTGCCCAGTATCAGGATAATGTGACTGAGTGAGATCTCGGGTCATGGTCCCAGCAGCCTTGTCTTCTAGTCAGGGCAGCACCATAATGTAACAATGAGTGTGCACTGTCATAAGTCGATACCCATCCTGATATGACCTTAGATGTTGATAGGATGTAAAACAACAACAAACAAACAATCCAATGTGCGGTGAGTGCCTAACCGGAAGCACAGGGACTTCCTGTGTGTGATCCACTGCCAGGGGAGTGGTTACTGACCTCCAGACAGGAGAGCGAACAACCTCGATACCAAAGAATGAAGGCTGGGTAGAGCAAAGATCGGTTTGTTTGGAGTGCCGTGCTATTTCTGGCTACACACCAGTTCGTAGATGCTTTGCGTGAATGTAATTTTCAGGAGTACTTTTCTTTAGAGGACAATCCTGCATTCAGACCAATGTTGTCCCGCCATAGCAGGCGTCCTGTCATTGGCATGGCAGTTAGAATGAAACAAGACTAGCTCCTAAATTGAAAAGCTGTTATTGTAGACATGTTCTTATATAAAATAAGAAGCTGTACACAATTGACCGGGGTTCAGTAATCACTAGGGTAACTATAGACAGGCGTTTTCATAAAATGAAAAGGTGTACACAATCGATAGGGGTTCGGTAATCACCAGCGTAACTGTAGATAGGTTCTTTCGTAAAATGAAAAGTTGTACACACTAGACACGGGTTCAGTAATAACTGGGGTAACAATAGACAGGTTCTTTCGTAAAATAAAAAGCTGTACACAATTGACTAGGGTTCGGCAATCACTGGGGAAACTGTAGACAGGTCCTTTCGTAAAATGAAAAGCTGTACACACTTGACAGGGGTTTTCACCTAGGTAAGTAAAGACATGTTCTCCTGTGGTAGTGTTTCCAGTGTATGAAGAACCATCACCACCACCACAATCGCCACCACAACCACCAACACCGTAACCACTACAACCACAACACCAGTTACCCACTACAACTACCAGCACCAGAACTATAGCAATCACAACCACTATCACCAATACAACCACCAACATCATAAACACAACCACCAACACCATCACCACAACCATCAAAACCACCATAGCCACCACAACGACCCAAACCACCACAACCAAAAACCAACCACTAGAACCACCAGTACTAGAACCACCACAATCGCAATCACCAAAAAACCCACTAACACAACCAAAACACCATAACCACAACCACCAATACCATAACCAGAACTACCACAACAACCAGCACTAGCACAACCAGCACCACAACCTCCGCAATCACCAGCACCACAACCACAACATCATAACCACAACCACCAATACCATAACCAGAACTACCACCACAACCAGCACTAGCACAACCAGCACCACAACCACCGCAATCACCAGCACCACAACCACAACACCATAACCACAACCACCAATACCATAACCAGAACTACCACCACAACCAGCACTAGCACAACCAGCACCACAACCACCGCAATCACCAGCACCACAACCACAACACCATAGCCACAACCACCAATACCATAACCAGAACTACCACCACAACCAGCTCTAGCACAACCAGCACCACAACCACCGCAATCACCAACACCACAACCACAACCACCACCTTAAAGATGCATAGTCCGATGAAATATGAAATTGTCAAAAACTAAACAATTATCTAGATTTGATTATTACACATATAACTTAGATACTGATGCACTTATTGAACATTTATTTATGCATAGAAGGCAATACTGAGTCAATTTAATAGAACATGTTACTGTAGAGGTCTCTGTTGTCAGAGTTTTGGCAAGCTTGCCAAAACTAATTTTCCATGTTTGCACTTCAAATATCTAAAAGGTTTACCATTTAAAATAAAAGTAATGTTAAACTAATGTAAAGAAGATACTAGTGATCGATCTAATATATTTATCTCAGAAAAATTACAGAACCTCAAAACCATCGGACTATGCAACGTTAACCATGAGGGTAGCTCAGGCACCACACATATGACTTTGCAACCAGTTTTCTCCAGTTACCCCTGCTATCTATTGCACGCTTAGTTCAAATTAATTTTCAAATTAACTTTCTGCTACGAGACTACCTCTTATCTATAAACAATTGTTCTAAAGCCATCACAATATGGGTCTCCCCTCCTACCCCCTTCCCTACACAATAGATACATATGATGTCTAGTCACCCCCCTCCCCCCGCCCACACACACACTCACGCCGTGAATAGTTAAACAGTGTAACCTTGATTTCCGTCAGAGTTTTCTTCTTCACATCTGTGTAATTCAATCACCGCCCTGATATGACCCTAGATGTTGCTAGGACGCAAAATCCCCAACAGACAAAACAAAAACAATGTAATTCAATCCTGAGTAGGATGTCTATCAGTTTGTCTTAAGCATGAATTGCTATTCAAACCCCCACATACCCCACCCACCCAAATGTTCCAACGTACAAGCTGTGTTTGTTTTATCTGAGTGTCCTTAGTATGGATGCAGAGTTGCCCGTTGAATACAAGGTATCACTGTACATGGTTTCTAGACTAGATTTAACCGACAATTAAAGGTCTTTTAAAATCTTTCAAGATTCTGGCAAGATCATAGAACAAATAATACATGACCAAATTAAGACATTCCTTGAGTCTTCTAACTATTTGACCTACCAGCAAAATGGCTTCAGGAAAAATAGGTCCACCACCGGGGCACTGGCGTCTCTACTGGATGAACTTTTATCAAACATAGACAAGGGTGATCTTTCTATCGCAGTCTTCCTTGATTTCAAGAAGGCATTTGATACGATCGACCATAAAATCCTCATGCATAAAATAGAACGAACTGGGCTAGGCAATAGAGCACATAGCTTCCTCACAAATTACCTCAGCAATAGGAAACAATACACAAAACTAAATGACACCAACTCGACCACTCGAGAAATAAAAACAGGAGTTCCACAGGGCTCCACTCTGGGACCCCTATTGTTTCTAATATTTATAAATGACCTACCTCTAGTTTCCAACAAAGCATCTTTCACATTATTTGCCGATGATGCAGCACTAACAATACATAACAAGGACCTTGCCATAGCCGCAACCGAGGCTGGAATGGCGCTGGATGGAGTGAACACATGGTGCAATGAGAATAAACTAACACTAAATGGCACTAAAACTGAGTACATAATCTATGGAACCAAAGCCAGGAAGGTGAGGGCCCGGCCAATACAACTGCAGATGGGTGGCTTAGTGCTCCGTGAAGTGAACTCCTATAAGTACCTAGGCACAACTCTCGATGCGACTCTAACTGGTACCCAACAGCTGGCAAGACTTAACCAAACACTGGCACTAAAAATGAACACATTCAGAAAAATAAGGACATATGTAAGTGAGAATACTGCGCTGCAGCTGTACAAGTCAACAATATTACCAATTATAGACTACAATGATATCATCTATGGATTACTAACGAAGCAGCAAGAGACCAAATTACAAAGAACGCAAAACAGAGCCCTCAGAACAGTATTCCAAGGCAAGATACTAAGTGTGGTTGAAATGCATAGCAGAGCAGGGCTGGACACTCTGGATGTACGTAGGAACCTACACCTAATGACGTTGATGTATAAACGTGCGAGTGATGACAAATACATAGATCGCACAACCAGGATAACGAGAAGGGGGACATCGACTCTGCTCTGGGTGCCCAACCCTAATACAAATAAGTTAATGAGAGCTCCGATTTACAAAGGAAGTGTCATGTGGAATGAGCTCCCAACCAAAACCAGAGAAGCGGGTTCGATCCTTGCCTTTAAAAATGCATACAGAGCTCACCTGGTTATTCAGGCCCAAAACCTGGCACTGCAAATATATAATACGACCTGGTGAACGTCCCATTGACTTCGCCCTCTCTCATGCCTGCTCTCTCCCTGCGTGTCCGCCCCCCTACCCATGGACCCCTCTCCCCCATCCACATTTGACAAACAACTATTATAACTCAAAGACCCGAGACCCACTACCCCTACTTTAGACCCATTACCACCACTGAATAACTACATCAACCAGCAATGCACACAATATAAACCACTATACATGCACAACATGGCACTATTTAAAGACTAACCGTTATTAAAACCAAATCTAACTGATATACAAACACAACATATGATTTAACCACTAGTGTACATTACTGCACACTCTATCTTGATGCATATACCTTGCACTATGGTGAGTACATATGCTGTACCCTATGCAGCATAGGCTGCTCCCCCACTTTCTTTTATGTTCAGAATGGGTTGTGCTGCACACAATGATGCATATACCTTGCACTATGGTGAGTACATATGCTGTACACTATGCAGCATAGGCTGCTCCCCCACTTTCTTTTATGTTCAGAATGGGTTGTGCTGCACACAATGCAACACATTCCACTTCCACTATGTACAGATGAAATGCGACCACTCTGATGGCTGGAAGACCAGTGCCACGGCGCAAAAAATATTTACCAACAAACAAAAAAAACAAAAAAAACAAATAACCCAAACCCCCCAAAACTACCAGATCTCATGTGAGAGTAGATTAAAAAAAAGTGTGTGTCTATGGACTACTGATCTAAAGTGGTCGAGTTGGCTGCTATTTCGCCTTGCCCTGTTTGTGGGTGTGCACTGCATCGGTGCTGGTTTATACACACACACAGCTCGTATCATCAACACAGCTGAAGGATGCAGGGAGGGGGTGTAAATTGACCCCGTTATTGCTAATACTAGATTCCTCTCTGTGCCACACTCAATCAACTCTGACCGCTGTGAAGTAGTGTGTTGTTCTCTCTCGTTCTCTCTTTTTCTCTCTCTGTCTCTCTTTCTCCCTCCCTTTCCCTCTCCCGTTCCTTCTCTTCCCTTCCCTCTCGTTCCCTTTGTTTGTTTGTTTGTTTGTTTCTTTATTTCATTCTTCCCCTTTTCTTCCTTTCTTTCTTCCTTTCTTTCTTTCTTTCTTCCTTTCTTCCTTTCTTCCTTCCTTCCTTCCTTTCTTTCTTTCTTTCTTATTTTCATTCTTTTCTTTCATTCTTTCTTTCATTCTTTTCTTTCATTCTTCCCTTTTCTTTCTTTCTGTCTTTTTCTTTCTTTCTTTCTTTCTTTCTTTTTTCCATTCTTCCCTCTTCTTTCTTTCTGTCTTTTTCTTTCTTCCTTTCTCTCTTCCTTTCTTCCTTTCTTTCTTTCCTTCTTCCTTTCTTTCTCTCTCTCACCTTATCTCTCTCTTTCTTTCACTTTCTCTCCCAGGCCTTCTCTATATCTCTCTCCTCCTGACTGGCACAACGCTACATAGTAGACACAGACAACGCGACATAGAATTACTGAATATTACATATTAAACTATAATGACTCCCGCAGCCCTGATCCTGTGACAGGGCTGCTACACAACCTGTTAGAAAAAGTGTTGGAAGCCTGGGTATAAGAACTGACCACATCAATTCTTAATCTAAAAAGCAAATCCATTCTTCAAATACCTCTTTATATTTATACATTTTTGAATGAAGAATTGATTAAATCGTGTAGATTAATAGTCTTTAAAGTCAAATCGAGAGCATTCTGGGGCAGCCATCTTTTGTTATTATTGCTGTTGTTGCATTCTCGTCCAATTTGTCAACTTTACACCAATATATATGGCATTGTGTGGTGGATAAAGCGACCCCTTATCTTGATCAATACCAAGGCATTTCTTTTGCTCAGATTTAGATTAGGTTGTCATTCATCCTCAATCCGGATAAGGGTGAATCTTTTATCTAATTAAAGCAGTGTTAATTATAACATTTATATATATGTATATATATATATATATATATATATATTAAAGCAGTGCTTATTATATAACCATTTATATTATATATTACATAGCACAGTCTACTGCGCAATATTTAACTAATCTAGTATGCTTATTTCTAAATGGAATTGTACATGTTGTTCGGCAACATGGGTAATTTGCGCGCGAACGTGGGACTACGGGGATGGTGGCGCCGCCTGGATTCGAACTCTAAACCCACGAAACCCCTTACGAGCCCCCGAGACCCCCTCTCGTCTTGCGCGATCTCGCCTCCCCTCGCGAGACCACGCCGCTCTGGGTGAATATAAACCCACCCACACACACCACACCCACACGACTCCAGACGCCGGACCGACCACAACCAACAGTCTTCTCGACCGCCCACCCGCCCCTACAAAAAAGGACACTTAGTAGGGTTGAGAGAGCCTGATTTCCTTATTTTGATGTACAGTTTTGCCTCTTATTTTATTATTACATTATTTCCTCATCTCCTGTAAACTCATCGAACTACATGAATGACTACTTAATAAGCACTTGATTGACCAGTGTAACCTTGATTGATCACTACTATAATAAGCACTTGATTGATGACGACTTTATATTACCACTGTAACCTTGCCTGATGACTGTGAATACCTATGTAACACACAACTGTAAGTAGATCGCCTCTGAGGCACTAACGTTGGCCTTAGAGCCGTTTATTGAATAAACCCACTCCATGTAGTCCCCTTGTCGTGTTGTAAATTATACAGCTCTACTTATCCAGTTAATTACCAATAAAAAGAACCAAACCACACAGTAATTGGAACAATCTCAAGGTCAAAGCCCTAACGTCACCATCTGACCTGTGACATGGCCTTTGTCCCATCACTACTAATGAGCCGGTGCTTACTTTGGTGCGTCTTCCTAAATGACAACTTGTAATCTGGTAATGGGTTCCAGTTGTTGACGCATTATTTAGGCGCACTAGGAGACAGATAATTTCTCACACATTAACCCCATTGCCACATACTTCATGCATGGCTTTAACCAAGCCGATCAACCGACAAAACAATGGCCATTTAAATAAGCATAATTCGATAAAAGCACCAAATTGTAATAAAAATACAACCACTTACCTAGATTTGATTCTACATATCTAAATTAGATACGGGTGGATTTATTATGCATTTGTGCGGTTTAATAGAAGCTATTCTTGACATGCACGCCAAATTCACTTAAAATAACAAAACAATTAACCATTTATAATTTTAAAAAATACTACAAACTAAGGGTTTGTCTGTTGGGGTTTTTCACCTTAGCAATATCTAAGGTCATAGCAGGATGGGTGCCAGACGGATACCGACTTGTGATTGTATGTACTCATAGTGAATTTATAGTGCTGCCCCACTGGGATACCAATCCACTGGCACCATGACCCAATTTCCCACTCAGTCCTATTATCCTGATACTGAGCTATCCATCCCTTGCTCTATCCTACTTCCTAGTAATGCCGAGCACCAGGCTAGGTAGCAACAAGTATCAATTTGGTAAGTCATTGGATTGACTCAGCCAGATTTTCAAACTCCTTAACTTTCTGCACAGGAAGCCTTGCGCTTTTACCGATTCAGTGACCATGTCAAGTCAGTGCTCGGGGAAGATTCACGGCAGAGCTGGGATGTCAGAGATAAAGAGATAGCCTAAAGCTGCTTAGTCTGATGAAGCATCACATTTTCAAAATACAAACAATTATCTAGATCTGATTTTACATATATCTAACTGAAATACTGATGCCCTTATTCAGAATTTGTCACCACATAGAAGGGAATACTGAATCAATTTAATGGAAGTTTTTACTGCAGTAGCCTATGGCGTCAGAGTGTTGGCATGCTTGCCGAATCTAATTTGACATGTTTACTCTTCAAATATCTCAAAAGTTAGCCATTTAAAATAAAAGTTAATTCAAACTAAAGTAAGGTAGATTATAGCGACCAATTTAATATAATTATCTCAGAATATTGGAAAAACTCAACACGATCGGACTATGCAACTTTAATGCTCAATCTACCACACCCTTCAACAAATAAATATATCGGAGCACCAATCTACAAAGGTAGTGTCATGTGGAATTACCTCCCTATCAGAGTCAGAGAAACGCAAACAATACTTGCCTTCAAAAATGCATATAGAGCCCACCTGGTTATTCAGGCCCTTAAATGACTACTGCAGTAATTACTAGCAAAGCCCTGAGCTCCTACCACCGCACATCCTCGCTTGCTCTCCAGTGGGGTTTTCCCCTGTATCACCCACCCCAATGGGCCCCCCTCCCCTGCCACCACCCTTAACCATCATGAACAAACCATCAACCCACTGAACATCCTACACAACTGTCAATCTGTTTAAACACATTGAACTTTATATAAGACAGACAAAATGTCTTGTCAACTATAAGAGAAAAAATGTAACCGACAACGATTATTTGAGTTGCCCCTTCTACTCAGTGCTGCTCCCCATTTTTTGCATGAACTACAGTGACTGGTACTGTACATTATACAGCAGCAGCCACTCCCTTAATTCTACAGGATCGGTGCTGTAACTAATACAGCACTGATCAAACTTAGATTATTGAGACTGTCAATTCTAATAGTAAGATGGCTGGAAGACCAGTGCCCCGGCGCTGACAAATGTCATGTTCAGATGAATAAATACTTTACCCCCCAAAAGAATTCACCAGTGGTAATGCATTATTCACTCACCTACTACTCCTGTGCCACAGCCACCACCACCCATACATCAACACGCATTCGACATAGCACACAACTAGTATGATGCTTTGATAGAATAATTGAGTTGGTCCAAATTTAACACCCAGGTGTCAAACCCTAGAAATCAATGCCTAGAAATATAACTGAATGACATCTGTCCTTATAGATCACTCAGGCAAACTGTCGAGGGCACTCACTCTATAAATGTCACTTTGCATGGCTGAGGAGCCTGCAATAGACCTTTTCTGGTGGTGCATGCACAGAGAACTGCTAGTCACCACATTGGTTCTTGCTACTGACAACATAGTGCAGCTTGGTGGTGCAACTCCTCTAAAAGACCTTTTCTCCTGACTCTTATGCACAGCAAACTGTACCCACAACTGTAATTCAGGACACAACACGGAACTACTTAGTATGGGATTTATTAATCTAGTAAGGAGAAAAACAGACAGGTAATGGTACAATGTTAGAGTCAACATATATTAATGTAATGAGTTCAAGTCTATGTAGGCTCCGGGCACTCAACCCTAACATGTCACAGTCTTAAAGTAGGGTCGGGTGCGTGGTGATAAAAGGCGGGAGGTGGTCTCGGATCGGCGTCTGGTGGTGAAGTGCTGTCTGGAAAGGTGGCCGGGCGGAAGTGATGTCACAGGGGCGCGCTCGGGTACAAGCAGCAGCTACCAGCAGGGGGGGGGGGGCGCCACCTGGAGTCGCCTCCCGGCCCCGTAGAGTCAAAAGGGGGAACTAAAGCATAGGTCATGGGTGGGGGGGGGGGTTAAGGTGGGATCCCAGGAGTCCCATGTCGGTCCCGAATTACCCATGTTGCCTATGCAACATGGGTAATTAGTGCCACAACCACCAGAGGGCTATTCAACCTTTCCTCCACACTCTGACATATAGTGAACTACCACCCACAGCATTAATTCTAGTTACAACCACCAGAGGGCAGGTTGGTGGTGGAAATCTTATACAAGATATTTTCTCCAGACTCTACTGCACAGTGAGCTGCTACCCACACCAGTAATTCTTGCCACAACCACTAGAGGGCAGGTTGGTGGTGGAAGTCCTCTATATGACCTTTTCTCCACACTCTGCCGTATCCTGGACTACTGCCCACAGCACTAATTCTTGTTACAGCCACTAGAGGGCAGGTTGGTGGTGGAAATCCTATAAAAGACCTTTTCTCCAGACCCTGATGCACAGCGAACTGTACCCACAACATTAATTCTTGCCACAGCCATCAGAGGGCAGGTTGGTCATAGAAATCCTCTATATGACATGGCACAGCCACCAGAGGGCAGGTTGGTGGTGGAAATCTTATATACAATGTTTTCTTCAGACTCGCATTTGGGTTTGTTTTTTGTTTAGGTGGTTTTATTCCTCAAAATAAGAAGTTGTCTGTGCTGATACACTGACGTATCAACTCTAATGAAAGATGCAGGTACACACTAAACAAAGTTATAACGATATAGATAGACAATACACAATTTCCGCAACTAGTATGACACCTGGTGATAGGCTATGACACTCATGTTGTGGGTAGACAGTGTGTCACTGTGTTGTTTTACACTGATGATCGAGTTTTTCAATCAATCAATCAATCAATAGGATACATCTATAATTATCAAAAATGATTAAAAAATGGTGAGTATGTTTTCTCTATAAATCCACATTTGTGCCGAAAAGACTGTCAGTTGCTCAATATGAAGCTTGTGTTAGCAGAGCCTCAATTGCCTCTCCACAGACTCTGTGACCCACAAGTCCAGTCTGGATTATGTTCTGCGCATGCATCGCGGAAATCGTATATTAGGGAAAATAAACAGCAATGCATTGAAATGAATGCAACGAATAAGATATAAGTAAAAAAAGAAGAAGAAGGGGAGGGGGAGTCTGGCTATGCTAGACGAGCATGGGGATCATTAGTGGCGAAGATATTTCTTTTTGCGAGATGAATTTATTTACCCTACGTATAATGAATGACCAGTGTGTTGACACTTGTTTTTACCGCTGGGCAGCACTAATGCAATTTGATTCAAATATTTTGAATTTTGTCTTAGTAATATATTTAGATTTCCTGTTTATGGGTTGTAACTGTTTTTAGGTTGTAAACAATCCCAAATCCTGCTTTTAACATACTTTGTGTTAGTCCATTTACCCTATAATTTATATCTATCTTGTTTGCATTTCTATTGTAGCTTGTTAATTTCATTAGTTGCTAGCAATGCCACAATTCGTAATCATGCTGTTAAGTGCATTTATTTTGATAAGTTTATGTAATTACTTGTTTGTGTTGTCCTAAGGAAATATACAACATAATCAATATCTTTGTAGAGGTGACATACTTATTAAAAGGATCGTGGTGGTTGGTTGTAGGGCGGGTCTTTGTAGTTGAAATGATCATCAGAGTAATCTTATACCCCTGTCACACTACAACGTTTCTCTCCAATGCACGGCGACGTGTGTCCTTTTTTGGCGAAACCAAACAAACAACCACACCACACACCACACACACCAAAACCCCCAACCCAAAACACAAAAAAAACAACACCACAACCACCAACCCACCCCAAACCAAAAACCCACCAAAAACCACACCCCCAAACCAAACACCAAACCAACAAAAAAAAAAAACCCAACCAACAAAACACCCACCACCACCAACAAACACCACCAGTCGAGGGTGTAAGTATGCAATATATTGAGGTTGATACCCATCCTGATATGACCTTAGAGGTTGCCAGGACATAACATCCAAACAAACAAGTACTAGATCTTCCATTTATGTCCAAGTGTGGGTTGGTGGTGGAAATAGTCTATTTGATTCTCCACATCTATAAAAAGGCAACCCTAACGTTCTCTGTGGCGGAGTGGTTAGAGTGTCTGACTTTTTTCTAGGTCAGACTCCTAATCTGAGGGTCGGCGGTTCGATTCCGGGTGCCCCCAGCTCTGCCAATTTGGATTTCCACCGCTGTGTATAACTTACAGTGTCATCAAAGGCCGGTTGCTCTCATACCATGTCTATGTGGTGTGGGAGGTTAAAAATCCCTTGGGTTGGTACTAGTGTAGGCTCGGGCTTTCTATCGACCAGCAGTGGAGTGGGGAAGACCAGTCGTCTGTGACTGGGATTTCCCCTGCTTGGGACAACTATTGTACACAATTTTATTTTTTTAAATGACGACAAAGATGAGAGACTACCATTCGCTATATTCGCTATATCGCTAACACTATAACAGTCGGTGATGTCATGTTCATAATATCAACCTCTTCTTAACTACAACCCCTTAAAGCTGCATAGTCTGAAGAAAGCATCCAATTTTCAATACCAAAACACTGACCCAGATTTGATTCTACATATCTAACTTAGATACTGATGCACTTATTAAGCATTTGTTGCCACATAGAAGGGAATATTGAGGCAATTTAATAGAACGTGTTTTTGCTGAAGCCTATAGTGTCAGCGTTTTGGCGTGCTTGCCCAAAATTAATTTGGCATGTTTACACTTCAAGTATCTCAAAAGTTAGCCATTTAAAATAAATGTTACCTCAAACTAAAGTAAGGTAGATTATATAACGATCAACCTAATATATTTATCTCAGATAATGACAAAAACTCAAAACCATCGGACTATGCAACTTTAACACTAACCCCTACCTTCACCCTTCTAACAGAAGTCCCTAAATCCCACCCATGAACTGAGTGCCCAAGCTTGGCGCAGCATTCAGGGCCACCTTTCCAGGCCCCAGGCCCTGGACTATATACCTGAGACAAAACCCACTCATATATCTCGTGTCCGTGACCTTTGATCCTGCGCAGCTGGGCGTGGCCCCGGGCAACAAGATAATTCACAAACAAATCACAACTAAAATAAAAATCCCCCCCATAAAAAAAAACCACACACACAAAAAAGCAAGCAAACAAACATCACCAAAGCTCTCAGAAAGGAAAGGATCATATTTGAATGCCACTGACCCTCGGGCATCCCAGCCTCCTTCTGGAAATTGTGCATCGAGGCCAGACTGATTCAAACCAGACGCGGTGGCCGCATCGGTAGAGCGCAGACTTCCCATGCGGAAGGTCAGGAGTTCGATTCCCAGTCGAGTCAAACCAATGACTTGTAAAATTGACACTTGTCGCTTCCTAGCCTGGCGCTTGGTATTAATAGGATAGGGCAAGGACTGGTTAGCTCAGTGTCCGGATAATTAGACACCGACACCGCATATGAGTTTAAAGTTGGATTTATTTTTCTTCGATAATGAGTCAAGTAGTAATCACATGTCAATTTTAGTAAGCACATATTAAGTTCAATAGAATAAGCACAGGGAGATAATCAATAGTTTATGCACAAAGAGGTCAACAAGCTTTAACCCTATGCCCCATATAGTCTTAGCAGGGGTGGGCGGGATGGCAGTTCAGAGCCAGTCAGTGTCCTCCTATGGCCGTGTCGAAGTGAGCTCTCTGCCAGTGAGACGGTCCTTATATAGGCACATTGTCCGTTAGTTCGAGCTATCGACCGCAGATGGCAGGTCGGTAAGGCAGAGTCAGCATTCTCGAAGTATTTACGTATCAATACAAGAACCAGACGGCGCTGGCGTAGAAGTCAGAAAGAAGTACCGCCGTAAGTAGATAGGTGGCAGCACCAGTATTATGCTTAAGGCTAAGGAGCTATGGCAGCGATCGAATGTCAAATTACCCGTGTTGCTGCGCATCACGAACAATGTGACTGAGTGGGATATTGGGTTATGGTGCCAGCAGCCTAATTTCCCAGTGGGGCAGCACTGTAAAGTCATCATTAGTGCACACTGTCACAAGTCAGTGCCTGTCCTGATATGACATTAGATGTTGCCAGGATGTAAAACTCCAACAACCAGCCAACCAACCAAAGTGATTCGATTCAAGCTCATAGCAAGACTTTCGCGAATGGAAGCTTATGAATATGTGGTAAGCTTCGCTGTCCATGAAGAAGCTGTGGCGAGTAGGGGGCACTGCACTCACTCGCCGCCTCGTTAAGCTGAACTTCCTTTAACATTACACAATCTGAGAGCTTTAACTTTATGTCATATTCAGGGTCCGTACATATGTGAAGATATGGAATTCAAGGCTATTTCAAAAAATTGTCCACACTGTTTTTGATGGAATTCAAGACCATTTTTCATTTGGATTTTCAGGAAAAATACAAGCATTGGCGAAAGGCGATTTCAGACTAATTTAAATCAGTGGGGACAGTTTAATGTAATTCAAGGCTTTTCAAGACTACTTACCTAAAATATATCAAATTTTGGCTTTTCAAGGCCTTGAAATGGGCCAAATGAAGTTCAAGACTTCAAGACTTTCCAGACCCTATATGGACCATGCATATTATATATATGCTATATATACATTATATGAGTAAAATTTATCGGACGGTTTCCCATCTCAGCTCCTCAGCAACTCCCTCCCCTGAGATAATCTACTGTAGTGCTCTCACCACTGGTCATCTCCTGGTAAACTCTGACTTATATATATATACAACCTATGTATATAAGTTGTATATATACATATATATGTTATATATATATGGGTTGTATATATACAAACTTCCGAGCGAGTGGAGTGTCAAGCCCCACGCAGTAGGTGGAGCGGTGCATGGTGGTACCTCCCACCCCCAATCGGGGGTGGGGGTAGGAGAGGGGGCACTACACAGCTTATTACAGGCGATAAGGGGCTTATCACTATCCATATATATATATGTCGTGGGGGGTGATGAAAATGGGAAATATTGCGCCTAGAGCAGGACTCGAACCCACATCTCTTTGCATTCCGGGCCAGTGTGCTAACCATTACACCACCTAGGCTCCCTGATATAACCACACTACCGAAGCCTACCTGTCTATGCGGATACTTGCGTGAAAGGTCAGTACAGACCACTACACTCACCCCCCTGGAATTGTAAGTCTTTTAATGTTTACAATTACATACATACAGGCAATGCACTAACACATACATACACAGGGTAGGTTCAACAACCATGCAGCGCATAGCTTGTACAGGATCATGGTCACGGCAACCCGTATCATGGCGGGGTGATGAAAATGGGAAATATTGTGCCTAGAGCGGGACTCAAACCCACATCTCTTTGCATTCCGGGCCAGTGTGCTGACCATTACACCACCTAAGCTCCCTGATATAACCACTCTCCCCACGCCTACCTGTATATGTGGTTACTTGCCTGAGAGGTCAGTGCAGACCACTACATATACATATATACAACCTATATATAATTATAAGACGCTCAGCAGTGTTGTTTTTTTCTTTGTGGGGTAAAATGTAAAAAGAAACACACACATAAAAAAAACCTCTGTCTCAAGTCGATACTCGTCCGGATTTGACTACAGATGCTGCCGTGACATTGAACAACACAAATCAAAATATTCACCCACTCACTCTGATCAGTGGAAGGTTTTAATTTGGCCACTTTGTTATGGAAACACTCCTCTGTGACATCATATCATTGGAAACCCTCTCTGAATTGACATACTAAAACCCGCCAACCACTAGATGGACCGATTCGATTTTACACGCACACACAAACACACACAAGGCGCTTAGATTCCCCTAATCGCCTAGTAATTAGTTCAATTTTTAAAGTTGCATAGTCCGATGGCTTTGAGTTTTTGCCATTTTCTGAGATAAATACATTAGATTATTCACTGTAGCGTACTTTTCTTTATACTGAAGTAACTTTTATTTTAAATGGCTAGCTTTGGCGATATTTGATGCTAAAACATGCCAAATCAATTTTGTCAAGCACACCAAAACTCTTGACAACAGTTTCTATTAGTATTACATCGATGTATGCACTCTTCTATGCAGCAGAAAATGCTTAATAAATGCACCAATATCTACGTTGGACATGTAGAATCAAATCTAAATAAGTTTACACAATTTGATGTTTTCATCAGACTATGCAACTTTAAAGCTGCATAGTCCAATGAAATATCAAATTTTCAAAGCCAAGGCAATTATCTAGTTTTGATTTTACATATCTAACTTAGATACTGATGCACTTATTAAGCATTTGTTTCTGCGTAGAAGGCAATACTGAGTCAGAACCTGTTACTGCAGAAGTCTATGGTGCCAGAGTTTTTGGCAAGCTTGCCAAAACTAATTTCCCATATTTGCACTCAAAGTATGTCAAAAGTTTGCCATTTAAGATAAAAGTAACTTTAAACTAATGTAAAGTAGATACGACTGATCGATCTAATACATTTATCTCAGAAAACATACAGAAATTCAAAACCATCGGACTATCCAACTTGAATTAAATCTTGTTTTTGTTTATAAACCAACACCCCTAAAATCACCAAAACAGCAACAGTCTCTACACGTCGCGCAAGTTAAACATGTGAATGGAATCTCAGCTTTATTATAGATCGATCGGAGCGTTCACACTTGACACAGATCGCGGCCATGCAGCGTAGCCGGTGTGTGACCCCCGTAGCGAACACGTCCGCCGAAGCGCTGGCGTCCGCCCGTGCACCCGCCCGCCCACCCACCCGCCACCCGCCCATCCACCCGCCCATTCACCCGCTCACCCGCCCACCCACCCGCCCACCCGCCCGACCGCCCACCCGCAGCCGCGCCGAGTAGTTCCGCGTCTCCCCGCGAGTGACGCCACCGACCGCTTAATGCTTAGTGCGCGATTTCGGCGTGAGCGCGCCGCCGCGTTCAACTTCAAGTTGTGGGCGGACACTGTTCGAGTGTGGTGGGAGAAGTTCTAGTGGCCCTGCGGTAGTGAGGCGTTCTTGTGATTAATACAGTGCTGCTATGACAGTATGAACCACTTGGAGTCCAATGTGACTCCCGCGACCTGCTCTCATCCTCAGTACCGAGCTAGCTCAATGCCGAGTAGTTCCGATTCTCCCTGTGAGTGGCGCCACCGACCAACCACCGGGCACAGTTTGGCGTGAGTGAGCCATCACATTCAAGTTATGCGCTGACACTGTTCAAGCATCGAGGGAGAGGTTCTAATCGCCCCGGGGTCGTGAGGCGTGCTTGTGATTAATACGGTGCTGCTATGACAGTATGAGCCACTCGGAACCTAATCTGACTCATGCGACCTGCTCTCATTAGCGAGCCAGTTCACTGAGTGACTGTCTCATCAGGAGGATAAGCTCCACGGAACCCACCTGGATATTTTATATCTGCATAGATCCTCCTCTGTCAAATGCGTGCGGATAGTCAATATCAAGGGGTGACATGAGAAGAAACAGCTGACACATTGAATGTATGTATATAGATTTATATCTATATAAACACACATACACAAACATATATATATATATTATATTTGACAGTTATGCGCCTTACCATTGCTGACACTTGATGCCATTGCTTGCTAATTCAGCTAACCACTCCACTCTCCCTATGAGTGGCGCCACAGACCGACCACCGAGCACAGTTCGGCGTGAGTGAGCCACCACATTCAATTTATGCGCTGACACTGTTCAAGCATCGAGGGAGAGGTTCTAATCGCCCCGGGGTCGTGAGGCGTCATTGTGATTAATACAGTGCTGCTATGACAGTATGAGCCACTCGGAGCCTAATGGGACTCATGCGACCTGCTCTCATTAGCGAGCCAGCTCAATGAGTGACTGTCTTGTCAGGAGGATAAGCTCCACGGAACCCACCTGGATATTTTATATCTGCATAGATCCTCCTCTGTCAAATGCATGCGGATAGTCAATATCAAGGGGTGTCATGAGAAGAAACAGCTGACGCATTGAATGTATGTATATAGATTTATATCTATATAAACACGCATACACACACATATATATATATAATATCTGACATTTATGCGCCTTACCATTGCTGACACTTGATGCTATTGCTCGCTAATTTAGCTAACCACTCCACTCTCCCTATGAGGGGCACCACAGACCGACCGCTGGACACAGTTCGGCATGAGTGAGCTGCCACATTTAAGTTATGCGGTGACACTGTTCAAGCATCGAGGGAGAGGTTCTAGTGGCCCTGGGGTCGTGAGGCGTGCTTGTAATTATTATGGCACACACTATGACAGTATGAGCCATTCGGAGCCTAATGGGACACATGTGACCTGCTCTCATTAGCAAGCCAGTTCAATGAGTGACTGTCTCATCAGGAGGACAAGTTCCAGGTAACTCACCTGGATATGTTAATATGTGCATAGATTGCCTCCTCTGTCAAATGCGTGCGGACAGTCAATATTGAGTGGTGTCGAGAGGAGAAACACCTTGCACACTTAGTACTGAATGTATGTATATATATAATAGTATATATATAGACACCTATATATACGCATATATATAATATCTACCAGATATACTCCTTACCATTGCTGACAGTGACACTTGACATTGTTTGGTAATTTAGCTTACCACTCCACGCTCGCTGTCATCTGCCCTACACCCCCACCCCCACCCCTACCCCGACTACGTTCCACCCACCCACCCACCCCCTACCGTGCATCCAACTTCCCATTTGCACCTGTTGATATGCAGTATAGGGGCAACAAAGCACTGTTTGCAAAATGAATGACAAATCACTTAAGGGAAAATTGAATTGGATTATCGACTTGGATTATCGACTTGCTAATACTTAACAAACCGCTGCTCTGTCTGTCTCTCCCTAACTCTCCCCATCTCTCCCTATCTCTCCCTATCTCTCCTTACATCTCTCGATCTCTTCCTACTCTATATATCTCTTTCTGCCTCTCTCTATTTCCATCTTTCTATCTCTCGCTACCCCTTCTGTAACTCTGTATAAGGATGCACACTGCCTCCTTATGCAGTGAGCTGACATTCACGTGCTAGTAGCAACGTCTTACCTGGGTCACACCTGCCCAGTCGGGCTTAGTTTTTAAATGTTATGTGTGTGATGAATTTATTTACCCTGTTCATAACAGATAAGCTTGTGAACACCTGTTTCCACCGCTGGACCCAATTAGGTCCAATTTAATTCACATCTTTAAAATTGTGTTTTAATAATAATGTTGGTTTTCTTGCTTCTTATTTTATGGCTTGTAACTCACTGTTTGCAGATTGCAAACAGTCCAAAATCCTGTTTTAACTATGCTTTGTGTTAATACTGAGTGCCTCTAGGCTTTGTATATTTGTCCATTAATAAGCTGTCTCCATCGGGTTAACGACGGCAGCCATTCTTGCAGGATGGCAGCAACTTCCGGGAGGATTCACGACACGACCCTGGATTACCTGCTGTTGTTTCTGGTCGCGTTGGAGTCTACACTGTGTTTTACAGGTATGTACAATATGCACTTCATACGCCATGGCATTATACACGCTCTATTCCCGTACAACCATGCATTGCATGGTGCATACTATGCATTGCATGGTGCATACTATGTTTTATACTATGTGCTATATGCTACTTCCTATATTATATATGACATATTATTATATATTATATTTTGTATATTGTATATTATATGTTATACGTTATATATTATATATTAAATATGATATAATATATATGATATATTATTATATATTATATATTATATTTGATCTATTATATATTAATCAATATATATTATATATTCTATTTTATATATTCTATTCTATATATTCTATATTCTATTTGATTTATTATATATTATATATTATACACTATATATTATATATTATATTTTGTATATATTATACACTATATATTATATATTAGATTGTGTATTGGTGGGGTTTCCGATGACCTTATAACCACATGAAAGTTTGGTTTAACCATAAGGGAAGTGGCCGGGGTCCGACAATTTTGTATGGATTAACTGATAATTTGGATTAACAGACTTTGGTTTAACCAAATGTTTTATATGATACATGGTAGTATTTTGCCAGGCCGCCGGAACAAAATTGGTTTAACCGATCATTTGGTTTAACCGAGCTTGTTTTAACGGCGTTATACTGCATATGAAAAGTATTGCAAACTTCCATTTATGTATATTTATATCTATCTATATTTACATAATATGTAACATGCACATCCATATATGTGTATATATACATCGGTACATCGTGACATATTATGTTACATATCATGTAAATATTCGGAATTGGCACGAAATATTCGGAATTGGCACGAATCATATAGCTATAGCCATCAAACGAGTAACTAACTCTATGAGGCCACCAGCGCCTGTAGCTATGTAGATGTATGTATATATACATATATATATTATTTTTTCTCTTGAAGATTTATACTGCCTATTTATATTCATATATATATATATATAAATATATATATATATATACAAATATATATAAATATAATTATAAATATATATATAAATATAAATATATATATATATATATAAATATATATATAAATATATATATAAATATATATATATATGGTTGGTTGCTGGAGCTTTACGTCCTGGCAACATCTAATGTCATATCAGGACGGGCACCGACTTGTGACAGTGCACACTCATGGCGACTTTATAGTGCTGGCCCACTGGGAGACCAGGCCACCAGCACTATGACCTGATATCCCACTCAGTCGCATTATCCTGACACTGAGCCAACCAATCCTTGCCCCACCCTAATAATGCTGAGCGCCTGGCTAGGAAGATATAAGTATACATTTTGTAAGTCATTGGTTTGACTCGACAAGGGTCTGAACCCATGGGGCTTGTATCCCTTGATCTACCAAAGTGGGAGACAGATACTCAACTCATTTGGCCATCCCGTCTGGTATATTTATATATACATGTATATATATATATGTATTTATATATATATATATATATATATATATATATATATATATATATATATATATTTGCATACACGTGTCGGTTGATACAGGAGGAGGTTGCGGGCGATATGGCTTATTTTGCACTGGTGACCTTGGTAACCGGCCAAGAGGACCAGCGTGCCAAACGAACAGAACTATGGGAAATGCTGCGGCGACACTCATTAACCAACACAAGGTTACATGCACATTGTCGCTGAAAGACACCGTTTTACATACAGGGCGCAGTGCCCGAATCGGTAGAGCGCAGGCCTCGCGTACGGGGGATCGAGAATTCGGTTCCCGGTCGAGTCCAACCAATGACTTATAAAATTGATACTTGTCGCTTCCTAGCCTGGCGTTCGGCATTAATAGGATAGGGGAAGGATGGGTTAGTTCAGTGTCAGGATAATATGACTGAGTGGGATATGGGGTCGTGGTGCCAAAGTTCTGCTATCCCAGTGGGGCAGCATTATGAAGACGCCATGTGTGCGCACTGTCACAAGTTGGTATCCGTCCTGATATGACCTTAGATGTTGCAAGGATGTGAAACTCCAACAACCAACCGTTGTGCATGCGCAGAGGCGTATGGAATAGGGTGAGTGGACGGACTGAGTTGAAATGGGCGAAAGCTGTGCTTTCACTTTTATAAGTGAAAGCACAGCGCACGCCCGGAACGGTTACTAGTATCTGGGTCATTCTCTGAAACTGGGCGCTAAAGTGTGACATGGAAACCAAAAGTGAAGACCATCCAAATAATAGCAGAATCCATGTTCACGTGAAGGTTTACATGTGCATATGCAGAGTTGAAAAAAAAGCTATTTCACTTTTTGATTTTGATCTAATTCAAATTGAGAGATGCATTAATATCACTAGTGTAACATGGAAATTAAAAACAAATCCAGAACATCACTTTTACAAACTCACATTCAAACAAGATTTTATTGATTACATTTTACGCAAACAAAGTTATGACTTACAAGAACAAATGTTTAATACAAGTTTGGGTAAATGCATGGTATCAAAGTGTAGATCTTCATATTTTCACTTTAGCACAAAGTCATACAAGTACACTTTTGATTAATTTCGTGGAATATATTAAATACATGTAGTGTTGCTAATATACTTAACATACAGAGGCACAACTAAATAGTTGACTCCCTATCAACAAATGAAAGATTAACTTATCACCATCGTAACATGGACACCAAATATGTAGTGCCCAGTTTTAAGGAATGACCCATCTACATAAATACAAGCGAATGGGCGTGTGTTTGTTTTTCTGTGTGTTTTCAAAAGAGATTTTGACAAAAGAGTCTTAAATAGCGGTGCATATGACATTGGTCGGGACTATGATTGGGACTGTGATGTATTTAAATAGTTTACTCATTAGAATTAGTTTGTTATTGTTCTAAGCCCTTAGTTATATGGGCCGAAGTTTTAAGTAGCCCGCCACAGGAGCAAGCTTGGCTTTTAATCTTGTATGTATGTATGTATGTATGTATATGACTGACACTGGTCTATACCTTATCAGCTACTACTGTATGATAAGATAACTCCACCACTACAGCTGGCCAGCATTGAAAACAAGCCCGAATACTCGAGCTTATATGCTATGGACAGTATAAACACAGCCTCAATAAAAAAAGAAAAAAAAGAAAAAAAAGGGAAGGTGGAGCCACCGGTACAGTGGTTTTGTCTTAGGGAGTATAACAAATAATAATAATAATTAACCCTTATGTATCTTTATCCTCGCATAATTCGTTATACATCACATATGTGTATATATATATATATATATATATATATATATATATATATAAATATATATATATATATATATTACATACATACAGTAAAACCTTTCTAAATCGACCAACCTTAATATCGACTTTAAGTGGTTCAGTTAGGGAGGTGGGGGCTCAGGGAGTTAGCATATGGTAACAATGGTATGGTTAGCACCCAAATAAAGCGATCGATATAGGGGAGCGGTCGATCTGTGGAGGTGGTCGGTTATAGGGGTTTTACTGTATACAATAACACACTTATATACAATCGCAGACACTTTGAAAGTTATATAAGTCACATACGCTTATATATATATATATATATATGTATATATATATATATATATACAGTAAAACCTCTCTAAGTCAACTGACCTTGGGACCGACTTTAAGTGGTCGATTTAGGGAGGTGGTCGGCTTAGGGAGCTAGAATATGGATACAATGGTATTGCTTGGACCCAAATAAAGCGATCGATATAGGTGAGTGGTCGATCTGTGGAGGTGGTTGGTTAGAGAGGTTTTACTGTATACAACAACACACTTATACACAAACGCAGACACTTATATACAGTCACATACACTTATATATATATATATATATATATATATACAGATACAGTAAAACTTCTCTAAATCGACCGAACTTGGGACCAACTTTAAGTGGTCGATTTAGGGAGGTGGTCGGCTTAGTGAGCTAGAATATGGTTACAATGTTATTGCTGGCACCCAAATAAAACGATCGATATAGGGGATGGTCGATCTGTGGAGGTGGTCGGTTAGAGAGGTTTTACTGTATGCATATATATACACACAAGCATACACTTGTATATAATACACAATCGTGGCTTTCATGTTTCGGTGTTGCATGTGTACATAGCTATCTGGCTATTGTACTATCTGTTACTGCATGTTATTCTTATGACGTCATAAAGTATTCGGCTGAGAAGAAAACACCCGTGCATAAATGATTGATTGATTGGTGATTGCTTAATGTCATTTTGGCAGCAAATGACACATTTGAAGCATAATCTTGTCACCTCATCTGGTGTTTAATTGATTGGTTGGAGTTTCCATAATGCCACATATGCAGCAACGGACATAATTGTAGCAACTAATGTCTCAACATTGATTGATTTAATGATTGATTTATTGATTGCTGTTTTATTCACCGGATGCTACTAATTATTCCTTGTGTTGCGTATTTACTTGCACTCAAGCAAAAATGAGAGACAAATGAGTGTTCACACTTCCTGTCTACCATTCGCTATTTCGCTATTATTCTGTCCGCAGCAAAGGGCATGGCGACAGGTGTTCCACCATTATTCACTCATATTATTATTATTATTATTATTATTATTATTCAACCACCATTTTTACGCAAAATGTGTGTTACACATGCAACACGAGTGATATATTGGACAGTATGACACGAACACGTCTGTTATCTACTCCAGGGGTGTCGTGGGGGGGGGGGTGCGGGGGTGTCGTGGGGGGGGGGGGGCATTTGCTCCACCGAATGGAACCAGCGCCAGATGACGTCACTAGGATATACACTAAAACATCTCTAACTGACCACCTGCACAGATCGAACACTCCCCTATATCGATCGCTTTATTTGGGTCCCAAACGATCGCCCATACAAAAACCATTGTAATGATTTTTTTTTTAAACCCGAAGCCGACCACCTCCCTAAATGAGCCATTTAAAGTCAGTCCCATGGTCGGTCGATTTTGAGAGGTTTTACTGTACATGTAGTTCCATAGTAAATATTGACACATGTCAGTCATAAAATATAGCTGTCACAATCAATTTGAGATCATCGTAAGGCAGCAGTGTTTTATGCGAACACACAGACAAACAAACAAACACACAGTCGCTTTGATTTTTATAGCTCTGGGGCCGTATGCAGGAGTCGGTGGTATTCGGTGTTAGCGAGCCAAAATGGTGGGAGGCGGGAATTTCCCAGTTAGCGGCGAAAAATGGTATGCATGAGGCGGTGATAGGCCTAACACCAAAACCTTAACCGGTGTTACCTTACCCCTGATAGATAGAAGGTATAGCAAGTTCATTAGGCCCAAATCTATTCAATGCCGTCATATTTAACAGAATTACATACGCAATGAGTGAAATTTGATCAAATTAACCCTAAATCCGAAGCGATATTAACGCTGCCGCTGGATCAGCGGTGATATTAATATTTATATTTTCAAATCGACGAATGTAAAGTAAACAAATCGCCGCCGCCGCCGCATCGACGTCGCTTTCCATACTGGCGGCGATGGCAGTTGCTTGCATTCGTCGGTTCGAAAATATTAATATCGCCACCGTTGCGGCGGCAGCATTAATATCGCTTTGAATTTAGGGTTAATTTCATGAAATTTCACTTATTGCATATCTAATTCTGTTAAATATGATAGCATTTAATATATTTAAGCCTAATATATGGGTACAGATGCAGAGGGATTTCCCAAATCTATAAATAAATTCACGTTTAGCTATAATGAAAGTGTTACGCGCTCCTGCATACCACATGACACTGTTCCCGACGTCGGTGATAGCTAAACAGTAACAGGCTGTAACACCAAACCCCGCTAACACTGACTCCTGCATACGGGCCCTGGATGCCACGCCATTAATGCTAACTGATTAATTAATACATAAGATATTGGTACCTATTTTTAAAGCTGCATAGTCCGATGAAGCATCACATTTTCAAATCCAAAGCACTTACCTAGATTTAATTCTACATATCTGAATTAGATACTGATGCACTTATTAAGCATTTGTTTACACATATAAGGGAATAAATACTAAGTCAATTTAATAGCGTCTCCCATGCTGGTAGATCGTGGGGGTCGTGGGTTCGAATCCCGGTCGAGTCAAATCAATTACTTAAAAATTGATACTTGTTGCTTCCTAGCCAGGCGCTCGACATTATTAGGACAGGGCAAGGACTGGTGTGCTCAGTGTCAGGATAATGTGACTGAGTGGGATACCAGGTCATGGTGCCGGTGGCCTGGTTTCCCATTGAGACATCACTATAATGTCGCCATGAGTGCACACTGTCACAAGTCGGCACCCGTCCTGATATGACCTTAGATGTTGCTAGGACGTAAAACAACAACAAACAAACAATCAATTTAATAGAACCGGTTACTTCAGAAGCCTATGGCGTCAGTTTTGGCATGGTTGCCAAATTTAATTTGGCATCTTTGCATTTCAAATATCTGAAAACTTAGCCATTTAAGATTAAAGTTACTTCAACCTAAAGTAAGGTGGATTATATTTATAATGATCAACCTAATAATTATATTTATCTAAAAAAATTTTAGAAACTCAAAACCATTGGACTATGCAACTTTAATACATAGCAAATTGTGTACCATGTTGTTAACATTGTGTGACCTCTATGTGCCGAATACCGGAAGTGGCTGACAACGTGATATATTTGGCAATATACATGACATATACGTGATATATAGCAGTATTAATACCTATGTACCATGCGCTTCCACACACAGATGGCAACCAGTCGCCGCAGTGGAACAACTTCCCGTCCACTCTGTTCGTCAGTGAAGACGCGCCTGTAGGTGAGTAGATGGTTGGTTGTTGGAGTCTTACATCCTGGCAACATCTAAGGTCATATCAGGATAGGTACCGACTTGTGACATCGTGCACTCATGGTGACTTTATAGTGCTTCCCCACTGGGAAATCAGGCTGCCAGCACCATGATCCACTCAGTCACATTATCCTGACACTGTGCTAACCAGCCCTTGTCCTATCCTGTTAATGCCAAGTGCTAGGCTAGGTAGCGACAAGTTTCAATTTGATAAGTCATCGATTTGACTCGGCTGGTGTTCGAACTTCTGACCTTCCACATGGGAGGCCTGCTCTCTATCGATTCGGCCACCTCGTCCGGTGTATATATATAAGACAATAAAACCTCTCTAAATAGACCGACCATGGGACCGACTTTAAATGGTCCATTTGAGGAGGGAGTTTTTGTTTATCATTACAATGGTATTGTATGGGAAATCGTTTGGGACCCAAATAAAGCGATCGATATAGGGGAGTATTTGATCTGTGCAGCTAGTCGGTTAGTGAGGTTTTACTGTATATATATGTAGTATTACCCCCTATTCAAACTAATGTGGTCCTGACATAGCAGGTGTCCTATCATCAGAGGGATCATCAAGTGAAACACAGACATTTTGTACAATGAAAAATAGGCTTACACATAAACTTATCATAGAGGCCACTGAGGACAGGTACTACTGTATATATTTATATATTCATATATGCAAGATATAATGTATTATATTTATATAAATGGGCGCAGCTGGTTTAACTCCATGGGATGTATTTATTATTATTTATTAATATTTGACGAATTGATGTATTGCTGCATGCTATGTGTCGTCTTGCTGCAGGCTAGCTAGGTATAACCGTTGGTGGCGCCACCACGCGGTCTGATCACTTGGCGCTATCTACCCTAAGTTGCCTTTGCACCTGAATTTTACTGATATATATATATATATATATATATATATCTAGATATAGTATAATCAATGACATGTCATTCACTATGTGAATATAAATAGCCGACATCTACCAGCCATGATTTATTACTCACATGCTTTAGTTCTCTTATTGTGCTACTAAGCTGCGCATGACACCTGTCGATTTACCCGCTGGTGGCGCCACCTGTCTACCTGTCTTCCTGTCACGTGTTACTGTGCGCTTTCTCCTCCAAATGAGGGTATCCCGAGTTTCGCCGGTCCCTCTGCTCAGTGGGGACTCAAGCTGTGGTCCAGCACACCCGTGTAGCGGTTTAGATGCTCAGTGGGTTTAGAGTCTATACTTGGGGTTCTGCACATGTGCATATTCAATTAACACGACCCAGGTGACTCGGGTCACCCGAGTTGCTAGAAATTCAAATAGAACACCGCGAGTGGAGTTGACAAAAACATGTGCAGTGTGCAAAAAGTCCTGACCCCAGCCATTTATCATATAAAAAAGTTGGTTAAAAAAAGTCGGTTAATCCAAACTATCAGTTAATCCAAGCACAATTTTCGGACCCCAGGCCACTTCCAGTATGGTTAAACCAAACTTTCATGTGGTTATAAGACCCCTCCAACTTTTTTATATGATAAATGGTAGTATTTTGCTGGGCCACCGACAACAGTTTGGATTAACCGGTCGTTTGGGTTAACCAAGCTTGGTTTAATGGGGTTATACTGTATATACACAAAAAACAATAGTCAAAGTGTCCACATACATTGTATCTTACACTCCTAATGCACCCCCGTTTTTACCAAAGCCAAATCAAAGTCGAAGCCAAAGGTTGGTTAAACCAATGATCGGTTAATCCAAACAAATTTCTAGGGTCCCTTCAAGTTTGGTTCAATGGGGTTATATTGTATATAGTTATATATTATGTGTGCACATATGTGTGTTTCATCCTGTGTTTGCGAGGGAGAAGCGGGGACGCGGACAAGGAGTACAACTACCACCAAACTCTAGCGGTAGTTTTGTGACGTCACTGCTTTGTTCACGCACCTATCTCCATCTTTGTTTCCGGCCATTACGAGGCATTCCATAGAAATCATCAGAGTGCTTTTGTAGCTCACAAGCTCGGAGACAGCTGCGCCCCCTTCTCCACTAAGAGCCGAATAACTTCAACATAAAGCTTCACAAAGCACACACCCTTATCGAGATAGGCACACAACATATATGGTGGAAACCTTTCTAACATAATGTTAATGCCTTCAGTATAGTCCGGGAGCAGAGAGAGGGTTAACCCTGCATTGTTGTATTAAGTTTTTTTTACTCTTGATTTTGGTAGCCAAGGGTCTCTATTTTCAGAAACTGCTTGATGACATGTTATTACCCTTGAGCAATTTGAGAAATTCAAGATGGCGTCCAAGATGGCCACCATTACCTATAAATGACCACAACTCCCTACCTGTACATCATAGAAAGGTGATTTTTGTCTCTATACCTAGGTTTTAGGGGTCAAGCTTAGAACTAAGTATTATGTTAATAACGTATTACATAATGGTAATTTCCAAGATGGCTGCCAAGATGGCAGCGATAACACTAAAACTGGCGTATCTCCTTAACTATTTACTCCAAATTAGTCGTGAAGGTGTCTATCACTGGGTATTTTGGAGACACATCTATTTGTATCAAATCAAAGTTCATATACTGATGATGTCATCTAGAAATCCAAGATGGCTGCCAGTTTACAAGCACTGGTATATCTTCTATACTATTCAATCTTGGGAAAAATATGAAAAGGTAAATGACCACAGGTGTTATATTATAACAAATGTTCATAAATTTTAAATCTGAATTCTTACACAGACTACCAAAAGCATAATAGACAATACAATTAGAACTCCAAACATTGGAAGCTGTGTCACACTCGTTAAAGTTGCATAGTCCGATGGTTTCTTGAGTTTCTGTCATTTTCTGAGATAAATATCTGAGGTTGATCATTATAATCCACCTTACTTTAGTTTGAAGTAACTTTGTTTGAAAATTACAAACTTATGAGATCTTTGAAGTGTAAACATATCAAATTAATTTTGGTGTGCTGGTAAAAAATATGATTCCATAAGTTTCAGTTGTAAGAGGTTCTAATACATTGACTTAGTATTCCCTTCTATGCAGCCACACATGGTTAACAATGTTACCAGGATCTAAGTTGAATATGTGGGTTCAAATCTACATAAGTGTTTCGCTTTTGAAGATTTGATGTTTTTATAGGACTATGCAACTCCAATTACCTGGAATAAGGTACCCCAGAGCTATCTCTTTGTTGATGATTTATTGGTTTTATTTGTTTTACATCCTTGCAACATCTAAGGTCACTCATAGCCAGATGGGTTCTGAGTTGTGACGATGAACACTCATGTTGGTTTTATAGTGCTACCCCATTGAAAAACTGGACTGCTAGCACCATGGTCATATATCCTACCTAGTCACATTATCCTGATACTGGTCAAGAGCAGTCCTTGTCTGATCCTATTAATGCTGAGTGCCAGGCTAGGTAGCGAAAAGTGTCAGTTTTGTAAGTCTGCGGTTTGACTCGGCCGGATATCAAACCCACGACGTCCTGCATGAGAAGTCAGCACACATACCGCTTCGGGAGTTTCAGGCATTGAATTATCTATCTGCAATCACAGTGTCAGTAGATATAAGTCTGGTAGCCTTTTTTGTTTGTTTTGCTTTTGTTTGTTAGAAAACAATATATTGTGTCAACTAGGCATACGGCTACTATTGACAAGTGAATATATCCAAATATGATGTTTCAACTAGGTAGGTGGGGAGTATTGACAAATGAATATATCCAAATATGATGTGTCAACTAGGTAGATGGGTAGTATTGACAAAGGAATATGTCCAAATATCATGTGTCAACTAGGTATACAGCTACAACTGACAAGTGAATATATCCAAATATGATGTGTTAACTAGGTAAACGGCTACTATTGACAAGTGAATATATCGAAATGTGATGTTTCAATCAGGTAGATGGGGGGTATTGACAAATGGATATATCCTTCAAAGATAATAATAATAAAAATAAATGCACAAAAGAAATTTTATGGATAAAGATTTAGCAGCTAACACTCAAGCCCTGCTCACATACATGTTAGTGAACGTAGTTGAACGTAGTTAAACGTAGGATATATTAACTTGGGTGAAACATGCTATCACTACGTTAAACTATGTTAAGGTACAGCAGATTTTGGTTGATCACCCACCTAATAGTACGGATAAATATGTTACGGTACAGATCCCAGTACGCTATGGTACGGATCCCGGTACGTCCAACTACGTTGAACTACGTTGAACTATGTTGAACTACATTGAACTATGTTGAACTTCGTTACCCTCCACTAAGTTCAACTATGTTCAACTTCGTCCACTAATGGCTATGTGACCATGGCAGAACGGCCAAGGTTTTGTGCGGGTCAAAGTATGCTAGAGTACGCTATTGTATGCTAGAGTACACTAGAGTATGCTAGAGTATGCTAGAGTATGCTAGAGTATGCTAGAGTACGCTAGAGTATGCTAGAGCACGCTAGAGTATGCTAGAGTATGCTAGAGTATGCTAGAGTATGCTAGAGTATGCTAGAGAAATTATCATCATAGAGGCTACGTCTGCCTCAAACCTACCTCTCTTTTGAACATGTCCAAAACTTAAATCGGAACTCACGGCCCACACACATTCTTATCATGTTCTCATCACGGAGAAGTACAGATGCTGGTACGTTCAACTAGGTTCAGCTATGTTCGAATACGTTCAACTATGGTCAACTAGGTTAGCCTCCACTACGTTCAACTGCGTTCACTAACGTGTATGTGACCGGGCATTCAGTCAGAACGGCTGAAAACATAAACATCAACGATGAACGGCCTAATAGCACTACGTGAACTTGAGGTCACGAAACAGGGTCACACCTCTCCCTTTGATATGCAGTAACCAAGGTGATCTGTTGGTGTGAGGATCACCTGTGCTTTAGGTTAAAGTGTAGCAGTGGCGTGGTTAGAGAGGGCTCCCAAGCAAGCCTACTTAGATTATGAATATGCTGGAAGTTACCACCTTATACCACAGTCACATGAGAGCCTGCATCCGACGCCAATCTCCTTACGCCCAAAAGGATGCCAACCACCCAGCGTCCCACTCAATACATTGATGGAAAAAGGTGGTTGGAGCCAGGGCGGTGCCAGGTCGGCGCCAGGGCCATCGCCGGGGCGACGCCGCATCAGCACTGGGGCGGCACCGCATCAGCACAAGGGCGGCACCGCATCAGCGCAGGGGCAGCATCTGGGCGGCGTTGTGGCGGCACCAGGGTGGTGCCGAATTGGCGTCATTGCGCCGAACACCCGGTGAGCGTGGCATTGCATATTTTGGTGCCGCTAGGTTGGCACCAGATCGCCGCTAGGTCGGTGCCAACTCGCCAACTAAGGGGTCGGTAATTTGGCAGTGCCAGGTCACCAACCACTTTTTAATGGCACTGACCAAACTGGTTGCAAGGAGGTTGCAAGTGCAGCAGCTGCAACTTCCTTGCGTCCAAAATTTCCGAAATGGTCGCGGGGAGGTCGGCGACCTCACGGCGCCAGTGCATAAGGAGGGCGTAAGGCAGTTGTAAGGAGGACTTATGGACATTGCGAATCGAATTTAAGTGAACGCAGGCCTCGTGTGACTGGGGTATTAATTACACCATGACCGGATGCGGTGGCCACATCACTAAGAGTGCTGGTTTCCTTAGAATCCCAAGCGAGTCAAACCAATGACTTATCAAATTTGTTCGTGTCGCTACCTAGCCTAGCACTCAGCATTGATGGGATAAGATGCAGGACTGGTTAGCTCAGTATCAGGTTAATGTGACTGTGTGAAATATTGGATCAGCGCACCAGTGCCCTGGTCGAGTCAATGGGGCAGCACTATAAAGTTGCCATGAGTGCACACTGTCACAAGTCGGTATCCATCCCGATATGACATTGCATATTGCTAGGATGTAAAACAACAACAACGAAACTTACACATTGTCCTGGCTACTTGTAAAATAACATTTGAATTGGAAATGTGAGCTTAATAAGATATTCTAATTCTGCCTTCAAATCACAGGTCAGCATTCTCAACTATAATTAATTCCAACGCGAAAATAACATATATACTTTGGCAATGGACTTGTGGTGTTTTTGTTTGCTATGTTTTTATTTGTTTGTTGGTGTCCACACTATATCTGGATATCGATCGATGATCTATAGGTACATTCCCAGATCTGCCTCTGTGATTGGTGGATACAGGGACACAGGGGAGGGGGGGTAGGGTGGATGGAGTGAGTGGGGTGGGTGGGGTGGGTGGGGCTGGCTATGGTGGGGTGAAGTAGAGTGGAGCGGGGTGGGGTGGGGTGGAGGTGGGGGGGAGGGTAGGTTAGAGCCTTCTCCTCCCCCTCGAGAATATTAAAGAATTAATAACATTAATATAAGAAGGAACACAAAAAAACTACCCAGCAAGCTGTCATTCTATGCACATTACAGGGTTGTCTGGAAGACAGATCCAAAAGTAGGTATACAATGTTTTACATTGTATTTCATATAATGCTGCAGTCACACTACGATGCTTCTCGCCGGCGTGCCGCCAACGTGCAAAATAAGTTGTATGCGTCGAGACACGTCCAACTTTTCGGCGGTGTTGGGAAAAAGTTTGGCGTCAACGCAGCGTGTTAGTAGCATGCGGCCAACATGTGTCGACGTGTGCGGAAAAAAAAAAATGTTGGCGCAACGTCATCATATGACCTTAGATGTAGCTAGGGCATAAAACAACAAAGCAACCATTTGGCGCAACGTATGGAGATGACCCTCACGTGTGCGCAGCATCTGCCTACCGTTCGCATAATGATCTTCCAGCGCGTCCAATGTATCTCGACGGGCGCCTAACGTCCCCGTAACGTTCGACCCACACGTTGGCACACATTGAAAAGTTTTGTGCAAGCACAAAACTTTCGATGCCCCCCGACGTGCCCCGACGTGCCCCGACGATCCTCGCCGACCATCGACGTCCATCAAGGTGTACCGACGTGTACCGACGCGTGCCTAATGCACGCGTAACCCTTCCCGCCGTCTCGCCAAAAAGTGACACACGTCGACGCGCTTTGGAGAGAAGCGTCGTAGTTTGACTGCAGCATTACACATGCTCATGCTCTATTTAGCTATAGTTATCTTCACGTCTCACCTACTAGTCATCAACCATATTATAACAATACTTCACCATAAGGACTGAACGCGGTGCCCAAGTCAGTAAGAGTACTGGTTACCCATGCGGAAGGTCGGGGGTTCGGATCTTGGCCGAGTTAAATCAAAGCTTGACAAACTTGAAACTGGCCCTTACCTAAACCCAAACTTGACATTAAAGAATATGATAAGTATCAGGAAAAACCTACTCAAGGTGCTTCCATCTGGTGGAGTAAAGTAGCAATAGACTTGTTGGTTGGTTGTTGGAGTTTTACGTCCTAGCAACACCTAAGGTCATACCAGGATGAGTACCGACTTGTGACAGTGGGTACGCATGGCGACTTTATAGTGCTGCACCACTGGGAAATCAGGCCGCTGGCACCATGATCCAATTTCACACTCAGTCACATTATCCTGATCATGAGCTAACCAGTCCTTGCCATATCCTAGTAATGCCGAGCACCAGGCCGATTTCGACAAGTATCAATTTTGTAAGTCATTGGTTTCACTCGGCTGAGAATCGACCACGCGACCTTCCGCACGGGAAGCCTGCGCTCTACCGATTCAGGCAACGGGTCCCATATCTAGAGCATAATTCATTAAGTGGTCTTGATATGCATACTTGTACTGGTCATGGTGCTAGTGGCCTGGTCTCCCAGTAGGACAGCAGTATAAAGTCACCATGAGTATGCACTGTCGTGACGCAGCTGGCATACAGTGCATACAGTACTTAGAGCCCCTCACAGGTGGCACCAGTGTGGCCAATACTGTACTACACAGGGTCAGTTAGATAGGATACAGTGGATATACTATTACATAGGGAAGATAGATAGTGTCCTTGTTTATATTCCCATAATAGATTATGGAGCATATAAGTCCACATACACCCGTGAACACGGCCCTTGCTGCCCACACGGTATAAAGGAGGACCAGTCAATTACATACACGATTGACCTGAAACTCCTGACCGAACCTGACCTCACTTGACCTGACAACCCTCAGCTAGTCATAATTAATATGACCTCAAATATAATTGATCTCGTCCGTCTCTGTGGCGCAATCGGCTAGCGCGTTAGACTGTTAATCTAAAGGTTGGTGGTTCGAGCCCACCCAGGGACGTCCATTTTTGTCACCACACTGCTTTCTGTATTCTCAAAGGTAATGTTTTATTATTTATTTAGACATTATACTTACTCGTAAGCATAATATAGTCACGTGGTTTTAACATTATATTAATTACATGACCATTCAATGTATCTTAGTGAAAGATCACTCTTTTAAATTTTTTTTTTTTGGGGGGCACATTAGTTAATTAAGCAGGGGAAATTTCAATCGCGGACATGGTGCAAGTTTTATTGTTGATTAGTTTACACGGCTTCATAAATGATGCATTAAAAAAATAGCGGGCAATGATTAGATAAGTATTTGAATAAATATTTAGCATTGGTCAATTATAAGGCAGACTCAAAAACGTTCAAATTAACTTTATGGCCCTGTCACACTATGACGTATTGCATCAGCATATGCCCATCAGCTGAAATGGTCCCAATATTCCAAGATTCGTTGAACTTTTCTGCACGGGTGGCAAAGTTGGACGTATACGCAACATACTGAACGTATGCAGAACGTATGTACAACGTACTGCTACCATATGACAGCGTATGGGATGGGGATCCCATTAAAGTCGTTGAGAAAACCAAATTTCTGGGCCTCATTCTCAACGCAATACTGTCTTTTGTGTCACATATAAAGTACCTGAAAACAAAATGCCTGAAAGCGCTAGATATTCTGACGGTGCTGCCCAGCTCAGAGTGGGGAGCGGACAGAGATGTTCTGCTCTCCGTGTACAGAACCTTGGTTCAGTCATGAGTGGATTACGGCAGTATAGTATATTTACTTTCGATGTAGGCCTCTGGCATATCCGCCTTAACCCTAATTACATTGTCAGGTGTCTTGCTGCACTCATGGTCTCAGCCTTCACTCCATTATTAATATTAGGAGATAATACACTATAATTGTTGTACATTGTCTTTGGTGGTACATCAGTCAGGGTGGGCTAGGGAACCTGTCCCCATGTTTCAATGGTACAACAGTCAGGCTGGGCTAGGGGACCTGTTCAATTGCCTTGTTTGCCATTGGGTGGCAGCACTGCATCTGTATTTCATGGGGAAGCGCTGAGTGGCGCGTCTTGTCATACTTTGTCTTTGCCATTACCGAGCAGGTTCCGTGGTCGCCGTGCTCAATGCCACGGACGCTGACGATGAGCAGCTCAGCTACCAAGTCAAGGGCGGGCCGGGCGGGGAAGTGCTCAAGGTGACACCACTCAACTCCTCAGAGACACTCGTCAGGCTCGCCAAGACACTCGACAGGGAGGTGAGTGGTGTCCCATGCCCTTCGTTCACCTATATATATAGTATATGCACCTTTATATATAGTATATACAGTATATATAGTAAGTACAGTATATATAGTATTAGAGTATATATAGTATATATATAGCATATATAAAATATCTAGTATATGTAGTATATATAGTATATATTGTATGTATATATTATATATACTGTATATGTCCCAATACATGTGCACTGCGCAAGTGCAGACCCATGGATACGCCTCTATTCAAAGTTAAACAATTTCATGGATTTGTTTTTGTCGTGCCTCTGAAATAAAGTGGGATTGTCTTATTTTAAGTGCATTCAGTCTGAATATGATCGTAAATTTGTGCATGCTTTCAATCTTGAAATGGGGGTGTGCTTCTATTGGGTAGTGTGTTTCTATTGGGACATATACAGTAGTATATATAGTATATGTATAGTATATATATAGTATATACAGTGTATATAGTATATATAGTATATATAGTATGTATATAGCACTGATTGGTTTGCTTAGTATCAGGTTAATGTGTCTGAGTGGGATATCGGGTAATGGTGTGCTGGTGGCCCAGTTTCTCACTGTGACAGCACTATAAAAGTATATATAGTATATATAGTATATAGAGTATATATATTATATATAGTATATATAGTATATGTAGTATATATAGTATATATAATATATATAGTATATATAGTATATATTTTATATGTAGTATATATAGTATGTATATAGCACTGATTGGTTTGCTTAGTATCAGATTATTGTGTCTGTGTGGGATATATAGTATATATAGTATACATAGTATACATAGTATATATAGTATACATAGTATATATAGTATATATAGTATATATAGTATATATATAATATATTTTATATAGCTGTATATAACACTGATTGGTTTGCTTAGTATTAGGTTATTGTGTCTGAGTGGGATATCGGGTAATGGTGTGCTGGTGGCCAAGTTTCTCACTAGGGCAGCACTATAAAAGTCCCCCGTGAGTGTGCAGTGACACACGTCGGTACATGTCCTGCCATGACCTTAGATATTGCTAGGATCTGAAACCCCAGTAAACAGACTATGTATGCGCTTGTTCCAGGCCGTCGAGGAGTACAGCTTACTATTCACCGTTTCCGACCGCATTCACATAGTAAGTATACACATGCATCACCCCTAAAGGTGCCTAGTCTGGTGCATTTCAGTTTCAACCAGTTTTGTAGATAAATATATTAGCTTGATTGTTATAATAGCCATTACATTACTCTGAAGTAAATTTGGTTATAGATGGTTAACTTTGGAGATATGTGAAATGAAAACATGCCAAAATTTATGTTGCCATGCATGTGAAAATTCTGACACCATACTGTAAAGTCGCCGGCTGGTGGTGTGAATGGTGTGGACAAGCTAATGAGAAATCAATACAGGTAATGAAGGAAAGTAGAGAAAGAGTGAAAAGTCGGAGAGTGAGACTCCCTGGTTTATTATCTTATATAGGTTTCTAGAATCCAAGATGGCAGTGGTCACATGGGTTGATCCACCAATCAGAGTTCAATCTGTTGTATCCAAGGCCTTGTTATGCTGACTACAGTGCCTTGTGGTGGCCAGTGATCCATAAATAACACCATGGGGGAGGGGGTATGTGAGGTGACTCCTCCAAAGACTATCTAAGAAGTGACACTCTTCCTCTATACTATTTTACTATACAATTTCTATACCTAATTAGTAATAGTTTACCAATTCCACATATCCCTCATTTGCCTTTGGATTTTATATATCACCATTTACCATTATATAGACAGTTTGCAATTTATTATAGTAGTTTCACATATATCCTCATGCCATTAGATCGGAAAATTTTACAATACGCTTCAGCAGCAACAGGTTATATTAAATTGGGTTAGTATTCCCTTCTACACAAGGACACATCCTTAAAGCTGCATAGTCCAATGAAATATACAATTTTCAAAACCAAACCAATTATCTAAATTAGATTTTACATATCTAACTTAGATACTGATGCACTTATTAAGCATTTGTTTCTGCGTAGAAGCCAATACTGAGTCAATCTAACAGAACCTGTTACTGCAGAAGTCGATGGTGTCAGAGTTTTGCCAAGCTTGCTAAAACTAATTTTCCGTCTTTGCACTCAAAATATCTCAAAGGTTTACCATTTAAAATACAAGTAACTTTGAACTAATGTAAAGTAGATACTAGTGGAGTAGTCTGAACATGAGCTCTACTACCACACGGTAGCAGCGGAGACTACGCCGTGCACCAGCGCAGTACCTACGCACTGCGCCAGGTGGCGGCACGGGTAGCCACCGGTCAGATCCCAACTGGGCTGACCTCTACTGCGTGTGGCTGACCCCCCCCCACACACACACACACCCCTATAGAGTCGATGTGGGATCTGACGAGTCAGGGGGCGGGTCAGACAACTACTGACGCCTTGAAGAGCAGATGGTTCAATAAACCAAGGGTGAAGCGTACACTGAATTGAATCTTGGTGTTCTTCCGTGTGTGACTGTGAGTCTGAGGGCCGTGGGCCATTACATTGGTGCCATGAGCCAGCTCGCCTTCTGCATAAGGGGTGAGTATTGGACCTGGGCCATGGACTCCGAAGGTAAGGTCTCTTCGTAATATTTTATTATGGAAGGGGCGACGGCAGGTCAACTGCGCAGTGGGCGCCAGTACCATACTGATGGTGCAGGGCGTTCCGACGTGGTGGGACTGCTGGTGAGCGTGGACGCTTCTGCGGTGAGTACACTGCACCGCGCTCATGATACACCTGTTGGGGATGTTGATGTAAATACGTTCATTCCTAATGCAGGTGCCGGCGTCATAGGGGAGGGCCGCCGGGTGTCAGTGAGTGGGGGGGGGGCATAGCCACTCCCACGCTGGTGCCGGTGGTGCCGCCTAGAGGTGCTGAAGCCGTTGATAGCTATTGGGCGCAGTTAGCGCAGCTGAGTGGCACTCCACTGCCAGGTATTGCGCCATTGTTTACACCGGTGGCGATGCAGGGTGGTGGGGGTGGTGCGCAGTTGGGCACTCGCTCTGGTAGTGGTGGCGTGGCATTGGAGAATGTCGCGCCATCAACTGCGGCGCGAAATGTTCTCTCAGTTAACGTTAAGGATACTGGGGAGGGCATTGCGGGGAGTGCTGTGAAGGTGGGCTTCGCTCTTGATGCTATACGGTCTCTGTCGATCAATACTGATTCAGGGGCGGGTGTAGATGAGGGTAGCAGTTCGATCGGGTATCGTGATGACTTAGGTCTGGGCGTACGCGGGAGTCCTATGCGAGAAGTGCCGCTGGAGTATTCGCCGTGGGGGAGTTCAGCTGTCCGTTCTGAGGGGATGGGAGCTGGGCGCGGTAGTCCCCGAGTTCCCTGTCGTAGGGAGGTTTCCCCGTCTTTGGAGGCAGGGCTCGTAGCTGATGACTCGTTAACATTTGAGTTGGAGCATGATTCGGTTATGGGTCGTACGTTTTCTGGATCGCAGTTGGAGGTGGAGCGTCAAGAATTGATGCGTGTCCGCCGTCTGCGAGCTTGGAAGCGGATCCAGTTTGAACGGATGGCGGGGGAGAGACGGGCGTTGGATGATTTGAGAGTCTCCAATGCTGCGTCCTTCGCACACGATTTAGCAGATCTAAATGCGGCATGGCGCATCGCCGCAGAGGAGGTGAATTCTAACCATATTTTGGTTGAGGAGCAGGAAGCTGCTTTCATGCAACAGATGGAGGATTTATCCATGCGGGAGGCGCTGAATGTTCAGTTGCAGGGGGAAAATCAGAGGTGTGAACGGTTGCTGGCGGCTGAGAGGTCTAGCATTGATTCTGCTCTGGAGATCCTTGCAGGTGAGCGCGCAGTTTTTCAGGTGGAGAAACTAGTGGTTTGGGGCTTGGAGAGAGTGGTGCGAGGGTTACTGAGTCTACGTGGTTGGATAGCCGCGAGACGCAGTATCCAGTGCATAATGCGTGCCCGGCTTCCGCGGGTAGCTCACCGCATTTGCCGGCGCCCTCTAAGGGGGGCGGGGGTGGAGGTGGGGGTCCGAGGGAGTTGGTGCCCTCTTCTGGGGATGGTATTTCTCGGGGGGGGGGTTCTGTGCAGCATCCAAGGGGTGTTGTTCAGGATTCCGTATACGTGGGTAAGACTCATGAGGAGATACGGAGGGAGAGGATTCCTGACCCGGAGGGTTTGGGTGGTGACGCAGTACCCATTGCGTCATTGCCTGGGCTGCCGGTGGGTCGCCAGTACTCAGTGGAAGAGATGTGGTTGTTCCGGAATCATCCTGCAATAATGGATGTTATTCGGGAGCCTGCTTCAATTGGGGGGGGTGCCGGATGGGAGTCATGTAATTGGGATACGTTAGAACTGGATGAGAATGTTTTGAGGTATCCTGTGGCAGGTTCTGCGCATATTCCTACGCTGCGTCCTAAGCCATTCACAGGTATTAAACAGGAGTGGAATATCTGGTGGCGGGATTTTACGTTGGATATGCGGTCTAACATGTGGGATGAGAGGGTAGCTCTCATTCAGCTGTTGCCTCTGTTGAGGAGTGGGCCGGCGCAGGACTGCGTGGACGCGTGGAGGCGCCATGGGTTGACGACGATGAGGGAATTGCTTCCTATCATCTCGTATAAGTTCCGTCCAGTGGACCCCATGGCGCGCTGGTATCAGTGGAAGAAGCGCTTCCAGACTGCCCGTGATGGATCGTACCGTGCGTACGGTCTGCAACTGCAGGTTGATGGGCGTTGGCGGCCGGGTAAGTCATCTCTGGAGGAGATGTTTGAAGTGGTCGACGATTACTGCGCCAAGGCACTGCGTGCGGGGCGGTCGACTGCGGTGGAGGCTATTCGACTATCAGATGAGTCGGATAGTGAGTTCGAGGTTGAGGTGGCTGCGTATAACGCGCCGTGGGAACCTCGACGTGGTGGCAGTGGTAGTTACTCTCGGGGGAGTTCGGGGGGGAGCTATCGCGGTGGTAATACCTTCCGCGGTTCGTCGGGTGGTGGCTATCGTGAGGGTGGCAATTTCCGTACGGGCACGGGGGGGGTTATCAGTCGCCGCCTATCACTAAGGCGCTTGTCCAAGGTTGGATGCGCGATGTGATGGGGGAGCCGAAATCTGCGGCACAGGTAGCAACAGGTGGGGCTAACTCATCTGGGTTATCTGCGCGCAGGCGCGTAGCTAAGAAAGATACGCGTGCTCGTGATCATGAGTGTGGTCGTTGCTTTGCTTTCGGTCATTGGCCTATACAATGTACTGGAGTAAAACGTACTCTCGAGGAGGCTGTGATAGCCGGTGATCGCGAGGGTAGGGACAACTCAGGTGTTGATCGGGCTAGGTTGGCGCGTCTCCGGAAGGACAGGGACGCAAAGGCTAAGCCTCAGTTAAACGCCTAGGGTTGGACCGTTTGGGCTTAGGCCCAACCCAATTGGCAAGCCCGGGTACCGCCAAGGCTGTCAAGGAAGCCTGTGTGCAGTCTGATGCTAGCGCAGGACCGCCGGTGATCGCCCCTGGTGATTCTATCCCAGTGGAGTCGGTATTGTGGGATGGCATGGAGCGGATAGCGCGTTGCGTTTCTGCTTTGGCTCCCGCACCTTTGGACGACTGTATGCAATTTATAGTGCAGCGTCAGGTGTGCGACCTGTCTCACCCTTGTGGTAAGCGCCTGTTCGTGGATTCCACTTTCTGGACTTTGGACGGAAAACGGTGGTATGTGAGAGTGTGCGTTAGAGGGACTATCGGGTATTTTTTAATAGACAGTGGGGCTGCGGTCACATGTGTTGGACGAAAATTCTTCGATAAGTTGGACGGTGATAAGGTGTTTTTCGATAATAGCGTGAAGCCTGTCACTGTCACCGGTGCGCCACTCAAGCAGTACGGACAAGCCATACTATCTCTGGAAATCGGGGGGAAAATATTTCATTATGCCCCTACTGTTTCCGATATTTCAGAAGATGGTATTTTGGGTGCGGAATTTTTGGAGTATTATGGTTGTGAACTGCGGGCAGCTTATATCTTCAATATCCGTATCAACTCACGGTGCAGTGTGAATTGCGTCGCGATAGTCAGACTGTGTCTGCTGTTGCGCAAGATATTCGTATTGCTCCGAGGACCGGCTGTGATGTTAAAATATCAGATGTAGGGGTCGACGGTGATCACCAGAGCCTATTTGAACCGATGGTCTCAGAATTGCATGAGCTGGGATTGGTAGGTCAGAATACGCTAGTGTGGAGTACTGTTGGCTCAGTTGTACCTTTGTTTAATCCAAATCGGTATGCGGTTAGGTTACGAAAGGGTACGACTGTTGGCACAGTTGACCCAGTGGACGGGGTTGGCGTGGGGCGGTGTTGTGGGGTCAGCTGTTCGCAGTTACCTAGTAATTGGAGCAGTGGTTGGCCCGAACTGCGTGTCGCACGGGCGACGCAGTTGGAGTGCCCCTCTAGTGTTGTGAGTAGTAGTGGGGAAGTGGGCGTTGCTGCGTTGGGGGAGGTGGCCGAGGCGGTTACTTTTGGTACGACGGAGGAGTGCGTGGCACCTTCTGTTGTAGCCCGGTCCCTTGATGGAAGCTTGCCTGCCCATCTTATACCTTTGGCTATGGGGTGTGAGGTGGTTGATGAGTCTGATCGCTCGCAGGTTGTGGAATTTCTGGGTAGAAATATTCAGGTTTTCGCAGTTCCCGGTGAGACGTTGGGCTGGACTGAGGTGGTGAAGCATGGCATAGATGTCGGTGAGTCTGCTGCTTTTAGGATTCCCTATCGGCGTTTCGTGCATTCTAAAAAAGAAGCACTGGAGACGGAGTTGCATAAGCTGCTAGATAGTGGATTGATTAGGAGTAGTGATTCACCGTGGAGTTCACCTGTCCATTTAGTCAAGAAGAAAGATGGTTCTATCCGTTTTTGCATTGACTATAAAAAACTCAATACTGTGACGCGGAAAAATGCTTACCCATTACCGCGCATAGACGAGTCGCTCGAGAGTTTAGGGGGTAATGAGTGGTTTTGCACTCTGGATCTGCAATCTGGGTATCATCAGCTAGCAATGGATCCGGAGGATATTGCTAAGACTGCTTTTAGCACTCACTTAGGCTTGTTCGAGTGGAACGTGATGCCGTTTGGGCTATGTAATGCTCCAGCCACGTTCGAAAAGATGATGACGGATATGCTGGCTGGTCTTCAGTGGAAGATCTGCTTGGTGTATTTGGATGATATCATTGTCTTTGGTCGGACACTAACCGAATGTCGGGATCGGCTTCAAGCAGTGTTTGATGGTTTACGTTCCTATGGGCTGAGACTCAAGGCTTCAAAGTGTAGGCTTTTTAGGCGTGAGACGCAGTACCTAGGGCGTGTGGTTTCTGCAAAGGGGATTAAGGCAGACCCGGAGAAGCTCTCTGCAATTGCGGGATGGCCCAGACCTGAGGATATGAAGGAAGTGAGATCGTTCCTTGGGTTTGTGTCGTATTACCGCGATTTCATTGCTGATTTTGCGCGGTTGGCTGTTCCTCTGCAGGACTTGGTCGTTACCGCGAAGAGAATAAAATTTGTGTGGGGCGACGCTCAGGAAGCGGCATTTCTGGGCTTGAAACGTGCCTTTACTCAGACCCCAGTGCTGTGATATCCGCGGGCGGTGGGGCGGTTCATTCTGGACACTGATGCATCAGGGTTTGCAATCTCGGGCGTGTTGAGTCAGGTTCAGGATGGGGTAGAGGTCCCGTTGTCTTTTGCAAGTAATAAACTTAATAAAGCGCAGCGGAATTATTGCACGACGAAGCGTGAGTTGATGGCTATCGTCGTGTATAGCAGGAAGTGGAAACATTTCTTGATAGGGTCGGATTTTATTATCCGGACTGATCATCATTCTCTTCGTTGGTTGTTGAATTTCAAGGAGGCGGAGGGGATGATGGGGCGTTTGTTGGCCACTTTATCTGAATATGCTGTGACGAATGAGCATATTGTGTACAGAAAGGGAGTGGATCACATCAATGCAGATAGTCTGAGTAGAATCCCGGTGCGTAAGTGCGGCCGGGGTGATTGCACGGACTGTGGCGCGCATAACTGTGTGCTCGCAGCAATATCTGCGATGCGTCTGGCAGACATAGATGATGATGAACTTTGGACGTTATCAGAGGTTCGCTTGGCGCAGCGTCAAGATCCCTCCATACTGCGGGTGATTAAGTGGTTGGAGGTGGGCCGCTTGAAACCTTTGCGTAACGAGCTGGCGGGGGAGAATGCAGAGACTCGTAAGATTATAAATCAATGGGATCTGCTGGAACTGCGTGAGGGTGTGCTCTGCAGGTGGAAGGTTGTGGGTGAAGACCTACGCAGTCGCCTGCAGATCGTCGTGCCATTTGCATTGCGCGATGATGTGTTGTTGTTTTGTCATGGGCATTCTACAGCTACGCACTTTGGGCGTGTTCGCTCCACCAAACATTTGGCTTGGCGGTTCTATTGGCCTGGCATGACTTCTGATATTAGGCGGTGGGTGCGCACTTGCCATAAATGTCAGGTGGTGAAGCCGGGTGAAGGGATTGCTAAGTTACCGTTGACTCAAGAATTGTCTGGGCATCGGTGGCGCCGTCTAGCGTGTGACTTTGTGTCTGGGTTTAAGACTATTACACTAAGTACGTGCAAGTGTACCCCTTAAAAGATCACACTGCACCCACTGCAGCGCAGGCATTGGTGTTTGTAAGATGGTTGGAGCATTGCTTTCACCACGCGTATAGCGCAGTTCGCGATGCTTTGGGTCGGGCAGCGGTTCGTCAGAAATCTGACTACGGGCCTGCTGCGTGGCGCCAGTTCAAGGTGGGAGATCGGGTAGTGCGGTATCATGCGCCGCTAGCTCGGGTCAAACTCGCGAAGAACTGGGATGGTCCCTTTACTATAACAGAGGTTGTCTCTGACACCACAGTTATTATGAAGGGCAAGGATGGTAAATACCGTAAATCTAACGTTAGACGTCTTAAGCTTTACACCGAGCAGATGTCTAGAAACGCTGGACCATCCTCCTGGCTGGATGCACATGTAGGGGACGAGCCCGCACCTGCGAGGGTGGAGGCTGGCACTATAGATGCGTTCAGTCAGAAGAAAGTACCTGGGCTTCCAGTTACTGCGGGGGAGGCTATGCGCCCTAGGCGGCATAGGCCTGATAAACGGAAAAATAAACGTCGGCGTCGTTCTAGATCAGTGTCTGATGTCGATAGTGTTGTTTCTGTACGCAGTAGCTCGGGTAGTGACAGCGACTTTGTACCAGTTAGACAGGGGTCTGATGTGGGCTCGGATGCACCGCCGGTGCGGCGATCTGAGCGTTTAGCATTACGACGCAGATAACTGGTATGGGGTGGAGTAGTGGGTATTAGGCTACTCCACCCTGGTGTTGTTTGGTCTCCGGGGGTTGGGGATACATGAGGTACTTCAATCCCTGTTACACAACGAGTAACGCAGTACATATGTTCAGTTAAACTTTGCTACGCAGTTATTTGAGGGTAGTGGGGAAAGACCGGGGGCCCCGGGGGCGCCAATGAATGGGCGCAGTTACTACTGTTCTGCGTAATGCCTCTGCCTAAGCCGTGTGTTGATTATCTGCTATTTCTTGTCTAACGCGTGGGTTAGTTGACGGGGCGTACTGCGTATTGGCTGCTGGTGCCACGGGGAGTGTTTATGTGTGCTGCGGGCATGGGTGCGTAACTGGTTATACTGTTCAGTTAGGCGTAACTGGGTCACTTATACATGTGCGTGTAACCGTTGACGCTACGCAGTGCGGGTTGTTGTTATTGGGTACTGCGTGAGTGGCGGGGACCTGTTGCTGGGGGTGGCTCGGTATTGTGCACTGGCTGGCGGGCGGGCCATGTGGTAGAGCTAACTAGGGCACCTGTATATTCTGCGGTTGGGGATTCTCCGTGGCCACGTGGTGCGGTGATGTCAGCGGTACTGCGGGGGTCGGGGAATACCGACGTCGGGTGGTTTGATTGGTTCCTATGTGGGTCACGCTAGTTGTACCGGTGGCGAACCTGGTGTTTCGCGAGTGAGGTAAGCGCTCTCTGGTTGGTTCACCGGCTGGACTCTGCGGTTCTGCGAGGGAGCACGTGAAGCCAGTCACTCTACCGGCTGCCAGCGGACGAGGTGGGTGTTTTTGTTCCTCAACATTCTCCCATCTCACGCATACTCTGTATTGTTGTTTGGTTGTCACTTGTACATAGAGTATAGCAAGGCCGGCCACGTCTGTGTTTGTCTGTGCGTTTAGGCGCACAGGCCGGACACAGCGTGTGCGGCGATCGTCGGTGGTGAGGGAGACACGACTGAGCTGCCTTCGCAGTTCGTCGTGTTTCTATCATGGCCGACGATGAGTTAGTTTCGCCCGGCTCCCCTTTGCGGGATGCCGAGGCTGACACTTCCCTCGATCGTCTCTTTGCAGAGGTTGAGGGTAGCGACAGCGGGGATATATCGTGTTTAGGCACGATTAGACCTATAGGCGGTGGGACGGTTGCCTTAGCAATGTCTCCATCGCTGTCTAGCCCGCTACTGTCGCCCGTGTTGACGGTGTCCAGAGGTCCTCGGAGAGGTACGGATGTCGGGTTGGTTTCTCCATTAGGGGTTGCTGGCCTGTCGCTGCGCTCTCCTGAGGTGCTGTTGACACCGCAGCGCGTGTCCTCTAGGGTAGTGGCTGATCAGACGATGGTTAGTACTGACGAGCTGGCACGCTTTCGAGCGTGGCAGGCCGATCAGGCGATGACAGTCGGGTCAGCGTGTTCATCCCGTACGGATCCATTCTCCCTTAGCCCAGCTGATGGGGGGGTGGCCCAGTCTCTCGGCGGTGGTTCGTCTGGTTCAGGCCAGGTGGCGCCACCAGCCGCGGTTGCTGGCCGACCTCTTGCGGATACGCCCGTGAGCTCTGGGGTAGTAGGGACTAGCGCCTCTGGGCAGTTGGTTCTAGCTCCTCATGACAGCGGGCGGATAGCAGGGGGAGGTTCTGGGGGTGCGATGGACGTAGACCCGGTGTTATCTACCCCGGTTGTGGGCGGTGAGCAGCCTAGGACTCCTGCCCCTTCCACAGGTGCCGTAACCCTATCAGAGGCGCAGGTGAGGACTGCGGTGCGGAAAGCAAAGGCTTCCATACTGCGGGACACTGGTTCTCAGCCTGTTGTAGCAAAGGTGGAAGCACCGCCTAAAGTGTCGTACGGTTCGCAGGATTATCGCTATCGGAATAGCGATGGATCGCTGCGAGACGTACCTATAGACCTTGACGTCGTTGTGACGCCAGCCTCGGGTGGGTCGGTTCGCGAGGGCTCGTCGGAGTCAGTCGCCTCTGCTGCCGTGGTTGTTCCATTGGAGCAACCTGCGGCGTCAGGTGGAGTGACTGGTACTTCAACTGGGCGCGTAGCGTCCATGATCATCTGTTGGCGGAGCAATGGTGGGTTTGGGGTAGAACTCGGGTATGAGATCGCCGAGGACCCGCTTCCGTCGTCCAAATGGATCGTCCGGTCGCGTAGGGATGGGCCCGTTAAGCTTGCGCGGTTCCTTTCTGGGAACGTGGTGGGCTTGATGGAGTCGTCCCTGTCGCGGCTGTGGCACGACCCGTTCGACGAGCCACGTAGTCTGAGGGACTATAGGACGTGGCAGAGGGGGTTTAGGCAGATCGTCCGGCCTTATGATGTAGACGGGGAGTATGAAGTCTCCGACGATGAAGGCTGGGCGGAGCCCGAGAGTGAGCCTGTCACTCCGCTGAGGTGGTATAGCCAGTGGGTGAACCTATTGTTCCGCGCGCTGTCTTTTCCAGCGGAGCGGGAGGGCTACACTAAACAGGAACTGGTGTGTCTCGGCTATGTTCGAAGGGTGTTCCGTCCGGGACAGGCTTGCCTGTTCTGTGAGGTGCACCGGGTCGGAAATAGGCGATTCCCTAAGCTGTTCCTGCGGTGGTCGCATTTGGCTCGTCACATTTGTGAGGAGCATCTGCACACCGCGCCTCTATGGAGATGTGTGCGTCCATTCAACGCGCTGACGGGTTGTGAGGGGTGTCCTTCGTTCAAAACGACGGGACAATACTTCGCAACGAGGTGCTGCGGTGTGATGATCACGCACCTCATGGAGGGCCACGGTCGGGTGATGGACGACCTGGTGGCGGGGCTCAGTGAGATTCAGTGGAATCCTGACTCCAAATCACGGCGCGCAGTGACCTTCTCGATGAAGCAGCGCCCTGACTTCTACCTGAGTAAGGAGACGCTTGCGCTGCCACGGCAGCACAGGTTGATCGCTTTGCACCTCTATGACAGAGGGTCGGCGGAGCTGCTTCGCGAACGGTTTATAACCGGTTGCGGGGCATCTTCGGCGAGGCGGAGAAGAGGTCGTGGGGCGGTGCCCGGGAAGAGGGAGGTACTGCGGCCGGGCGCGGCAGGTGGCGCAGCAAACTCTGGGCGGCAGCCAAAGGTCGGCCGGGGTAAGGGGAGAGGGAAGCGCACCTCGTCCCTGGTGTCGCTCCATGGTAGGTCTGCTATCGCGTTGGAGCAGAATCAGGGGTCAGACAGGTCGGCCTCTCCACCTCCACCTCCACCGCCGCCACCTCCATCGTCAGCTCAGGGCGTGAGGGATTGGCCTGAGTTGCCAGTCGCAGCCGGGGCTGGAGTGGAGGAGAGTGGTAAGGGGCGGCGTCGCAAGCGCCGGAAGTTGGCAGCGGTGCAGCCACCCGACACGCTGAGTGCGGTGGTGGCACGCGGTCCGGCTCCGGCGGCGACAACCCAGGTGGCATCGGTTTCTCAGCCGGTGTCATTGGGCCAGGTTCCGCGGCGTCGGGTGACGGCTGCTGCGGGATCCGCCTCTCAGCTGACGGCGTCAGGGAGTCAGGTGATAGAGCCGGTAGGGACTGCTGCGGTGGTTGCCTGTCCTGCTGCGAGTCCTGTGGTCGTGCGGCCGGTGGTGGCAATGCCCCCGGTAGCCGACCACGGTATTGTACTCACGCTGGACAGCATAACTCAGCGTCTCTGCGAGGCGAATCGTTTGGACGTGATGTCGAAGATCACTGAGTCGGTCAACGGCCTGGTCAAGGCCTTCATTGAGGGCTTTGACACGGTTGTGGCGCAGACTCAGGATACTCTGGTACGCCAGGCTGAGGGTAGGCGCGGTGCAGACTTTGACTGTGTGGTAGAGGACAAGAAGATTGTCGAACGCAAGTTAGAGGCATCGCGCGAGCAGAGGGCTCGGCAGGCTGAGGTCATAAATGATATAGACATGACCTTCCATGCCGCTTTCCGCCGGGACTTCAAAAGCTGGGATGGATCGCTGAGATCCTTAGATCTAACTGGCTTCAGCATTGAGGATCGGCTGCACGGACTGCCGGCTAGTTTGGTGTCTGCTGCTGCTACGGCGCATCGGACCCTGCTCAGTCGCGCAGCGAGGGCCCCCCTTGATGTAGACGGGGATGTTCAGATGACAAGTAGCGGGAAGGTGAGCGATGACTAGCTGCTCGCGCAGTTAGGCGTTGCTCCCTCCTGTTCGAGGGATTTTGGACGTCTCGTCGGAAAATTCAGATGACAGGTGACGGGGTGATGAGCGATAGTGGACTGGTAAAGCGGTTAATGGTTGCTCTCTCTCGTCCGAGGGATTCTGGATTGAACGTGACAATCAGATGACAGGTGGCAGTTAAGGCTGGCAGTGACTGACTGCTCGTCCAGGTAGTCAGTGCAGGCCCTGTCCGAGGGATTTTGGGTGTCACGGGGGGGTAATTGAAAGACCAGCACCCCTGTGGTGGTTATTAATTTTGTTTTTTTGTTAAATATATATATATATACATTGATAATGAATAATGAATTTCTGATAGTCCATCTCCCTGATGGGGGTGGATACCGCCTTGTATATATGCATGTTTGTGAATATGATATATATATTTAATATGTTTTTTTTTTTTACATTGATAGCCACGATGTAATTAGCATGTCGTACTGCTTTAAATCTAAATATGATTCTTTTTCTTTGCAGTGCGATGGTTGATATGATATGTTGTGGTGAAGAGCTCAGTTTCTCCCGATTGGAGGACCTAGCTTCTTGTGTTCTGCGGTTTTTTTCTGCAGTAGGAGTCGGAAATAATTTTTTCTTATATACATATTAAATTAATTATTTTCTTATATTCCTCAACTTTCACCCCGTTTTTGACTTCCTTTTTCCACACTATTAGGAAACATTATCATCTAAATTTATCTCAGTGGAACGAGGTGGTCAATGGTGTGGGAGTTGGTGGGTTGGCACTGTTCATTTCACACTACAATATTTTCATATGCAGTGTCGCCCTGGCTCTTGTTTTAAACTGCATTCTTTAATTTAAAATTACTACTATAGTAAGCGCTTCTGGCAGAACATGAAAGACGGCGTGTGCATCGGCTCCTGTTTGATCAGTTGAGGATGCACATGGGTGTGATTTGCTTTGTAGGAGGCCGGGTTCTTGCTGGCGCCCAGTGCTTCTTATGAAATGTATTGCATACCAAACGTTGTATCTGCGGAGACTTTCTCAATTGTTATAAGTAACACCGCCCTTCTACTTTCATGCACTCTGCAACGGAGCGGGTCACCGAGCGTGGCGGGTCCTGGGTGTGACTGCTTGACGTGTCCGCGGTGTAATACCGTCTGTGATCTACTGGCCAGGCGACGCGGGCACAAGAAGGACGGACTGAGGAAGCTCGAAGAGGAGCCGCTCCGCGCAGAAGGAGGAGCGCCCCGCTAACGGTTCTCCTGAGATGGGGGGCGGTGGGGGGCGGGCTGAGCAGTTCCCTGCTTCCTTCTGTTGAGGGGGTTCCACTTGTGGGGTATGAATTCTCTCCCAGCAAAAAACATTCTATACACCAACTACATAGAGGCTGGGAGAGGTCGTTTCTATGCGACTCATTTAAAGACTCTTTCTTCACCTAGACCCCTTGCTGCTTATCGGAAAGAGTGTCCTATGTGGCGGCAATGGGTTTCATCCACAGAAATATGTCAGAATGACAATATGTTTGACGTTCAATAACCAATGATAAGAATCAATGTGCTCTAGAGGTGTCGTTAAATAAAACAAACTTTCCTGTTTGTGTTTTGTTGCAGCTACAACGCTGGTGCACACTCTATGTGTTGGACATCAATGACAACCGGCCCCGCTTCCTCAATCTTCCTTACTACACCAAGATATCAGAGGTTGGTTGTTGGAGTTTTATATCCTGGCAACATCTAAGGTCATATCAGGATGGGTACCAACTTGTGACAGTGCGCACTCATGGCGACTTTATAGTGCTGCCCCACTGGGAAATCAGGGCACCGGCTCCATGACCCGATATCCTACTCAGTCACATTATCCTGACACTGAGCTAACCAGTCCTTGTCCTATCCTATTAATGCCGAGCGCCAAGCTAGCAAGCGACAAGTATAAATTTGATAAGTCATTGGTTTGACTCGACCGAGAACCAAACGCCTGATCTCCCGTACAAGAGCCCACGCTCTACCGATTCGGCCACTACGTCCGGTAGATATCGGATGTGAAGGCAACCATGCACAGCCTCTCTCTAAATGTGCCGCTTACATCACAGTCAACACTGCTACATTTGTCACAATCTGATGAACTTATCGAATTTCCGATTTGATCCTACATACACTATTTAGATACTGGTGCACTTTTTAACCATTTGAGGAGTTCAGGTACAAAACCATGTAAACCACCAATCCACAAATTTAGATAAACATTGGACTCAAACCGTAAAAATGTTATTTTGTTGCATTCATGTTTTTTTTCTTCATTACTTCATTACCATTTCATCACAATAAAAGTGGAATTAGTGAGAATGAAAATTACCGTCAGGTAAGAATCTTTTATTTTAATTCAATTCTTGGATTCGCGTTTATGGGGTTTTGCGCCTGAACTCTTCATTTGATCCTACATATCCAATTTCGATACTTTTGTATTCAAGAAATTGTTGCTACATTGGGGAGGATACTAAGCCAATTTAATAGACGCTGTTACTGCTGGTGGCTTATGCTGTCAGAATTTTGATGTGCTTGCTAAAATTATTTTGGGCACATTGTCCCTTTAAATATCTCCAAAGTTAGTGATGTAAAATAGAAGTAACTTCAAACTAAAGTAATGTAGATTATAATTATCAATCTCAGAAAATGGCAGAAACTCAAAACTATCGGACTATGCAACTTTAAAGCTGCATAATCCGATGAAAACATCAACCTTTCAAAACCGAACAAATTATCTAGATTTGATTCTACATATCAAACTGAGATATTGGCATACTTATTAAACATTTGACATCACATAGAAAGGAATCTTGAGCCAATTTGATTAAATCTGTCACTGCAGAAGCCTATGGTGTCAGAGTTTTGGCGTGATTCATTTGGCAAGTTTGCACTATTTCAAAAGTTAGCCATTAAAAAAAAGGTTACTTCAAACTAAAGTAGGATCGATTATAACGATGATTAGCATTATGTATGTATCTCAGAAAATGACAGCAACTCAAAACCACCGGACTATGCAGCTTTAACTAAAAGGAAAAGAAAGGTGATTTTATAATAATGAACCACAGATTCCAGGATACACCCAGCTAACACCAACAGATTCAAATTCATTGCTGCACATGACAAAACTGAACAGAGCATCCTCACCACATGTAGTGGGCCCTGATAGTGGAGTCTCCGACTTGGCCTGAGCATACAGCTCAAACACCCAAATCTAATCTAATCTAATAAGGACTGGTGAGAATACATAATCTTGTATCCGTCTCTGCTTGAAGGTCTGTCGGCTATTTCTCCCTTGTTTCAGGGGACGCAGGTAGGATCTGCCGTCTACCGGGTGACGGCCCATGACCCGGACACTGGTGTCTGGAGCCTCGTGTCATACACCATGAAGGTATGCCAGCGTAGGACGACAGCGCCTCTCTAAGGCCACGTATCCATAGACCGTTCCCTTGTGGCGCGTTCCCTTGTTCTGTGTTTGCTTGTGACCTTGTGACATGCCACACAGACAATGAACATGTTCAATCTCTATGTTCCCCGTCAGTATGTCACATGTGCCGTGCAGAAGGTCATGCGGTCCCTGGGTCCAACCTATGGGAATGGCCACTAAGCAAAACACAGGTTCATTGTCTGTGTGGCGCGTCACAAGGTCCCAAGCAGACACGGAACAAGGAACATGCCACAAGAGCACAGTCTATGGATAAAGCCTAAATGAGACTAGACAGGATGGCTGAATGAGTTGAGCTTCCATCTCCCATTTTTAGTAGATCATGGCATTCGAACCCTGGTCAACTCAAACCAATCACTTAAAAATGTACACTTTTTGCTTCCTAGTCAGGCACTCGGCATTTGCATAGGGCAAGGACTGGTTGGCTCATTGTCAGTATAATGTGACTGAGTGGGATATTAGGTCATGGTGCTGGCAGCCTGGTTTCCAAGTGGCGCAACACTATAAAGTTGTCATGATTGCTCACTGTCACAAGTCTGTACCCGTCTTGATATGACCATATCTGTTGCTAGGAAGTAAAACCCAAACAACCAACCAACCAACCAGATCAATATAGACCTGTCATGGTGGGGGGGGGGGGGGGGGGAGTTCGCGGAGACTATGAAAGTTAGAGCGACCAACCACATCGTATACGCCGGTGGATGACAATAGGTGGCGGCACTACAGCTCAGACCGCCTGAGTGTTGTGGTTAGTTAGATAAACAGACGATAGATGGCGGAATCGTCTGAGTGACTACACCGGCCAAGGGTAGCAGTGAAGCGGTGAGGGCAGAGTGCAGAAATTCGGGACGGTGGGAAGGGGCATCCAACATTTTCAACATCTACTCCGCCCAACCCCGATCCTATACTTTGTATTATTGTGGAGACATTGACAACTTTTTATGACCATCCCCTCCAGGATTATGAATCTGGAATGTGGTGCTCTATTTAAAGTATTTAATTGTTGGTTGTTGGAATTTTACATTCTGGCAACATTTAAGGTCATATCAGGATTGGTATCAACTTGTGACCGTGCACACTAGTGTTGGCTTTATAGTGCTGCCGCCGCACTGGGTTGGTTGGCTGTTGGAGTTTTGCATCCTGGTGCCCCACTACAAAACCTCCATGATCCGATATCCCACTCATTCACATTATCCTGACACTGAGCTAACCAGTCCTTGCCCTATCCTATTAATGCCATGCGTCAGGCTAGGAAGTCAAAAGTATCAATTTTGCAAGTCATTATTGGTTTGACTCGACCGGGAATCCAACTCCCGGCTTTCCATACGGGAAGCCTGCGCTATACTATTTCGGCCACTGTGTCCGGTCGAAAGTAATTGTTGATTTCTTCTACTCTCTCAGGGGGTTACGGACCATTTCGACATCAACTCAACCCGCGGAACAATTATATTAATGAAACCGCTGCATTTTGAGATCAAGCGTTTCTATCAGCTGGAGATAGTCGCCACGGTAAGTGTGTTGGAAGGGCGCATTACGCAGCTCTAAAGCTGAGATTCCATATACAGTATAACCTCGTTAAACCAAACTTGAAGGGTCACTAAAAATTTGTTTTGTTTAACCGAGCTTTGGTGTTGACTTTGACTTGGCTTTGCAAAAACGCTGGTGCATTATGAATCCAATATACAATGTATGTGGACAGTTTGATTATTGTTTTTTTATATATATACAGTATAACCCCGTTAAACCAAACGATCGGTTAATCCAAACTTTTTCCGGCGGCCTGGCAAAATACTACCATTTATTATATAAAAAAGTTGGTGGGTCTCAGATGACCTTATAACCACAGGAAAGTTTGGTTTAATTGTACCGGAAGTGGCCTAGGGCCCGACAATTTTGTTTGGATTAACTGATAATTTGGATTAACCGACTTTGATTTAACCAACTTTTTTTTAATGATAAATGTTAGTATTTTCCAGGGCCGCTGACAAAAGTTTGGATTAACCGATCGTTTGGTTTAACCGAGTTTGGTTTAACGGGGTTGTACTGTATACAGTATGCAGTATGCAAATGCGACAAAAAATGGAAAAGCATGTAGATGCATGGTGGTGCTTCCAGATGTCCAGTTGCGAATGTGAATGCGAATGTGTGGACGGCTAAGGTCATTGGACCAATCGGTGTGAATGTGCTTTTGTCTCATTCACATTTGCATACCGTATATATATATGTATATATATATGGAATCTTACCTTTATTGATGTGTTTCCGAGACAAATCATCTCGTAGTATTCCTAATATATTTATCCTGATAACACCCTACTTATATCACAGTATTTATGTAATATTGTTACTTTAATCTTTCTAGAAGTTGTATACTGCCTGTTATGGATAAGTCTGCAGAGACTTGTTTTCACCATTAGACAGTTTATCGATAGAAAGCCAGAGCCTACATTTTTACTGACCCAAGGGATTTTTAACCTGCCACACCACATAGACATTGTATGAGAGCAACAGGCCTTTGATGACACTGTAAGTTATACACAGCGGTGGAAATCCAAATTTGCAGAGGTGGGGGCATGGGGAATTGAACCACTAACCTTCAGATTAGGAGTCCGACCTAGAAAAAAGTCCACTCCACCACAGAGAACAACACATCTTACATTTACCAAGCAATGAGCTCATCTACTAATTCAGCTATCACAGTATTTAACCGCCGTTCAAAGTTATCAACATTCGGAAGGTCGTTAGGAAAGTACAACTTTGATCGTTTATTCCACCCTTTGGTAATTTCCTTCAGGTTGTGTGTATACATCAGTTTATTAAGCAGGGGAATTTTCAACCATAGAGAATTGGTCTTCCTCATTCCACTGCTCCTTTTTGTGGAAGGGAATACTGAGCCAATTTAATAGAACCTGTTACTGCAGAAGCCTACGGTGTCAGAGTTTTGGCATGCCTGTCAAAACTAATTTGACATGTCCGCACTTCAAATATCTCAAAAGTTTGACATTGAAAATAAAAGTTACTTCAAACTGAAGTAAGGTAGATTATGTCAATAAATTTAATATACTTATCTCAGAAAAATGACAGAAATTCAAGACCATCAGATTATGTAAAGTTAAGATAAAAGAAGAATTTCCCTGTTAGTTTATCCAGCAATCCTGCGTGCGAATCTAGGCAATAACCACTGCAAAATAAGAATAGAAAAGCTAAAGCCCAACCTTTTCCCTAGTTCCATTACCTGTCGCGGCCCGCCCAGGGCGCTTCGAAGGAAGGACCTAAAAATAGCACCAACAAACATGCATTCACAACGCCTTAGCGAACACGCCAAACCTCTACCCAAATCAGCAAAGCTTCCCTAACTCAACCAGCAGCGCCCCGTCACCGCTGAGATGCTTATTTGACACTCTTCTCTCAATGGAAGCACTCATACATGCACCGCTACCCAACATGCTTTTAATGCCCAAGTATTGATCAGAAGTCCACGAATATCCGGTCATAAGATACTCCCCCACCCCGCAAATTCAATTATCGCCCCCCCCACCCCCTCCCCCACCCACCCACCCCCGTCCGTCTCCTGCTTTGGTACATCGTGGCATTCGAACGCACGGTTTCGAACACTTGTCGAGTCAAACCAATAACTTAAAAATTGATACTTGTCGCTTTCTAGCCTGGTGCTTGACCTTCTTAGGATAGGGCAAGGACTGGTTGGCTCAGTGTCAGGATAATGTGACTGAGTGTGATATCAGGTCATAATGCTGGTGGCCTGGTCTCCCAGTGTGGCAGCACTATAAAGCCGCCATGAGTGCACACTGTCACAAGTCGGTACCCGTCCTGATATGACCTTAGATGTTGCCAGGATGAAAACTCCAACAACCAACCAACCAACCACCCCATCACCTGTCAGAGCAGATACTGCTGCTGTGGATCACGTGACAAACTGCACATCCGGCGTCCGGTCGCTGTACTATTGCCTCTTTGCAGGACGGTGGTGGACTGTCGAGTGCAATTACCATGGAGATTGACGTTGTCCAATCAGCAGTCCAGAACGGGATGCAGGTGAGTGCGCATGCATGGAGGTCAATGTTGACCCCCCGACCGACAGCACCCACTCTTCTCCCCTAGTGACGAAAAAGAAAACTACTCAAACCACAACATCAAGTCTCCAGTGCGTGTTTCCTTATCTTCTTTAGAACATGTCATTGATGGAAACAACCCTCATTCAACCCAGTCGAGTTGTGTGTAAGTGATAAAATAGTGCCACTCCCCCCAGTGGAGGGAATCCACTTGAAGGACTATCGATATGATCACTTTGAATATAGTCAACCAATAGTGAATGAGGGAAGCGTTATCTCCTTATGGACCCAGGGACATTTCAAGGTCATCCATTGGAAGGGCCTATTCACAGCCAGCATTCAGCGTTTATCTAAGTATTGCGCCTTGTCGCGCCAGGAAAGGGGTCATTCAACTTTTTCAACATGTTCAACTCCGATGCCAGAATTTGTTGGATATTGGAAGTCTAAAATGGTCTAAATTGATCAAATCGGAGGTATAATATCGAATAGATATCACATGGTCAGACATTGTACAGTAAAATTATACATTGGAGGTGTAACATTGGACAGATGTTGTAAAGCGAATAGGAATTTGACATCAGAACTCGGCAGGGGGCACCACCAGTCTATCCATGTTCTTGAATAAATCACTGAATATAGTAGACACATTGTGCTTCCCTACACCTCTAGCTACTATTGTTTATTACCCTTCTGTTTCTGCTCGAGTTATATATACACGATATATATGCACCAGAATCTGTGCCTGAATCATTTATATGCAGTTAGAGGGAGTCCAGTGTCGTTTGTTATGTCATGCACTACTATGAAATAGAGCATGGCTACCATTGATCTCTTGTCTGTATGTTCAGGGTATCCGGTGTCTTTTGTCATGTCATGTACTACTATGAAGTAGAGCATGGCTACCATTGATTACTTCCTGTCTGTATTTGCAGGGTGTCTAGTGTCTTTTGTCATGTCATGCACTACTACAAAATAGAGCATGACTACCATTGATGACTTCCTGTCTATATTTTCAGGGTGTCCAGTGTTTTTGTCATGTCACATACTACTACAAAATAGAGCAGGACTACCATTGATGACTTCCCGTCTCTATTTTCAGGGGTCTGGTGTCTTGTGTCATGTCATGCAGTACTACGAAATAGAGCATGACTACGAAATAGAGCAGGACTACCATTGATGACTTCCCGTCTGTATTTTAAGGGGGTCTGGTGTCTTTTGTCATGTCTTGCACTACTACGAAATAGAGCATGACTACATTGATGACTTCCCATCTGTATGTTCAGGGTATCCAGTGTCTTTTGTCATGTCATATACGACTACAAAATAGAGCATGACTACCATTGATGACTTCCTGTCTGTATTTTCAGGGTGTCTGGTGTCTTTTGCCATGTCATGTGCTACTATGAAAAAGAGTATGGCTACCATTGATGACTTCCCGTCTGTATTTGCAGGTTGTCCAGTGTCTTTTGTCATGTCATGTACTACCACAAAATAGAGCATGGCTACCATTGATGACTTCCCGTCTGTATTTTCAGGGGGTCCGGTGTCTTTTGTCATGTCATGTACTACTATCAAATAGAGCGTGGCAATATTGATGACTTCCTGTCTGCTTTTTTAGGGTATCTGGTGTCTTTTGTCATGTCATGCACTACTACAAAATAGAGCATGGCTACCATTGATAACTTCCTGTCTGTGTTTGCAGGGTGTCCGATGCTTCTCCTGCATAGCCGGAAAGGACTGCGACCAGCAACAACTGTCCTACTCACCAGCCATCACCTGCCCACTGGGACACCTGTGTTATGTAAGACATTTAGCACTGTCACATAAAGCACTTTTTTAATATTCTTTTTTAGTGATTGTTTGTTTATTCTGCTCATAATGGTTAAGTGCATGCACTTGTTTTTGCCACTGTGCAATAGTGGTCCCAATGGATTGATTTAATCTTTTATGGATTACTTACTGTTTATCCCTGATTTATCATTTAGTACATATTTCTTTATCTATATCTCACTTCCAAACTTTCTTAATTTTCTTGTTCTTTTCTTTTAGTCTTTCTTAGATCACTGCTTTGGCTGTTCCAAACTGTTATGCTCATATCTAATATGCTTCTTTATTTTTAATAAAAAAAAAAAGAAAAGATTTATACTGCATATAATGGATAAGCCTGAATAGACTTGTTTTCACCATTAGACAGTTTGTCGATAGAAAGCCCGAGCCTCCACTTTTACCGACCCAACGGATTTTTAGCCTCCCACACCACATAGACATGGTATGAGAGCAACCGGCCATTGGTGACACTGTAAGTTATACACAGCAGTGGAAATCCAAAGTGGCAGATGTGGGGGGCATGGGGAATCGAACCACTGACCTTCAGATTAGGAGTCTGACCTAGAAAAAAGTCAGACACTCTAACCACTCTGCCACAGAGAACACCCACAGTTGGATCTTTCTGTTCTTAGCAGAAGAGCCTCACCGGTTCTAATAACCTTTCTGCTTCTTGTTTTGTATTTTTCTATGTAGTCAAAAGCTATTATCCTGAGGTGTGTTTCTCTTCTAGTTTCGAGCAGCCACATTTGAGCCTGTTTGTGCAGGTCTATTGTAGGATGTCTGTTTTCTAGGCCCAGGCATAGTTTCAAAGCTCTATTTTGTTGTCTTTGTAATTTCATTAGTACTTGTTTGTTCCCACCCATTTAAATTACATCCCCATAGTCAAAGAATCGTAATATCATTGATTTGTAAATCAGGAAGCCAGGTTCTTCGTCATATATTTTCTTATCCTACTGAATAACCATAGTTTGCCATTGATCTTCTGTATGATATCATGTATGCAAAGAGTGTAATTCAAATGTTCGTCCAATCTAAGTCCTAGATACCTGTATTCTGTTACTCTTTCCAGCATTTTACCACCTAGTGAAGCTGCTTTGTTTTCTTGATTTTTCCTACTACTGTTTCTGAAGATTAGCGTTTTGGATTTAGTTATTTTATTTGCATTGCACCAGTCGTTTAACTTTTCTAGTTCATGATTTAAACTGTTTATTACTTCTTCTTCGTTATTACCTATTGAGTATAATACCATATCATCAGCATATAATAGAATCATGTCTGTTTATACCCAGACATATAGGTAATCTATGTGTATGATGAACAATAATGGACCTAGTACTGAGACCTGTAGCACTCCATATTTGATTGGTAGTCTTGGAGATAAGCTTACGTTTGCCTTAGTTCTCTGTTCTCTTCCTAATAATAGTCCTCTATCCAGGCTAGTATCTTTCCTCTTATCCCTATCTTATCCACTTTTTTAACATGATTGTGTGATCAACTGTATTAAAGGCTTTGATCAAGTCTATGAAAGCTCCACATAGAATTTACTTTTTGTTGATTCCTGAAAATATGTCATCTGTCAATTTTGCTATTGTTTTGACAGTTGAGTGAAATTTCCTAAAACCTCCACGTTTTTCATTTAGTATGTGATTTTTTTCTAAGTGATCATTTATATGTCTACGGTGTATTTTCTCTATTAGTTTCCCTGGTGTCTGTAGTATCGAAATATGCCTATAGTTGCTCATGTCCTGCCTATCTCCTGTCTTGAAAAGTGGTCCGATGGTGGCTACTTTCCATCGTTCAACAAATCTAACTAATTCAAACGAGCTATTGAACATTGCTGTGGGGATTGCCTGTAGGGCATCTTTCATTGCTATCGCAGAGCTGTTATCTAGTCCACTAGTTGTTCGATATGTGCTTTGAGCACTAGGGCCCTTTTGAATTGACTACATCACGGTTCCGACTGCGCATGCGCTAAAAACGGCATTGGGAGCAAAGCAAAGGCGTACCCACATTGAGTTTGCCGATATGTGTAGGGCAAAACTGGCATTTTATTCAAAATAACTAGAAATACATAACAATTTGGCATAAACATGGACGGAAGGGTGCAATATAATAATATAATGAATATGTTTAAGACACAACTCTCCATAAACCATAGAATATAAATAAAAACATGAATAAAATAAATAAAACTGACTCTGGTTATGGCTCTAACACTAGTCTGAGTGCCTAGATTTGTCTAAATTTAAATGCACATGGCATAAGATGTGCTGGTTATTTTGATGTAAATGCAATGCTGGATAAAAGATTAATATCTTAATTTATTATAGATATTTTTTTAGTTGGTATTCTATGTTTCAAACAAGAGTTGAGATGGGCTGAAACTAGCACTCAGTGTATTAGCATGTGCCATGTACTTCTCACGGCTTTGTTTTGCTCTGCTACATCCCACAATGCACCGCGCCGCTGGAACCGTGATGTAGTCTATGTAGAATATTCCCTGTATGTTAATTTTGTTACCTTAGTTGGTTCTTTCTGTTTTCCGCAAGATGGCAGCAATTGAAGACCCCTGGGGCGAGTATCGATACCGGAGAGGATGCCGGGAAATTGCCAGGTGTCCTGGGATAGATGAACGCTGCCTGAAAACTGAGTATGACCGCTACACATGTCAAAGGTACCTGATGCACAGACCGGACACAGTGGTCATTCACAAAGGTGGAGGTGAACCAATTCAATGTGTTAGTGTCCTTATGACTTCGGTGAACAATGGCGTGTGATTGGTCAGTAATACGGGTATACTATAGTTGGTTGGTTGTTGGGAGTTTTCCATCCTAGCAACATCTAAGGTCATATCAGGACGGTACCGACTTGTGACAGTGGACACTCATGGATGCTTTATAGTGCTGCCCCAGTGGGAGATTAGGCCATGAGCACTGTGACCTGATATCCCACTTGGTCACATTATCCTAACACTGAGCCAACCAGTCCTTGCCCTATCTAATTAATGCCGAGCGCCTGGCTAGGAAGCAACAAGTATTAACTGGTAAGTTATTGGTTTGATTCGACCACGGTTCGAACCCGGAGGTTCGAATCCCACGATCTACAAGGTGATGCTTTCATCGGACTATGCAACTTTAAACCCACTGCAATTACCATATGACATTAACACAAAATACTAGACTGAGAACTAATTAATTAACTTGACCTGCATAGCCCTACAGCCTAGAACCCTGTGGTAGCCTAACCGAATGTACGGGACACACTGACCGAAGGCCTATGTTCTGTGTATCCTGGGCCGTAATCGATTAACACGACCCGGGAGACTCTGGTCACCCGAGTCGTCAGAATTTCAAATCGAACACCGCGAGTAGAGTCGACAAATACACGTGCCGTGCGCAAAACTATCCGACCCCTTGGCTGGGGTTGGCTACGAGCAATGATGTCACATTTGCGCTGGTACCATCCTGCAGGATGTTTTTTTTTAAATAACCTAGATTAATGAAATGGAAATATAACTAAACTATGCCATCATAAAATACTTTAAATCCTATTTTCTGTAGTTTTACGGTTATTAAAAAAAAAAACGGTTTTAGATTAAGCCACCATTTTGTCCACCCCGGGCGTGGAGAAGCATATTCGATTATTTGACCCGAGTCTGTAGGATGTGCGCATGCGCCAAAAAATGGCTCGGGTGACCCGAGTTGATTAATCGATTACACCCTAAGTGACCAGACGGGATGGCTGAATGAGTTGAGCATCCGTCTCCCTTTTGGTAGATCGTGGGATTCGAACGAACCCTGGTCGAGTCAAACCAATGACTGAGAGATTTATACTTGTCACATCCTAGCCATTATTAGGATACGGCAAAGACTGGTTGGCTCAGAGTCAGGATAATGTGGCTGAGTGGGATATCAGGTCATGGTGCTGATGGTCTGGTCTCCAAGTGGGGCAGCACTATAAAGTCACCATAAGTGCGCCCTGGTAGTAGTGTTACAAGTCAGTACCCATCCTGATATGACCTTATATGCTGCCAGGACGCAAAACTCTAAACATCCAACCGAATTCAAGGACTGCATTGTTTATATTTATTACGTTGGCTCTAGGGTTTATTACTCAACTGCCATGCATTTCCAAAATTAAGGAGTTAAGATACGTTTTCCCACCTAAATTTGACATTGAAATGGCATGATATTTAGGCATCGTGTTTACACCGGGATCTGACATTGTCCTGCTGTTAGTACGACCTTTTTTCCGACGGTCGAAACCACAAATGTGGTATACAGTTTCTGAGAATGACCCATATAGATGTGTGCTTGTAGCGATTGGTTGTCACCAGTGGGCGCTGTGCTGCTGGGCACTGATGATTGGTTTCGCAGCTTCGTGAAAGTTGCGTCTGCGTTGATGATGATGGTTATAGCCAAGACGCATGTAGTTGTGGCCGTTGTCTTCCACCCGTGAATTTCCCAGATAACATAAACAGTGCAATGATACACAAAGAATTCCATACAGGGTGACCAAATGAGTTGAACACCCGCCTCTCGTGTTGAGTAAGTCATGGGATTCGAACCACTGAATTCTAAACCTAGCTGAGTCAAACCAATGACTTAATAATTGATACTTGTCACTACCTAGCCTGGTGTTTGGCATTACTACGATAGGGAAAGGAACAGTTGAGGAAGACCAATTGTCTGCGATTGAAAATTCCCCTCCTTAAAGCTGCATAGTCCGATGAAAACATCAAATGTTAAAGACCAAAGCAACTACCTAGATTTTTTTATTAAAATTTTATTTTTTTATTGACGAGGTATTTACTCTTCCCATAACGTATAAGCTCCCATCAGGGTGTTTGTTTTCAACGCTGGACAGCTGTGGTGCTGTCTTGATCTGTTCCTTTGCCCAGGAGTGTTTACCTGTGTCTGCTCACATCAGATTTCTGTAATTTTGGTTGTTAGTAATAGCCTATGTTAGTTTTTTGTGTGTAATTTTCCAGTGTTTTTATTCTACATATCCAACTTAGATACTGATGCAGTTATTAAACGTTTGTCACCACATAGAAAGGAATACTGAGGCAATTTAATAGAACCTGCTCCTGCAGAAGCCAATAGTGTCAGAATCCTGGTGTGCTTGCCAAAATTAATTACACATGTTTGCACTTAAAATATCTCAAAAGTTAGCCACTTAAAATAAAAGTTACTTCAAAGTAAGCTGATGTAGATTGTATCGATCAACCTACCATATTTATCTCAGAAAATGAGAGAAATTCAAAACCACGGGACTATGCAACTTCAATATATAAAAATATACGAGTAGAGACATCAGCGAATGTATCCTACATACAATGCTTCTTATAAACTTCCACTTTCCGATCTTTGATCAGCTGTTGGGTGTTATGTGTAGACTCTAGGAGGGTTAGCTTTGGGTGAGGCTATGGTGGAATACTTAGGTAGAGTTGGTATCAGGAATTACGTCTTGCCAGATTTATGTTTCATTTCGTGGAGGAACGAATAAGTGACTATTCCTTGGTCGGTCATTTGCGGGATAATATCATTAGTGCTAATACACACATATTGAACCCAATGCTAAGCAATCGGTCAAACAGACTGTATAAGGCCAATAACTAGATAAGGCCAAGGCCTAGATAAGCCCATGGAGTAAATAAGGCCAAGACCTAGATAAGTCTTTGGACTAAATAAGGTTAATGACTAGACAAGGCCATGGCCTAGATAAGCTGATGGACTAAATAAGGTCAAGGACTAGATAAGGCCAAGGCCTATATATATGCCCATGGAGTAAATATGCCCAAAGCCTAGATAAGCCCATGGACTAAATAAGGTACATGACTAGATAAGGCCAATGCCTATATAATCCCATGGACTAAGTAAGGTTAAGGACTAGATAAGCCCATGAACTAAATAAGGTCAAGGTATAGATAAGGCCAAGGCCTATATAAGGCCATGGAGTACATAAGGCCAAGGCCTAGATAAGGCCAAGGCCTATATAAGCCCATGGAGTACATAAGGCCAAGGTGTAGATAAGGTCAAGGCATATATAAGCCCATGGAGTACATAAGGCCAATGACTAAATAAGGCGAAGGCCTCTATAAGCCCATGGACTAAATAAGGCCATGGACTAGATAAGGCCAATGGCAAGGGTAACTTCTAAAGGAATTACTGAATATTAACTGTTAAGATTCAAGTTGCATAAGCCGATTGATCGTTATAATCAAATATGTGTAATATCTAATAGGCGCAACTTAATTTTAAATAAGAGGACATGGGCCTACATAGTGATGGATAGGTAGGAGGGGCACTATCCCCAGCTTCTGGTCTAAACTGAAGCTGCGACCCAGCATGATGGGTCGCAGCTTCAGTCTTTTCTAAGGAACCAGTGAACCTAAGAATGACCGTATTAACAGAATTTAGTTGGCTACTGAATGTCATTGTACTGTTGCATGTAGTTAGTTTCATAAGGCTACCAGATGAGACCACAACATGAAGTGAGTGCCCGCCTCCAGTTTTAGTAGGTCATGGGATTTGAACCCCCTGGTTCAAACCATGCCTGAGTCAAACCAATGACTTAGAAATTGATACGTCTTACTACCTAGTCTGTCATTCGGCATAATTAGGATAGGGCAAGGAGCAATGGAATGAGGAAGACCAATTGGCCGCGATTAAAATTCCCAATGCTTAATCAACTGATGTACCAACAAAATAAAAGGTTAGACTGCAAATCATCTGCTACTATAGTTAAGCCTCTCTAAATCGACTGACCTTGGGACCGACTAGAAGTTGTCCATTTAGGGAGGTGGTCGGTTTAGGGAGTTAGAATACGGTTACAATGGTATCATTGGGACCCAAATAAAGTGATCGATATAGGGGAGTGGTCGATCTGTGGTCGGTTAGAGAGGTTTTACTGTATATCAAAGTGGACTCAGCAAACTTTGTGGTTTCATCTAGTTCGATATAAATCCATGCCAGAGGAACCACATTATCTCTATTAACTAGCTCCTTCTGATTTCCCTTCCGCAGATGCTGTGAGCGTGGCAGCTGTAACAGGAACCTGTTCCATCCCCATCTGCTCAGAGATGCTCACGCAGTGCTGGAGAGCAGGAAGAGTGTGGCTTACAACTGGCAGGAGTCTGCTCACAGCCTTCAGCTGAGCCTATGCACCATCTGCACGGCTCTCGCCTTAACAAACCTGTGGAGCAAATAACACAAAGACATCCTTCTTGACACTTGTCGCTTCCTAGCCAGATGCTAAGCATTATTAGGGTAGGGCAAGGACTGGTTGGCTCAATGTCAGGATAATGTGACTGAGTGGGATATCAGATTATGGTGCTGGTGGCCTGGTCTCCAAGTGGGGCAACACTATAAAGTCACCATGAGTGCGCACTGTCAAAAGTTGGTACCCATCCTGATATGACCTTAGATGTTGCCAGGATGTAAAATTCCAACAACCAACCAATCTTATCCCAACACTAATTTGGTAGAGTGTGAAAGCCTGTGTCAGGGTTTCTGTCCATTGCACATTCTATTCCCAGGTGGGTTTCCCAACTGTGTAATGATGTGTGCCTTAATCACACTTGGATTAGCCCGAGCGGAGTTTGAACCAAGGGCCTAGCTCAGGATTTTCAGGTGGTACACGGATTGAATAAAATGCTATTGGAATGAAACACGATGGAATAAAGCGCTATGGAACATCATATATTTTAATAACAAAAGCTAGATTTTTGTTATCTCAGGTGGTACACAGCGGCGTACCTGCGAATATGGAAGATAGGCGCCCTGAGAACAACATCGCCTATGTGCCAGGTTATGGGAGCCATCAGTTTCAGAATCATTCGCCACTGACTACCTCAAGACTCAGTCTGTTTTTGTAATACTTGTCGCTGAGTGGCATTATTAGGATAGGGCAATGTATTGGTTGCCTAACTGGTTGGAGGATAACCTGACTTGGTATTGGTGAATGGTACCTATGCCCAATGGTGGGGGGCATTGTGAAATATTGTCGGAAGACTTAAGACTTAAGACTAATGCTAGGTGTTGATGCATATAAGGATTATTATGTGAACTTGATGGGAGTCAATCCTCATAGATGTTCCACATAGACATACGTTTGTGCATATTACTTGATAGGAGTTAATTGTTTTAAATGTTCCACATAGACTTGTACATATTACTTGATATGAGTTAATCTTCTTAAAACATCCATATAACCATGAAATTGTAAATGTTGCTTGATAGGAGTTAATCTTAGATGATTCACATAGCAATACACTTGTACATATTACTTGATATGAGTTAATCTTCTTAAATGATCCATTTAGCCATACACTTGTAAATGTTGCTTGATAGGAGTTAATCAAAATGGTTTATGTCAGCAAATTTCTATGGGTTCTAATAGATCATGAACTTAATTGGAAAAAGCATATTGGTATGATTAAATGTAAATTGTCCAAAACTATTGCAATTATGCACAAGGCAAAATATGTACTTAGCAAAAATGCATGCTTAATATTGTATTATTCATTATTTCTGCCTTATGTATCGTATTGTTGTGAAGTATGGGGAAATACATATAAAACAAATATGGAGTGTATTTATTTGCTGCAGAAGAAAGCAGTGAGAATTGTTTGCAACATTGGATATCAAGAGCACACTAATAAGCTGGTCTTAGATTTTCATGTATTAATATTAATAAACTTGGTTAAGATCAAATCTAGTATGATAATTTACAATGCAAACAAAGGGCTACCGCCAACAAATCTACAGTCTTTATTCAAAATAACTTCAGATAGTAGCCATGATACAAGGCAGAGTAACAATCTAAGACAAGTATTTTCAAGAACAACTTATAAGTCTCAATGTAGATCTATATGTGGTATACAAAAATGGAATTCACTTGACGATAATATCAAATGTTCAAAAAACATTTATATGTTTCAACAAATGTATAAAAAGAAAATATTTACAGTATTGACGATAAGGTTGATATGCTTTTAACTTTTCTTTTTCTTTTTATTATTTCTATGGTATAAGCAATGTATCTGTGTTATTTTTAAATGGGGAAAGCACCTCATAAGTATTGTACTTCTGCTTTCTCCTTTTTCATGTGAACAAATTACTAATATAAATATAAACTTGTGTGTACATTGATCATGTGGAAATAAATATTTTATTATTATTATATTATTATTATTATATAATCCTAGATGTTTCACATAGCAATACACTTGTACATATTACTTGATATGAGTGAATCTTCTTAAATGATCCATACAACCATAAACTTGTAAATGTTGCTTGCTAGGAGTTAATCTTCTTAGATGATTCACATAGCAATACACTTGTACATATTACTTGATAGGAGTTCAAATCTTCTTAGATGATTCACATAGCGATAAATCTGTACATGCCTAGAAGACATACATTTGTACATTTTACTTGATAGGAGGCAATCGTCTGAAATGTTCCTCACAGTAATAAACTTGTACATATTACTTGGTTGGAGTTAATCTTCATAGATGATTCACACAGTCATACACTTATGAATATTACTTGATAGGAGTTAATCGTCTTAGATGATTCACGTAGTCATAAACCTGTGCATATTAATTGATAACACCCAGTTTGCATGCTGACATAATGTTGACAATGTCCCATGTCAGCGTCTGCATTGGCCAGATATCACAGTCTCATATCATCCAGACATGATTTTGACCACCAGAAAAAGATTTGAGAAACATCCAGAAAATACTATGCTTAGATGTCTGTTTTTGTGTGGAAAATCCAAACATACAGTAAAACCTCTCTAACCGACCACTTCCAGAGATCGACCTATATCGATCGCTATTTTTGGGTTCCAACAATACCATTGTAACCATATTCTAACTCCCCAAACCGACCACCTCCCTAAATGGACCACTTATAGTCGGTCCCAAGGTCGGTCGATTTAGAGAAGTTTTACTGTATTGTCTTCTTATCCATAAGATCTCCTGAATACGCTTACAATGGTACATATAGACATGTAGATATGTGTAGGGTGATTGCATCAGGGAGCTGAGGTAGTGTAATGGTTAGCACGCTAGCTCCGGAATGGCAAGAAGTGTGGGTTCGAATCTTGCTCAAGGTGCAACGTTTCTTATTGTCATCACCTCCATGACACTGGTTCCATGACCAGGATCCCATATAAACTACACAATAAACTATGTACAGACTGGTTGTTGAACCCACCCTATTGGCTTCTCATGTGGAAGGTTGGTAGTTTGAATCGCGGTCGAGTCAAACCAATGACTTTACACAATTGATACATGTCACTTCCTATCCTGGGGCTTGTCATTGCTAGGATAGGGCAATGACTGGTTAGATCAGTCTTAGGATAATGTGACTGAGTGGGATATTGGGTCACAGTGCTGGTGACCTGGTCTCCCAGTAGGGAAGCACTATAAAGTCGCCATGAGTGTGCACTGTCATAAGTTGGTACCCGTCCTCATATGACCGTAGATGTTGCTAGGATGTAAAGCAACAACAAACAAACATTGCATGCGTTTTAAACAAATCCCCAATCCAAGCCCTGCTGCAGAATGCTTAACAGTCGCACCCAGAAGATGGATGACATTCCATGAGAAATTATTCTTACCCCACTAATGAAGCTGTCAGACTCGTGCAGATTAGATGTTGCTAGGACGTAAAACAACAAAAAACAAACGAAAAACGTGCAGATCGATATTAGCCACCCCGGCATAATGGGAATAGTCCAATATAACATGAATTGTGTGTGACAAGGTTGGACTTTCCCTACGTGAACCTCGGAACTGAGAGAAAGGACACACACGTTGGAGGGTCGGTTCTGATGTTTTCTCCCCTGAGAGGTCGTGGGTTGGTTATAATCCGACCATGGTGGCATGCATCGCAGGCTCGTAAATACCCTGCCCTAGTGTGGAGGGTTGGTCACGTGACTACCGCTTGTGGCACTGTGGTCCAATATTAATTAGCGACCATGCAATCCCCGATGCTAACACACCCCAGTCATAATGGGGTCTTACAGTAGGGGTGAAGTATGGTGTAGAGATATATTGACTTCACTGAAGGAGCAAGTCATTGTTGCTGCTGAGGGGTGGCAAGAGACAATTAATTATCAGCATCATAATGTGGAAACCAAATATGTGGTGACCTGAGAGAAAGACCCATATACACATATATGTGCCGTATAAGCATCATACGAGAATAATTAATTGGAATATTTTCCATCTCACACCCTCAGTAATGTACTACATGGTCCTTATTATTGGCAGAGAGCATGTATAGATGAGAGGAACAACTCTCATACTAGACCATGTAACAGCTGCCGACTATGGCGCTCCAAGTGGTGGTTGTTGAACAGTTTATGACACAGCTGTACGCGTACTGGCAAACTCAAGGCATTGTCAATGGTCGTGTGCAATCTTCATACAGAAAAAGTGAAATATCTCTAAAACCACACCACCTAGAAACAAATCGCTTGGTATACATGTAGAAAACATGTCTACCAAAAAGTGTATATTAAATGTATACACTTAGGGTTCTGGATTTCTATTAATTTAGAATAAAACTGACTTTTTGCACTGCGCATACCGGCAAACTCAATGCATTGTCAATGGCAGTGAACAATCTTCATACAGAAAAAGTGAAATAACTCTAAAACCACAACCCCTAGAAACAAACTGATTGGAATACACATAGAAAACATGTTTACCAACAAGATTATACTAAATTGATATGGTTAGGCTTCTGCATTTCTATGAATCTTTAATAAAACTAATGTTTTGCACTGCACGTACCGGCAAACTCAAGGCTTGTTCAACAATAACCGCAAGAGGTGTCACTGTAGCTTGTGTTACTGATTTTCATGGGAGTTGTCCCTATCATCTATATACACGCTCTCTGTTATTGGTCATCTAGTGCTATGCTCTGAAACCACAGGCTCGCTTGTTGTGCCACCTTCTTCTGTTCATGCGCCCAATCGTCCGATACACTTGGAACAGTTCAGGAGCAAAAAAAAGGACAAATACCATTCGGGATGAAAATGAAACTATGACTACCAGGTTTGAGCTGAAGCTGCCATCATTCCGATAATCGAGTCTATTTTTTACACAAAAACCAACATATATGCTGTATAATGCACCCCCCAAAATGAAATTGATAGACTTTATCTGTAAGGAAACACAACAAACACTATTTTACAGAGAACAACTCAAATGGATTTGTCGGGTTTTGCACCTGAACTCTTCACATGTATCATTCTGACTGATATTAGTTAATAATATTAATTACACTGCTATCAATAATACAAGCTCCATAGACCGATGAAAACATCAAATTTTCAAAACCAAAACAATTATCTAGATTTGATTCTATATCTAACTTAGATACTGATGCACTTATTAAACATTTGTTGCTGCATAGAAGGGAATACTGAGTCAAGTTAATAGAACCTGTTACTGCAGAAGCGTATGGTGTTAGAGTTTTGGCAAGCTTGCCTAAATTAATTTTGCATGTTTGCACTTCAAATATCTCAAAAGTTAACCATTTAAAGTAAAAGTTACTTCAAACTAAAGTAAGGTAGATTATAATGACCAACCTAACATATTTATCTCAGAAAATGACAAACTCAAAACCATCGGACTATGCAGCTTTAACTTGCATCCTTTTCTGGCTGATCTAGGCCGCATTGGGCCTCAAATGCCAGCTCATTATGGCAAAAAAAAGAACTAATGTTTTGCACACATGTGGAGGTCGACGGTGCCCTGAGGTCATATAATTGTGGGTGTCTTCTCCAATGTCTATCCAGCCTTCTCTCAAATGCTTCTACCATTTGTGCTTCAACCACTTGGTCTGGGAGACTGTTCCATGGATCTGTCACTCGAAAGAAAAATTTGTGTTTCCTGACCTCAAGTCTGGGCCTCTCCTTGAAGATCTTATACCGCTGGCCTCTGGTGTTACTGTTTATTCTGAGGTAGAACAAACCCGCTGTGACATCACTGTCATAGACTCCAGTAATAATCTTATTAGTCTCTATCATATCTCCCCTGCTATTACAAATAGAAGTACTAATAATTACAATCAGTGAGGGTGATATCTATATATGCTAAGAGTCAATAACGGGTTGAGGCCCCAGATGCTCGGCTGGGTGGTGTAAAAGTACAACGTCTGAACACTTTGACTTCTGGATACTGAATGGTTTATTCCTGTCCAGGGCTCACTGAACCGCCAGCTAAACTTTCCATGACGTCATCTCATTTACATACTCCTTTGTCTCACTCACTGTCTGGAACATTATGCATCTCATTAGCATATATTACAGACGTGTCTAGACGTCTATTACGCATATATTACAGGTGGCAGGTAAAAGAAAAAAGTCCTAATGTGTCTGTCGGGGAGCAGTCAGGGTGCTTGAGCTTGCGGCATTCGGCTCGGGAAGTAATCTGTGCTGGTCGGGAACTAGGCAGCTGAGTGATGGAGTGTTAGGTGGGAAGCCACCCGTTTGTAGCATCCCTAGTATATGGGTGTCACTATCCATCCGCAAAATCACCCACAATTTTACAATTACAACAAATTACACACACGTGATGTTACTGAAGGACGTTTTATTCACAAGTTGACATGGACGTATGTATGGCATCAATGGGGTGCCTTACGAATCATAATACATACTACTGTACAAATGTAGATTCCAACACAATTCTTCAGTTTTATATTGAATTTGAATTTTATTTTATAAGTGAAATATGGGAGGGTGTCTTTGATTGGCATCCCTTACGGGGTCAATCTTCCTCATTGTAGCATCCCCTATGGGGTCAATCTTCCTCATTGTAGCATCCCCTACGGGGTCAATCTTCCTCATTGTACACCCAAATGCATCTTTCCAACTAACGATAACTAACTAGCAAAGTATCTCAGCAATTTGGCAATTTAACAATAAGATCAGGATAAACAAAAAGTTAAGAAATTATATCGCATCCATCCAGAGATGTCATGGAAATGATTAACCATAAAGATGCTGGAGTTTCCCAAGGTTATGGCTTCCTAGAGATACATAAGAATACATACAAGAATCTGCATTGCATGCAAATAATCTAAGCAGTTTGGAAGTTTAATAATAAGATCAGGATAAACAACAAGTTAAGAAATTACATCGGATCCATTCAGACATGTCATGGAAATGATTCCTCATAAAGTTCCAGGAGTTTCCCAAGGTTATGGCATCCTAGAGATACATAAGAATACATACACATCTACATAGCATGCAATGCATAATGCATAATGCATAATGCATGAGTAATTAAGACTCAAGAGCTCTGGCTTGTGACACTTGAGTGAAGTTGAGGTGGGGTATAATGGCTGAAGTGTGATGGAATGGATGTTTATGATGGGTATTTAACTAATTCTTTTCCTTGCTTAATTGCTTAGTCTGGATCTATTGGGTCAAAGAGGACTAATTCCGGATATAGTATAGAAATTCAGTACATCAGAGATAAACAGTAAGTAAGCCATACAACATCACAAACCAGTAGGAGACACCATACTAAGCAACAGATGACCGTGTAAGTACCAGGCAAGATGTGCAGTTGAAATAATGGGATGTGTCTCAAAAGTAAAATGAGCTGAAAACAGCAACAAAGAAAATGGAGTACCTGAAACCTATACAAATTATCCACAAACCTAACCTTTAAAGGTGTGACAATAACAAAAAAAAACAAAGAAAACTAACATAGTATAACTAGATTAAAACACTAATTGGGACAACGCAAACACAGTAAATATATATTTATTGCCTTTTATTTTTCCTTTCTTTTTTCAGTCTTTTCTTACATGGTCCATTTCAATTGTTCTTAATATCGAGGCTAGAGATGCTATGACCCTTATATCCCGTATTTTTGTGGGGTGGGTGGGATGGCAATTTCAGTAGCATAAGTGTCCTCCAGGCTCTGGGTTCGAAGTGATCGAATCGGCAGCGTGCAGTCGCTTTTATAGAGGATTTCTTCTGGCCGAAAGGGGGCGCGGCGCATTGGTTAGTTCAACAAAGCTATGACAGGTGAAAGCGTCATCTACTTTGTTTACATCTGGCTGCCGCCTTAGTTTGATAATACCCGCTAGTCGGTGTTAGGCACTAATTTAATATAATGTTATCAGGAGCCGCTAGTCGGCGACAATGTCAATGTGTCCTTAGATACTGGTATGTGGCTGGACTGAGTTTGCGTGCCCAATTACCTGCCAAGCTTCATCACTACGGACATTTCCATGGGTAGAAGGTAGCCTACTACAAATACTAACTATGTACACAAATATAATCGGAAACCCACAAAATTGCAAACTCCCTGATTTTACACTAAACAAGTTTACAGAAATTATTGATAAAGGAAATCAATCCGTATGGATTATGACCACTACTGCACAGCTGCGAAAACAAGTGCATGTACTTAACCGTTATGAGCAGCATAAACAAATGAGCACACAAAAAAGGTTGAACCCATGTATCTCATAGAGATATTTGCGAGATATACGTTACAAAACATTCATATTTTTGTTTAATAACCTAGTAGTTCCTCAGCTGCTTTAATATTCCACTGAAGTCTTGCTGATATATATTTGGTTCAGGCTCTTGGGGTCTATGTTTTAATAAAGTTACATAAGCAGATGGCCTTAGAGCTTCTGCCACCATATTTTGTACATACCTATAATAGATTGATCATTATGATCCACTTAACTTAAGTTTGAATTAACTTTTAATTTGAAAGGTTCCCCTTTGAGATATTTGAAGTCTGTCTCCCGTGTTGGTAGATCGTGGGTTCGAATCCTGGTTGAGTCAAACCAATGACTTAAAAATTGAATTGATACTTGTCGCTTCCTTGCCAGATGCTCGGCATTACTAGGATAGGGCAAGGAGCAGTGGAATGAGGAAAACCAGTCGTTTGCAACTGAAATTTCCCCTGCTTAAACAACTAATGTACCAAAAACAAAACAAACAAAAATATGGTAAGTTCTTTGGCTTCGAAAATGTTATGCTTTCATGGTATTATGCAGCTGTCATACGGGGGGTGAAAATGGGAAATATTGCACCTAGAGCAGGATTAAAACCCAAACCTCTTGCATTCTCGGCTAGTGTGCTAACAATTCCACCACCAAGGCTCCCTCATGTCATCACCCTATCCACACCCACCTTTCTATGTTGCTCCTGACCTAATAGATGAGTGCATACTATTATCCTTGTTTCCCTAGAATTGTAAATCTTTTAAATAGTTTATGTCCAAAATTAGTTTACTGCTTTCAATTACATATATACAAACAGTGCACTTACATATATGCTTATACATGGTCGGTTCAACAACCATACAGTGCGTAGCTTGTACATGATCCTGGTAATGGCACCAGTGTCACAGGTGCGATGGAAATCGGAAATATTAAGCCTACCACAGGGTTTAAGGAGCGGGACGTTGCTCAGGCGGTACAGTGTATACCGGTGAAGGTTTGGATCATTCGATCGATCCTGCTCAGTGGACACATTTGCAGTTTGAGCTATTTTCCATTCCAACCAGTCGTCCACAACAGGTTCATCAAAGGCTGTGGTATGTGCTGTCCTGTCTGTGGGAAAGTGCATATGAAAGACCCCCTTGCTGCTTATCGGAAAGAGTAGCCTTTGTGGCAGCAATGGGTTTTCTCCATAGAAATATGTCAGGATGACCATATGTTTGACGTCCAATAGCTAATGATAAAAATCAATGTGCTCTAGAGGCATCGTTAAATAAAACTAACTTTTTTCCTACCATAGGGCTTGAACCCACAACACCTCTTGCATAAAAGGCTTGTGTGCTAGATTCAATGCTACACTGGAACCTACACAACACTGGATGTTGCAGGTGTGTGATTCATCACAGCATATCACCCCATGCATTGAAGTACATCTACATTGAAGAACACTCTCTGTGTTGTCTTATGTCCTAGCAACATCTAAGGTCATAACAGGATGGGTACCGACTTGTGACGGTGCGCACTCATGGTAACTTTATAGTGCTGCCCCAGTGGGAGACCAGGCTGCCAGCACCATGACCTGATATCCCACTCAGTCACATTATCCTGACACTGAGCCAACCAGTCCTTGCCCTATCCTAATAATGCTGAGCGCCTGGCTAGGAAGCGACAAGTATACATTCTTAAGTCATTGGTTTGACTCGATCAGAGTTCGAACCCATGATCCCACGGTCTACCAAACACGGGAGACGGACGCTCTAACTCATTCGGCCATCCCGTCTGATCACATTGAAGAACATCTACAACATCATGCTGAATGTCGGAAAGACCAGGTAGTCCTCCCTCAATGTTGCATTGGCCACTCTGGCCTGACTCATACATATTTACTCAATGGAGAACCACCCTCTGAGTGCATTGGATGCCAGTGCCAAAGTTAACACCCAGACACATTTTTTGCAAATTTCATGGCCTTGCGTCAAAACTGCTTGAATGTAAATAGCATGCCAGACCTCTTTACCAATATAATGCATAAACAAGCATCAGCATTCCTAAAAAGGACTGGACTATATCGCCTCCAGTAATTGTTTCTATTTTTTACCACTAACCTTTCACTGTGAATATGACCCTTGCTGCTAACATGGTGTTAAACATGGTGTTACATATTTTTTTGTTTTTTGTTTTTGGGTCCATTAGTTGTTTTAGCAGGGGAAATTTCAGTCATAGATGACTGGTCTTCCTCATTCCACTGCTGGTCGATAGAAAGCCCGAGCCTACACATTTACCGACCCAAGGGATTTTTAACCTCCCACACCACATAGACATGGTATGAGAGCAACCGGCTTTTGATGACGCTGTAAGTTATACACGGCGGTGGAAATCCAAATTGGCAGAGCTGGGGGCATGGGGAACCGAACCACCAACCCTCAGATTAGGAGACTGACCTAGAAAAAAGTCAGACACTCTAACCACTCCGCGACAGAGAATGCCACATGGTGTTAGACATGGTGTTAAAGATACACTCTCAAGTGTTTTGGTTTAGAGAACTGTATGCTTTTTATCGGAATATACCACATTGATACTGCAGTGTCTACCTTCAGATATATCACGGCAGCCCTTGTTCATGGTAAGGACTTCCTCTTTCTGGCGGCGCCTGGACATCACGTGACACATCCAGGTTTGACCGACTGGTGCATTCTGTACTATTCATAGTTACTAACTAACTCACCACCTTCAGCACACTCAGCATGATAAGCCAGCAGGCCAGCGTATAGTCAGCAGACGGCCAAGTGGCTTCTGAAAAGAAATTAGGATTCCATTCGGCGGTTTGTTGCGCATTCTCAGTTTGGTGACATGTTTGGTTTTTCTACTTTAAAATTCTAGAACAATGATGTATTTTCTAAGTTGAATTCTAGAAGAATGATGCACTTTCTACGTTGAGTTCTAGAAGAATGATACATTTCTCACTTTGAGTTCTAGAAGAACGATGCACTTTCTATGTTGAGTTCCAGAAGAATGATACATTTCTCGCTTTGAGTTCTGTAATAATGATGCACTTTCTACGTTGAGTTCTAGAAGAATGACACGTTTTGAGTTTTGAGTTCTAGAAGAATGATACACTTTTTATGTTGAGTTCTAGACGAATGACACATTCCTAGCTTTGATTTCTGAAGACTGATGCATTTTCAACTTTGAGTTAAAAAAAAAGAAGCATTTACTACGTTGAGGTCTAGAAGAATAACAATACATTTTCTGTCTTCAATTCCAGAAAAAAGCTACATTGTCTACATCAATTTCCAGACAAATGATGCATTTTGTACTTGATTCTTAACAATATTCATCGCGAGAGATTTAGACCTCAATGTGCATATCGAACAATAACTACTTAATGTATGGACATTAATGCGTTGAATGTGATCGCCCTGCAATTACACGGTTCATCACCTTGAAATAACTAGAAATACAACTCTTAAACATATATAGGCCTACTTGTTGGTCTCGAAGTTGATTCTTTTCTGTTATTTCTTTTCACACAGAAACAATTACATGTAGGCCTACAGCAATGGCAATATACAATTCCCACAATATTCTCTGGTATTTCTCCTCTGTAACAATAATTCTACAGCAATGGCAATATACAATTCCCACAATATTCTCTGGTATTTCTCCTCTGTAACAATAATTCTACAGCAATGGCGATATACAATTCCCACAATATTCCCTGGTATATGTCCTCTGTAACAATAGTTCTACAGCAATCACAATATACAATTCCCACAATATTCTCTGGTATATCTCCTCTGTAATAATAATTCTACAGCAATGGCAATACACAATTCCCACAATATTCTCTGGTATTTCTCCTCTATAACAATAATTCTACAGCAATCGCAATATACAATTCCCACAATATTCTCTGGTATTTCTCCTCTGTAACAATAGTTCTACAGAAATCACAATATACAATTCCCACAATATTCTCTGGCATTTCTCCTCTGTAACAATAATTCTACAGCAATCGCAATATACAATTCCCACAATATTCTCTGGTATTTCTCCTCTGTAACAATAGTTCTACAGCAATGGCGATATACAATTCCCACAATATTCTCTGGCATTTCTCCTCTGTAACAATAGTTCTACAACAATCACAATATACAATTCCCACAATATTCTCTGGCATTTCTCCTCTATACCAATAATTCTACAGCAATCGCAATATACAATTCCCACAATATTCTCTGGCATTTCTCCTCTGTAACAATAGTTCTACAGCAATCACAATATACAATTCCCACAATATTCTCTGGCATTTCCCCTCTATAACAATAATTCTACAGCAATCGCAATATACAATTCCCACAATATTCTCTGGCATTTCTCCTCTGTAACAATAATTCTACAGCAATCACAATATACAATTCCCACAATAGTCTCTGGTATTTCACCTCTGTAGCAATAATTCTACAGCAATGGCAATATACAATTCCCACACTATTCTCTGGTATTTCTCCTCTGTAACAATAATTGTAATACCTCACCATTTATATTGCCGACTCTGCTTCCTGGTTCTGTCTGCTCCCAGCACATCCTCTTCTCACAGCTTAGCCTCCAGCTAGGCCTACTACGTTTATCCATCTGGACTTCACTTACATCATACCCAGTCTGTCTTAAGCTAAGATTCCTTCTACGCGGTATGTGGTATGTGGTATGCGGCATGTGGTATGCGAATGGGAGGATTCCTTCTACGTGGTATGCGGCATGCGGCATGCAGCACACGACTGGCTATATTTAAAAAATAAAAATAAACAAGTATACTCCATACTGCACTGTATATGACCTAATATGGCATTTATATCTATGTCCCTCTTGGTACGTCACATGGAGGTTCCTACCTTTATAATTACCAAATTATAGATAAGTATTCATATTTTTGTGGCTATGGTACCATTTTTACCAACCCGAACCCCCACCACCACCACTACCATATGTTTCCCCTCCGCACCCCAGTCTGTGACCGTTCCATAATGATCAGTCGCCTCTCCTAGTCTAAAACTAATGGACAAGTGCGACTGAGGTTTCTATTCGCATACCGCGTGCCGCATGCTGTATGCCGCACCGATCGCTACAGGGACCGATCGAGTTGCCGCATTCACATTCGCATTCGCATTCACATTCGCATACCGCGTGTAGGGGAATCTTAGCTTTAGGCTGGCTACCCAAACACACACACAGCTCCCCCCTCCCCCCCCCCCAGTTTAATCAACTAATGACCGGAAGTGGTGGCCAAATCCGTAGAGCGCAGGCTTCTCATGCAGAAGGTCGGGAGTTTCAAAATCCAGCCGGGTCAAACCAATGAATTACACAATTGATGCTTCTTGTTACCTAGCCTGGTGGTCAGCATTAATCGGATGGGGCAAGGACTGCAGGGTAACTAGCTCAGTATCAGGATAATGTGACCCAGTGGGAAATTGGGTCATGGTGCCAGCAGCCTGGTCTTCCAGTGGAGCAGCACTATAAAATCGCCATAGCTTTGCACTGTCACAAGTCGTTGCCCATCCGCATAAAACCTTAGATGTTCCCAGGATGTAATAGCCAAAACAAACAACTTCAAGTGGAGCAGCACTATAAAATCGCCATAGCTTTGCACTGTCACAAGTCGTTGCCCATCCGCATAAAACCTTAGATGTTCCCAGGATGTAATAGCCAAAACAAACAATCTAATGTACGAAAAGAAAATCGGAGAAAAATATCAACAATGTTATTCAACCATAAAAGTCCTACTTCACTGTCAGCCCCCCCCCCCCCCCCTCCCCCCTATCGTACGCTTTGTATGACCGTGAACATGTTGACCACTTTGGGGTGTTGTTTGATGCTGTTTTACGTCCTAGCAACATCTAAGGTCATATCAGGACGAGTACCGTCTTGTGACAGTGCACACTCATGGCAACTTTATAGTGCTGCCCCACTGGGAGACCAGGCTGCCAGCACCATGACATCATATCCCACTCAGTAACATTATCCTGACACATAGCCAACCAGTCCTTGCTCTATCCTAATAATGCCGAGCGCCTGGCTAGGAAGCGACAAGTATCAATTTTAAAGTCATTGGTTTGACTCAACCAGGGTTTGAACCCATGATTCCATGGTCTACAAACACGGGAGACGGACGCTCTAACTCATTCGGTCATCCCGTCTGGTTGACAACGTTGGAAGACCCCTAATACACTTTCATGCAGATTGCTGGTGAGCAGTAGATGGATGACCTTACCTGAGTTTGTGCGCTTGGGTTCAACTATTTTGGGTTCCAATATAACCACACCCAGTCCATCGCACTTGGGCCTCACTTGGAAGGTTAGGTTATACTGTCGTTGTGAGACCACTTCTTTTATCCCATTAGAGAGTTCCTGAAAAGGTAACCATATGACAGTCCTTTAAAACAAAACAAAATGTGGTTCAAGTGTTTTTATTCCTCTGAATAACATGTTGCCAGTGCTAATTAATGCACTGGTCTTCCAGCCCTAATGACAATTGCCACTACACAGTAAACAAATCTACAACAATATATAGATAGACAACATTACATACTTTATTTCTGAATATTTCACCCCCCCCCCCTCAGATGGGAGATTACTAAATTGAGCAGGGAATCAAGGCTTGTTCTAGATAAATTATTCACCCCAACCCACAGTGATGTCTAAATCCGAGCAAAATAACTAACTGCTTTGGTATGAATCCCAGACGGGATGGCCGAATGAGTTAGAGCGTCCGTAGCCCATGTTGGTAGATCGTGGTTTCGAATCCTGGTCGAGTCAAACCAATGTCTTAAAAATTGATACTTGTCACTTCCTAGCCACACGCTCAACATTACTAGGATAGGGCAAGGAGCAGTGGAATGAGGAAGACCAGTCAGCTGCGACTGAAATTTCCCCTGCTTAAACAACTAATGCATGCTACCCTAAAAAAAATCAACTATAACCACGCTGTGGAGGAGGCCTTGGTTCCAGTGTGCAGTGTTTATATTGATGTACAGTTGATGAACTGGGAGAGAATGCACACATACGAAGATGGCGACTATTGGATTCTCTCCGTTCACTATGTAAAGGATATTATTCTGCATGTTTTCATGTTTGCACTACAAGAGTAGCAGGCTATGATAAGCAACTATATGATTATGAACAATATATTTTGCCAATTCGATTGTGAATTCATGTAATTACGTCCATAATCCACAGTTGACACTTTTTATGTATATGACCTTAGATGTTGCCAGGACCTAAAACTCCAACAACCAAAAACACACAAAAACAAACAACAAAGAAACAACAACAAAACAAAAAAAACAGTTGACACTTTCTCTGTAGGGTTGTTTAGCAGCCCAACCTTCGAAACATGGTTGTGGGAGTAACTAGACATTCACAATCCTTTTCATTTGCAAACAACAAAATAGCAACCGGGCGCGGTGGCCTAATTGGTAGGCTAGGCCTCGTGTGCGGAAGGTCGAGAGTTCAGTTCCCGGTCGAGTCAAACCAATGACTTTAAAATTGATTCTTGTTGCTTCCTAGCATGGCTCTCAGCATTGATAGGATAGAGCGAGGTCTGGTTAGCTCAGTGTCGAATGAGTGGGAGCAGGAGTCAGTGTTAGCGAGGTTTGGTGTTAGAACCTATTACCGTTTAGCTATCACCGACGTCGGGAACTGTGTCAAGTCGTATGCAGGAGCGCGTAACACTTTCATTATAGCTAAACGTGAATTTATTTATAGATTTGGGAAATCCCTCTGCGTCTGTACCCATATATTAGGCTTAAATCTATTAAATGCTATCATATTTAACAGAATTAAATACGCAATAAGTGAAATTTGAGGAAATTAACCCTAAATTCGAAGCAATATTAACGCTGCCTCCGTAACGGCGGCGATATTAATATTTATATTTTCGAATCGACGAGCGTAAAGTAAACAAATCGCTAATACATTGCCGCCAATGCGTAGATGTCGGCCAGTATGGATGTCGACGTCGATGCGGCCGTCGCGATGGCGGCGATTTGTTTACTTTACGTTCGTCGATTCAAAAATATAACTATTAATATCGCCGCCAATGCGGCGGTAGCCTTAATAACGCTTCGAATTTAGGGTTAAATTGATAATAGATTTGGGCCTAATAAACTCGCTAAACCTAATATTTTTTAGGGGTAAGGTAACACCGGTTAAGCCTTTGGTGTTAGGCCTAACACTGACTCGTGCATACCATTTTTCGCCGCTAAACCGGAATTCCCGCCAAACACCGTTTTGCCTCGCTAACACTGACTCCTGCATACGGCCCCAGGTCATGGAGGCTATGGGCTGATTTCCCAGTGGGGCAGCACTATAAAGTCGCCATGAGTGTGCAGTGTCACAAGTCAGTATCCGTCCTGATTTGACCTCAGATGTTGCTATGATGTAAAACAACAACAAACAAACACACAAAATAACATAATATCAAAGTTATAATTGATGTGATTTATATTCCTTAATTAAAGTTGCATGGTCCGATGATTTTGAGTTTCTGTTATTTTCTGTGATAAATATGTTACGTTGATAGTTTTAATCTATCATAGTTTAGTTTGAAGTAACTTTTATTTTAAATGGCTAACCCTTGAGATGTTTGAAGTGCAAACAGAGAACATTAATTTTGGCAAGCACGCCAAAACTCTGACACCATAGACTTCTGCAGTAACAGATTCTATTAAATTGACTCAGTATTCCCTTATATGTGACAACACATGCTTAATAAGTGCATCAGTATCTAAGTTAGATATGTAGAATCAAATCTAGATAATTATTATGGTATTGAAAAGTTGAATGCTTTCAGCTTTAAGCAAAAAAAGGTTGTCGAGCCACTCCACTTTATTAGTTCAGCATGGCTTATAAGATGACTGACAAATCGTGACCGTACTATAAAAAGGTTCTATCTGACAAAGTGACCGAATCGGTGTTATGGATTTAAAAATGTTCTATCTACAAAAGGCTATCATGCAGTTACACAACTGTTTCTCAACCGGTATTTTTCATCGAGATATATTAAAAATAATATTGTTCTATCTGCGTCCAGACGTTTCACTTATTATCGCCCAAAATCACTACACGTTGCCGTGTCGCCGGCGAGAAGCGTCGTAGTGTGACTGCACCATTAGACATTCACAATCCTTTTCATTTTCATACAACAACATACCATTATATCAAAGTTATATAATTGGTTGGATTTATATTCGTTATATTCGTTTATATGGCTGAAGGCCCACTGCTGGCTTCCTTCAATCTATTGCGACGCTTCATGAATGCGTTTCTTTTGGTGTGAAAAAAGTTCTATTCGAGGTTGAATTTCCAATGCAACAACTTATCGTTCATTTTCAAATCTCGTTCAATCTCTTGTGTCTCTTGGGCTTTCTCGGAACCTCTCAAACTGCATGTGGCGCCACCTATTCACCACCACAGAACTGCAATGAGAACTGGTGTATGCCATCTACTGGAATATACCGGGCGTGGTGGCCTAATTGGTAGAGCACGGGCCTCGTGTGTGAAAGGTCGGGAATTCGGTTCCCGGTCGAGTCAAACCAATGACTTTAAAATTGATACCTGTCGCTTCCTTATTTAGCGTTATGCATTAATAGGATAGGGCAAGGATTGGTTCAATCAGTGTCAGGATAATGTGACTGAGTGGAATATCAGGTCATGGTGACGGCAGCCTGACTTCCCAGTGGGGCAGCACTATAAAGTTGACATGAATGTGCACTGTCACAAGTCGGTGCCTGTCCTGATATGACCTTAGATGTTGCAAGGAAGTAAAACTCCAACAACCATCTAGTGGAGTAATACAGACATTTCTACTGTGGCCATCCAATAAACCCGGGAGGTTTTTCAACCGGAAACCTAAATAAGGGGAAAGTGGTTTAGTGTAGACTAAATTAAGCAGCATAAACTTGTCTAAAACAAAGCACTTACCTAGATATGACCTTACATATCCATCTTAGATATTCGTGCATTTACTAAGCATCTTTTGATGTATAAAGGGGGATAATAAGCCAATTAAATATAACCTGCTACTGCTGAAACCTAAAGGCCCTGTCACATTATGACGTATCGCACTAGCGCACCACCAACGTGTAAAATCACTTTTTTATGTCGAGAAGCGTCAAACCTTTCGGCGTGGGGGGCAAAGTTGGACGTATACATACCATATACATAGCATATGGCCAATGTATGACCAACATATGGCTAACGTGCTTCCGAGCGAAAAATGCTCGAATTACGCTCACGGTACCTTCACAGAACGCCGGTGAATGTTATATACGTTATTCGATCACCAGAACTACGCGTCATATGTTACATACGTCAAGACATGCTGGAGAAATGCTAAACGTACATTAGACATACTTTAGGCATACATTATCCATACGTTGTCAGTACACGGCTTGTACGTTCCCACTGCCTTTGTAGTGAACAACGTTTGAATAACGTATGTCTAACATACATCGACATATGCCTAACGCATACATAACGTACGGTGGATGTAAAATCCACACGTTGTCGAGCGTTGTCGTACGTCAAAAGTTTTGTGCATGCACAAAACTTTGCTGACCCCCTGATGTGTGACGCCGTATCTCGATGAACGTCGACGTACATTGATGTATACCAATGAGTGCTTAACGCATGCCTAACGCATAATGACATATCCTGACATAGCGGCCAAAAATCACATACGTCGACATACGTTTATGCGATGCATCGTAATGTGACAGCACCATAATGAGTCAGAATTTTGACATGGTTGCCAACATTAATTTGGCATGTTTTCACTTCAAATATCTCCAAAGTTAGCTGTTTAATACCACTGTCACACTACGACATAACGCAGTAGTGTAAGCCGATATAGGTGAAATTTGGCCATTACATCGAGATACATCGAGATATGTTCCTCAGTCGTTAAGCCTACGTTGAGAAATGTCGAGATACATCAAGTTATGTCGAGTTACGTCGAGATACGGTGACACAAGTCAAGGTTTGGACATATCCAAAACCTTCGATGTAGCTCACGGTAAGGCCGTTTCGTTGGCTTATGTTGGGCTTATGTTGCGCTCACATTAGGCTTACGTCGAGATACGTTAGACATTCGTTAGAGCAAAGTCGGTCTAAGTTGAGCCTAATTTATTCATCGAAAAAAATGGCAGAAACTCAAAACACAACTATAAGGGGTGGGAGTTCTATCAATATCATGTATAAAACACAACTGCAAAAGTGAGTAGCACTCTCTTGTGATAGGCAATTACAATAATATTATCTAACAAAATATGGCATATATATATTTACCTTGAACTTGGCTCCGTCCATTTGGTAGAGCCAGAATAGATCTGGCAAGTATGCTACGATGGTTGGTCCCAGGGCGTTAACTGCAGTCGTATTCAGACCACCTGGACAGACAATAATAAACAAGGAATATCATCGTTCATGTTGTTTGCCACATAGGTAATTGAGCACACAGGATCAGCGTATAAACACCGTAACTATGGACGGTTAGGTGGTGACACCTACTTTATAACCTTGCTATGAAAGTCTGCACTGGCGCGATCCGCTACCTCATTGCTAAAGCCCCATTCACACATCACCGGATTGAGCAATGGACAGAATTGTCTAGTCCAGGCATCATAAGTATCAAAATGTATTAAAATGTGTCAAAATGTTGTGATATCAGGTCAAAGGCCGCTGGATGAACGGACATGAAACGGACATGAAACGGACATATAACGGACATGAAACGGACAAGAAACGGACATGAATGGATAGCCAATGGGCGAAACAAACTCAAAACGGACAAGAACCGCAGACGTCAGTCCGGCGGCATCCATTCCTAGTTTTGTGCATGTTCAAAACTTGGACGGACACAAAACGGACTTTGTTCGGTTTCTGTCCATTTCCCCCAATCCGGTGAGGTGTGACAGGCACTTTAAGAGGACACTATAAGTATAACACCTTGTTTATTCAACGGTGAATATGGCGCCAACTATCTGAAAACAATATCAATATACTATTACTGTAGCCCGCTTGCCACCTAGCGGCCTAATTCGGCTGACGTTGCCGCCATCCAGAACATTGTACTTTCAAATCATTCGTTTGCAATGCCTTAAAGTTGCATAGTCCGATGGTTTTGAATTTCTGAAATTTTTCTGAGATAAATATATCACATCGATCACTAGTATCTACTTTACAGTAGTTCAAAGTTACTTTTATTTTAAATGGTAAACTTTTGAGATATTTTGAGTGCAAACCTGGAAAATTAGTTTTGGCAAGCTTGCCAAAGCTCTGACACCATAGACTTCCGCAGTAACAGGTTCTGTTAAATTGACTCAGTATTGTCTTCTACGCAGAAACAAATACTTAATAAGTGCATCAGTATCTAAGTTAGATATGTAAAATCAAATATAAATAATTGGTTTGGTTTTGAAAATTTGATATTTTATGGGACTATGCATCTTTAAGCAGACAAGACATATCAAGACACATCCACTATTTTAGAGCCATCCCCTCCCCCCAACCAAACTAAAATAATACTTCTAGGGTTAAGCGTCTGTTCTCGCCATTGTGCCTCTTGAATTGAAAACTGACTACCGCTAACTGCCTAATACTAAATAAATACCACTATGACATGTGTCTGTCTCGCGTTGCTCAATTATAAGCCATGACACTGACTGAGGTAAAGGAAGAACATTACCAATTAAGACATAATAAACTGCAGCAGTGTGGGGTTTGACACCTTAGGGATTCTTGGATGAGCATTGGCTGAGGCTAAGCTGGAGTCACTAAGCACCGGTTGGCTTCAAATGTCACCTAGTGCTGATGCAGAGTTGAGAAGTAAAAATAAAGATAATATTGTCATGTTTTCCGGCTCGCTGTTCAGTGCGCATGCACTAAGCTCCTATTGGCAATATCAGACTACACACACTGTAAATATCTGCATTGCCTGTTGCCTGGTTACAAGGCAGGGATGGCCAAATGAGTTGAGCGTCCGCTTCCTGTTTTGGTAGGTCATGGGATTTGTCCCCTCCTCTAGGTTCGAACCCTATCCGAGTCAAACCAATGACGTAAAAACTAATACGCGCCACTACCTAGGCTAGCATTCGGCATTACTAGGATAGGCAACAAGCAAGTGGAATAAGGAAGACCAATGAAATTCACCCTGCTTAATCAATCATCTACTGGTGAATTGGTGCATTGGTGCATGCGTGCATTCGTGTATTGGTGTACTGATGCATTGGTGCAATATTTCCTATTATCATCGCACCCCCCTCCCCAGGACCAACACTGGTTCCATGACCAGGATCCCATAGGCGCCATGCGCTGTATGGTTGTCGAACCTACCCTGCGTATGTATAATTGTATTGCTTGCATGTATCTAATTGGAAAGTAGTTCAGGCCCCACTATCGAAGTAAATTAGATGATTTTTGAATATGCCTTATAGCCTATCTAAGTTCACCCTTCCCTTCACTGTGTGACATCACAGAAATACTAATAATAACCATTAAATGGAAAAAGGGGGAGAAGACATTTTTTTTTAAGAATTAAAAAAGAAGGGGAAAGGGAAATAAAATACAATAAAAAACAACAAAAAGAAAAAAAAAGGAAAGAAAGACAAAGAAAACAAAGAAGAAAATAAGAAAGCCTTGCCGAAGCCGTCTACTCACCGAGCATGTTGGCGTACTCTGCCAGTTGTGACTCGTCCCAGTCGGTCACGTGACCGTGCGCCGTGACGAGGTGGCGGATTAAGACCTCCAGCAGGGCGTGGTCGCACCAGGGCACGGCCCCCAGCACTCCAGAGGCGCCTCTGGACAGACAATGACAATGACAATGACAATGAGAATGATTGACAATGACAATGACAATGATTGACAATGACGATGAGAATGACAATGGCTGACAATGACGATGGGTATAACAATGACAATGATTGACAATGACAATGACAATGATTGACACTGACAATGAGAATGACAATGATTGACAATGACGATGAGAATGACAATGACAATGGTTGACAATGACAATGGGGATAACAATGACAATGATTGGCAATGACAATGACAATGACAATGATTGACAATGACAATGACATTGATTGAAAATGACAATGAGAATTACAATGACAATGACAATGGTTGAGAATGAGAATGACAATGACAATGACAATGATTGACAATGACAATGACAATGAGAATGACAATGACAATTATTGACAATGACAATGACGATGACCGACAATGTTTTTATTTGTACTCTGTTGAGCCCTCGCAGGGTTGGTTCGTTGGTCGTTGGAGGTTTGCATCCTGGCAACATCTAAGACCATATGAGGACAGGTACCGACTTGTGACAGTGCACACTCATCGCAAGTTTATAGTGCTGCCCCACTGGGAAATCTGGCCACAAGCACCATGACACGATATCCCACTCAATCACATTATCCTGACACTTAGCTAACCAGTCCTTGCCTATCCTATTAATGCCAAGCGCTGGGCTAGGTAGCGACAAGTACAAATGTCTAAGTCATGGATTTGGTTTGACCGGGAATCGAACTCCCGACCTTCCGGGCGGAAAGCCTGCGCTATACCGAATCGGCCACCGCGTCCGGTGCCCCCCTCACATGGTATGACAGCAACAATATAACAACATAGAATGTAAATCAAAATTCGGGAGTTCGATTCCCGATCCAGTCAAACCAATGACACAATTGATACTTGTTGCTACCCATCCAGGCGCTCAGCATTGTGGATGTTGATTTCAACATCGGTAATTTAACCCGCAAGAAAAAGTACATACTAAATATGGAGGCGACTACTGGCGCCATCTATAACGTCTTGCTTAATAATAAATGCTCCGATTGTGACGCCATCTTCTGTAATTTTGCATAACAAGATGCGACCCAGTTTCATTATAGACACTTCGACCAGACCATTTCTATCGATAGGACGTGTTCTCTCCTTGGATTTGTTTCACCGAGATGCCGCTATTAAGGCGCGCACGATTCAAGGATCGAGACAAAGACTAAGAAATAACAAGACGTAAGACATATAAGAAAGCACGAGGGGGTCGAAGGCAGTGGCAATCCTGATTAATCTACCAGAAAATAGCTGCTCGTGTTGGTTGAACAAAGGACCGGCGCGAGCCCTGGACACACGAAAACATCAATGCACGACACGTGGATCGAGCTACGGACATAGGATTACCCGTGGCATGGCTAGTCTACCCGGACGGATGGTCGATGTCAATGATGGGATCGATGCTTGGGTCGATCAGCTTCAAAGCGTCAACTGGAATGTTTTACGTGGTGGAGAACGGCTCGTGGCCTCACACCACGTGGAGGCGGCCATGACGGCATGCTCGATCCTTCACGGCGAGCATGGGGTGTTGGATCGACAAGCCGTTGGTTGCCTTCGTTTTCAGTCATCCCCTTTGCATGACGATGCCTGCCATCATGAGGGACGATATCGTGATGATCGTGAGTCTTCATAATCTACTAAAATAGCTGCTCGTGTTGGCCGGACAAAGGACCGGTGCGAGCCCTGGAGAGGTGACAACATCAACGCACGGATGCAGGGATCGCGCTACGGACCGTGGTTAACTGTGGCCTGGCTACTATACACAACGGCATTCTCAAATACCACACCACACTCCCTATCCCTGACTCAACAATCTCAAGGACCAAATATATTGACTCTCGCCAACAGGCAGCTAGTCATGGCCGCAACCAATAACAGGCATTAACGGCTGACTATCACTTCAACAAAGGTCTGTACAACAATCTTGTTATTGCCTCATAAAGCTAATTGGCCACGAGGCCTTATCACAATGGTATACCTTAACAACTAAGGGTGCACCCACACTAAGCAGTCATAGATAGCCCCCAACATCAAAAAGCTATCCTTGTTACTGATACTCCCATATAAGGCCAGAACATCAAGAGGGGCGTGCTTGGGCTGGTCCTACTCAGTCACTAAACGGACGAGTGGCCATTGCCACAAGTTAATATCAACCCTACAGACTGTTCCATACAACTAAACATTCATCCCGTGTGCTGTTGTTTGTACTCGTAGAACCAAGTGACACAGGCTTAAGTATACATGGCCACACTGGGTCGCGAGTATAACAACCTCCTACACGGAACCTGAATTCATCTACAGATGATGGTCATATCCAAGTTTTCTACTCACCAGACAAAAGTTATCAGTACCCAGAGTGCATGTGAACTACACCCAGATCTTGTCTGGCGGCTGTGATAGCGACCGTCTAGACATTGACTAGACGCAAGGTCTCATGGACTGCTGACATCACCACGACCTTGAGGTCGGGCAGTGCATAGGATGAAATACCACGCATACAAGCATACATATGACCATGTGAACAATAGGTGGAATATTACAACCTCCTCCACAAGGTGAATCCATCTACCACACTACGCAGCATGCAGACATATATTACATTGTACACCCATATGGACGATGTTCATATTGCTTAAATAGGCCACGATGCCTTATCACCATGCGCTCCTCTAACAACTTAAGGTGCACCCACACTAAGCAGTCATAGATAGGCCCCAACATGGGAAATCTATCTCATTACTGACACTGCCATATCAGGCCCGCATATCAAAGAGCTTGTGCTTGGGCTGGTCCTACTCAGTCACCAAACGGACAAGTGGCCATAGCCACAACTAAAATCGACCGAGAATAACTGCTCGTGTTGGTTAAATATCTGGCCTTACCATGTCCTAACATCTTGACAATTTTTCTCAATACTGTGGTTGTCAACACATGGTGGCCATCCATCAACTAGCTAGGAACTGGGCCATGAGGCCGCTATCTTCAACTTGGCGATCATATAACAACAAAGGCACATGCCAGCATATCATCGCAAGCATCATCGCATCATCGGAGGACCTCGCCGAAGGTCGGGTGGTTCAATACATTGCAAGGTGTATGTGCCCAACTACTAACCACCGTCACCCACAACCACATATTATAACCTGGGATTCGACTGCATTATTTTGCCTCTCTTCCCAGGTTATCCACAAAACCACACCAGTGCCTCCGACATCCCATAGCGGACGGCCTCCCGACTGTACATGGACAATAAGGTACTGCAGAGCAATCTGTTCACGACATCCGGTGGCCTTCATGGTCACTCAAGTCGCGCGAGGATCTGAGGCTAACACTCCTGGGCATCAATGCCCGTGTCGTCATTCAAGACACCATTCAACTCATCGTCTCCTAGAGACATCGCGCTCAGCGATTCTGCTTCGCCTTCTGACCAGCACCTGCCTGGGGGCGAGTACGTGTCCGGGACACCACATTGGCACGACGGACGGCCTCTTCAATCATGTGGGCACCACTCACATGTTCGTGGATTAATCTCAATCATAACATTAGCCCTACCCGTGGAGGGCCTCCTGGCACCCGGTGCTTTCAATCATAAGACTAGCCCTGTCCCTGGTGGGCCACTTAGCACCCGGTGCTATAACGCTACTCACCATGTGTGCAACTCTCCATACTTCTGCCTCCAAGGCACATCGAGGCGGGACGTAAGACGACTGGTCACGAGGACCTCTGCTGTTGTCAACATGCAGCTTCCACTCTCGGCTTCCAGGCACTTGAGTTATACTTTTTGGCTACGTGCCTGAAATCCTCTAAATCTTAATAAATCAAACATCTCATGACTTTAATGTAACAACGGAATAGTAAGAATAAATGCCACCTTATACTGTACTTGTCTTGCGTTGGTTGAATTGTGGATGTTGATTTCAACATCGGTAATTTAACCCGCAAGAAAAAGTACATACAAAATATGGAGGCGACTACTGGCGCCATCTATAACGTCTTGCTTAACTAATAAATGCTCCGATTGTGGCGCCATCTTCTGTAATTTCGCATAACAAGATGCGACCCAGTTTCATTATAGACACTTCGACCAGACCATTTCTATCGATAGGACGTGTTCTCTCCTTGGATTTGCCGTCCCACCCACCCAAGCTACAAGTGACATTTATAGGGCTACGTGCCTGAAATCCTCTAAATCTTAATACATCAAACATCTCATGACTTTAATGTAACAACGGAATAGTAAGAATAAATGCCACCTTAAACTGTACTTGTCTTGCGTTGGTTGAATTACTAGGATAGGACAAGGACTGGCTAAGATAAGGTGGCTGAGTGGGAAATCAAGCTATGGTACTGGTGCCCTAGTCTCCTAGTGAGGCAGCACTATAAAGTCGCCACGAGTGCGCACTGTCACAAGTCGGTACCCGTCCTGATATGACCTTAGATGTTGCTAGGATGTAAAACAACAACAAACAAACTTAAAACAAACAAAACTCTGTGCGTTGCTTACTTGATGACGGTGTTGGGGATCTTCCCGACCTGTTCGGCTGTGAACCCAGCTAACAGGTTCTGGAGAAGGAAAACGTCACCGAGGGACAGCTGCTCAGGAGTCACCCCCTTCTGCTTCTGGTACTGCACCAGCAGAGCTTCCATCTGAAAACAATTAGTCTTTGTTTACAGTGATTTGGAGAGATACCACAAAAGTAGCACGATCTCCCACCCAGTCACATTATCTTCACACACTGAACCAGACGGGATGGCCGAATGAGTTAGAGCGTCCGACTCCCGTTTTGGTAGATCGTGGGGTCGTGGGTTCGAACCCTGGTCGAGTCAAACCAATTACTTAAAAATTGATACTTGTTGCTTCCTAGCCTGGCGCTCGACATTATTAGGATATGGCAAGGACTGGTTGTCTCAGTGTCAGGATAATGTGACTGAGTGGGATATCAGGTCATGGTGCTGGCATCCTGGTCTTCCAGTGGGGCAGCACTAGAAAGTCGCCTAGAGTGTGCACTGTCACAAGTCGGCACCAGTCCTGATATGACCTTAGATGTTGCTAGGACGTAAAACAACAACAAACAAACTTATCTTCACACTGAGCTAACCTGTCCTTGCCATATCCTATTAATGCTGAACGCCAATCAAGGAAGTGACAAGTATCAATTTTCGAAGTCATTGGTTTGACTCGACCGGGAATTGAACTCTACCGATTCGGCCACCGCGCCCGGTGGGTAAGTGTTTTCATTAAACAAAAAAAATGATGCTTTCCTCTGAGTATGCAGCTTTAACCACTGTTAACCACTTTAATATCTTAATTAAACTGGAAATCAATCACTGTGAGACTTGAAGCCTGATTTATGCAGCCCGAGCAGCTCCCCAGGGGGTTGGGGGGGGGGGCGTCCGTGTCTAATGTTAATACTGCATCTTACAGGTGTATTTGAGTATTTCAGGTCGCACACACCAGAGGGAGCAAAGGGCCGGGCGTTTCTTCACCAAGACATACGCAATTATAAATTACATTCATTTCGATATGATTAGTTGGTTGTTGGGGTTTACGTCCTGGCAACATTTAAGGTCATATCAGGACGGGTACCGATTTGTGACAGTGCACCCTCATGGTGACTTTATAGTGTTGCCCCAGTGGGAGACCAGGCCGCCAGAAGCATGACCTGATATCCCACTCAGTCACATTATCCTGACACTGAGCCAACCAGTCCTTACCCTATCCTAATAATGCCGAGTGCCTGGCTAGGAAGCGACCAGTATCAATTTTTAAGTCATTGGTTTGATTCGACCAGGGTTCAAACCCATGGGTTCGAATCGCACGATCTACCAAAACGGTAGACGGATGCTCAACTCATTCAGCCATCCTGTCTGGTCATTTCAATATGATTTCAGTTAGCAATAAATATTAACAAATATCATCCTCAAAGTGCAGGTCTTCCTTTGTTTACGCACTGTTCACATAGCATTGAGAGTTAGCCACAATACTAGAAAACTCCCCCCACCCCCCGCCCAAGCTCCCTCCCAAATCTTCTTCATCTGGAGACCGGATGTGGTGGCCGAATCAATAAGAGCACCGGCTTCTTGTGTGGAAGGTCAGGGATTTGAAAACCCGGCCGAGTCAAAGCAATGACTTATAAAAGTGATATTTGTCACTACCTAGCCTTGTAAGGCTAGCATTACTAGTGATAGGGCAATGACAGATTAGCTCAGTATCATGGTAGTATGACTGAGTGGGATGTTGGGTCATGGTTCCATTAGGCTGGTCTATTAGTGGACAGTACAATAGACCTATTTCATATGACCTCAGCATAGGTATTTAGGTCAGTGCGTGCACTGCTTGGCTGCAGGACGACACACTGTCACACTGCAAACTCAATGGCTATGAGCAATCTTCATACAGAAAAAGTGAAATATCTCTAAAACCACACTGCCTAGAAAGAAACCGCTTGGAACACATATAGAAAACATATTCAACAAACAGATTATATTAAATTTATAAGGTTAGGGTTCTGCATTTCTATTAATTTTGAATCAAATAAACGTTTTGCACTGCGCATACCGTCAAACTCAATGGCAGTGTGCCTTCATTCTGCAGCCAAGCAGCGTGCACATACACAATGTTTATAAACATTGAAAGGGGTCTATAAAGTCACCATAAGTACACACTGTCACAAGTGGGCACCCATTCTTATATGGCTTTATATATTGCTAAGAGATAAAACCCAAACAAACTATGTAACACATGAATACTAAATACTGTATGTACATTATTTGCTGACTGATGTTACTTCCGCTACGCACATGCCTGTGCGCCTCTCCCCGGATACTTAACTTTGCATATTCGGAACATGAAGTAAAAACTGCATTTATTATGCAAAGTTCTACAAGTGCCTGCAATTCAGCAATATTTTGTAGGTGAACGCCACATCAAAATGAATGTAGCAAACAGTTATTTTCATTGGCAATGAGCAAAGATACCGTGAATACAATTACATTTCATGAAAAGAAGAAGATAAATCCACAATCGGCTTTGCCTTCATTCTTACTCCTCATCAAACTGCCTTAGGGCCGGGCCATTCAACGTTTTCAACATGTTCACGGTCATACAAAGCGGACTACTTTTCCTGACCCCATCCACCCCATCCAAAAATAGTGCACATCAACATTTCAATACTTCGTTAAATACATTTTAAATATCAACATTTTATCAGATGATTAAAAAAAATCATTCTTGACTGACACCCTGTCATAAGCTTAGTACAACCATGAAAATGTTGAAAAAGTTGGACATCCCCTGGAGTAAAACCTAGAGGACGCTAATGAACAGGCATTGTGACTCTACCAACCTGAGGTCTGCTCCAAAGCGCCGAGGAGCCAAAAATGTCAAACAAGGTGGTGTCTATGTTGTGTAGCTGCATAATCTCTTCTGGGGTCAACACTATGAGGATCAGACCGAGGTTCCTGAGCTGGTCCGTGGAGAGCTCAGTGACGCTATCCACCTTCAGTGACTGCAAGCAATGAGGCAGGCCAGTTAATATTGGGTCACGTGAGCTTACCATGTATGACCTTAGATGTTGCTAGGACGTAAAACAACAACAAACAAACAACCTGTACTCCATACATGAGTACTCTATGGATGGCTATCTTAAAGTTGCATGGCCCGATGACTTTTGAATTTTTCCATTTTCTTTTATAGATAAATATTTTAGGTTGACAATTATATATAACTTAGTATCCACTAGTCTGGAGTAACCTTATTGAACAGTGGTTATCTTTGCAGCTTCGTCGGACCATACAACTTTAATAAATATATCATATATATATTTTTTTTTTTTGATTGAAGCTGTATTTATACTGTCCATAGCATATAAGCCCGGGTACCCAGGCTTGTTTTCAATGCTGGCCAGTTGTAGTGTTGGTGTTATCTTACCACACAGTGGCTGCTGATAAGGTATTTGATTGCCTGCATTTCAGTAGCAGATAGATAATTGGTTGGTATGGTTAATAGCCTATGTTAGTTTTTTTTGGATTTTCTTGGCATATATGTATTTATTTTTTCTACTCTTATTACTAGACTAGCCTACTCCTATTTACATATCATAGGCTTGTACGTAGCTGTGTGGTGTGTTATCTGGCTACTTTTGGCATGGTTACCTTCCATTGGGCGTCCCGCTGGTGGGCCGTGACGTATCACATGTTGATATGTTGGTGGGCCGTGACGTATCACATGCCCCTTTGCAGTGCAGCTTAGTGGGGGTTTCCTAGCCTTACTTTGCACAGATATTTTTTGTAAGTTTTTAGGTCAGGAATTTGTCATTCCTTTACCGTTTTGGCATTGTTTGGGAAGATGTTTAAAAAAAAGATCACATGCAGAATGGTATATTTGAGCTCCAGGCCAATGGGTCAGGATCGGTCTGCCCAGCACCGTTGTTATAATATGAGTATACCATGTCATGGTTATTATTAGTAGTGTTGTGATGTCATACAGTGAAGGGAAGGGTGGATTTACATAGGATATAAGTCATATTCAAATATCATCCAATTTACTTCGATAGTATGGCTTGAACTACTTTCCAATTACATACATGCATACAATACAGTTATACATACACAGGGTAGGTTCAACAACTATGCAATGCATAGCGCCTATAGGATCCTTGTCATGGAACCAGTGTCAGTCATGGGGGGTGGGTGGGTGGCAAAAGGAAATATTGCACAAATGTACCAGTAGTACACCAATACACCAATGCACCAATACACCCATGCACCAATTCACCAGTACACCAGTACACCAATGCACCAAAATACCAATGCACCGATTCACCAGTACACCAATACACCAGTACACCAATACACTAATTCACCAACACACCAACACACCAACACAACAATACAAACAGCACACATAAATAAATCATTAAACAAGAGAGCGCAAAAATAAAAGAACAACAAAAAAGAAGTCACCTGGAGTACTTTGGCGAGTAAGATGGTCGCCTGGTCACGTGTCCAGTCCTCCAGACCGAGGCTGTAGGAGGCGACCACTCGCGCCGTCTGCTCCGGGCTCAGGCATCTCAGGTCCTCCAGGTCGAGCACACCGGACATGGGGATCGCCCGCTCGTCGTCGAACGCTTCGATCACCTGCAGCGTGACGCATGTCGGCGCTGGTCAAAAGTCAAAGGTCAAAGGTCAAAAAGAGAATCAATCATGTGGGACATTCATTGACAGCGATAGCGTTGTGGAGGGGTGATGACTATGGGAAATATTGTGCATGGAGCGGGACTCGAACCCACATCTCTTTGCATTCGGGCCTGTGTGCTAACCATTACACCACCTAGACTCCATGATGTCACCACACTACTCACTCCCACCTGTCTATGCGGTTCCTTGTCTGAGAGGTTAGTTCAGATCACTACAATGGTAAACTCCAAAGGTAACTTTGCATCATCTCATTGGTCAGTCAGGACGTGTTCGTCCTGTCGGGCATATTCATAACGTCAGTCATGTTTATTAATTTTCTCGTGGGGGGCATAAGTAATGAAGTAGGGCCCCAGTCGTTCTTGATCGCATAACTGCCTGGTGAATGGTTTGTGTAACGAACCAGTTTTCAAATCCACATTGACACTTCACTTAGTTACTTTAGCAATCATAACCATTTGAGGAGTTAGACTTCATCTCCGCCTATAGAAAGCCGTCCATCTCCCTTTTTTTCCCTTTTTTTTTTGTTCAAGTGTTTTTATTCCTCTGAATAACATATTGTCAGTGCTAATGCACTGGTCTTCCAGCCCTAATCTCAATTGCCTCTACACAGTAAACAAATCTACAACCATATACAGATAGACAATTACAGGAAAATAAGCAAAACATCGGTACATGAATGATAGGTAAAGAACAAGATAAGCGAAAAAGAAACATATGCAGGGAGGTAACTATGTTAGACTAGTATGGTAAACGTTAGTAGGGGGTGGGGCATAACTGATTATGTTTCTAGTAGTAACATACTCGTTGAAAGGGTGATGGGGGATGTAGGGTGGGCCTTTGTGATTGAACTTGTGTTCATGGTAATCTCGGGTGGGGCCTATTGAATTAGTAAGTAGGTTAATATTGATTAATCATGTACTTCAGTAGGATCCAACTTGAATCATTTCCAGGCTCATTCCTTTGTAGATGGGTTTTTTGGTCTAGTTGGCCACTGCTGCCGAAGATGTCTGCCTAAGCTCTCAAAATCAAATCCAAAGGTTTTATGGCACTGACCATACGCACCAGCTGCATGTGAATGTTAAAAGGTACCATTTCATGGGAGTAAGGCAGGGACTACTTACTAACCTCACCACACACCATTAACATGCTTGGATGAGTTTAAGGTCAATCCCATGACACATCCCACACGCATGGATAACAGAACAATGTACTACATATATGTGTTCAATATTGGTGTGCAGGTATCTCAGGTATAGCAATACCTCAGGGAGTTTGATGCCCCTGCCCTCCAGAGTTGTAAACCACTGCCTTGTGGTACCTGGGTACAGGTTCTTGACAGAACCAAACGCTAAGGGAGCAAACCTTAAACAGAAAACCATGTCACTGTGGCAGCATTAAGGGCGGTTGATGTATGGAACTCCCAACATCTCCCGACTAGCCACTGCAGGGACAAATAGTTTTGCGCCTGTCTTGACATGTTCTTGCCGGTGTGAAACCTCTATTTGCTCCCCGAGAGAGTGCTGCTGGTAACTTGCAAAAGCCAGCAGCACTTCAACACTTTTGCAGGCAGCTTTCATGAAATGGATCTTCTGATCAAAAAGAATCTCCAGTGGACTGGACACCTCATGACGATGTCATCAGACATGCTACCAAAGCAGATCCTCTATTCTAAACTGTCTTCTGGTTACAGAAAGAGAGGGTGCCCTCGTCTCCGGTTCAAGGATACCATCAAGAGAAACGTGATGCTGAGAGACATTAAGACCGACTCATGGACGCAACTCTCACAGCAGAGAGCTAAATGGAGAGCGGCAGTCAAGTAATGAAAGCAGTCGCGACCGACAGCATGATGATGATGAATGGAATTATATGCTGTATAAGAATGATATGAGTATAATAACCCGGAATATCCCTCCTGTCCCTCATCACTCATTCAGCACCATGGACTGTGAGAGTCTCTCATAGTCATCTACTGCTCCAGCCTCCCCAACCCCAGCTGTGATGGTGGCACCACCACCCCAGCACACTGTAACCGCCACTCACTGTACCGCTGAAAAAACAAGGAAATGATTCCTTCTCAGTTTTTCTACAGTGCTGTCTATATCCAATACTGTCTGGAGCTGGATTTTATCCCAGACTTGTCTTAGCTAGTTCTGTGTTTATAAAGGTGGAGGCGATATGTTGTCTAGCAACTTGCCAAGTGATGTTATTGTAGTAGTCTGCAATGAACCCCACTATTTCTCGGTGGTGGCATACTCTACGCTGTCCCCCGCTGCAGTTAAGAGGTGACAGGTGGCAGCAGGCTAGCAGGGGTTGTCCCTATGAGTATATCGTGGACTGCCCCACACATTGATAGCGGCAATCCTCCCTCCCACAAGAGGTGACCTGGGACCCAGCTGGGCAGTGAACCGGTCACTTCTTTTTCTGAGATCTGTGCAATAAATGTCCATCAAACAATGACTTACTTTTGCGACCAATCCTTTGCGAGTGTTGGCGAATGTATCGCTTTAGGCTCTTGATCATATTTGGACATCTCGAGCGACAAATAAACTGGGGTATGCCCTCGGACTGGATCTGCGGAGTAGAACATGACGTTTTATTTTTTTAAACGAAACAACATTAACGAATAAAGTGGTTGTTTCCTCCTTTACCATATCCATTTCAAAACCATGTTTATTTTCTGTAGCTTTTTCTTGTAGCTTTCTAATAATATTATCATACAATTTTGTCAATGTCTAATTGTTAGGTGTCATTAGGCCTGGAAGTACTAAGAGTGCATTATTCAGAGAGAAAAGAAAAAATCACTTGAAATTAAAGGACAACAAGCAGGAACTTAATTAAAGGTAAAGAGTCAGTTTGTTTTGAGTTTCTGTATTTTTCTGAGATAAATATATTCGGTTGATTGTGAAATCTACTTTACATTAACTTGACATAACCTTTATTTTAAATGGCTAACCTTTGAGATATTTGAAGTGCAATCATGCAACATTAATTCTGTTCAATTGCCTCGGTATTCCATTCTGTGTGACAACAACTGTCAATATGTAGAATAAAATCTAGATAATTGTTTTGGTATTGAAAATTTGATGTTTTCAACTTTTCCCGACTCTACTTTACCCGACTTTACTTTTCCTGACTCTACTTTTCCTGACTCTACCTTACCTGACTCTACTTTTCCCGACTCTACTTTTCCCGACTCTACTTCTCCCGACTCGACTTCTCCCGACTCTACTTCACCCGAGTCTACTTCAACCGACTCTACTTCACCGACTTTACCCAACTCGACTTTACGTACCCGAAGTCATCAGTGGTCATCGCTAGGATTCCAGTGGGATATTTCAGGCAATGAGTAATTAATAAAGTAATTAATAAAGTAATAGCTCTCCGCTGATTTAACCTTCCACTTACATTAGGTGAAACTCTGGTGTTGAGAAAAGGAATCAGAGACTGAAGATTCTTTAAAGACGCGACTGTCATGTTTCTGTGGAGAAACAAATTACTCATATCAACAAGAGTTGTTTATTTTCAAATCCCTCACGGAGTCAGCCCGATGAAAGAATATAACTGATAAAACTCCAACTTAAGGGCGCATTCCATATTCGCGTAATGCGTAATGCGAATGCGAATGCGAATGCGAATGCAACAAAAAATCGAAACGCCTTGAAACCTATGAGCTACATTCCATACACGCGTAATGCGAATGCGAATGCATCAGAAATTCATTATCCCGATCGGTCCCTGTAGCGATCGGTGCGTAATGCGTTATGCGTCAAGCTGGATGTGAATAGAAACCTGAGTCAGAGGGGTGCTAATTGGAAACACATGGTGAGCTGGGCACCAGGGAGACATAGGGTTAAGGCTGCATTCCATATACGCGTAATGCGTAATGCGTTATGTGTTACGCGTTATGCGTTATGCGAATGCCAGCATTCCATATACGCGTAATGCGTAATGCGCTTTGCTGTAGAAACATGGCAGATCAGTCGCCTCCTCCAGCCTTATATCAATGGACAAATGCGACTTATTTTTATTTTTTAAATATAGCCAGTCTTGGGACCAAAAAGGACGGTCCTAACATGGCGCACTTTAGGATGTTAGGACCGTCCCAATCGGGAGACACACGGTTACGGAAAAGCTAAAAATGCTACCATATGCACAGAAATATGAATACTTATCTATAATTTGGTTATAATAAAGGTAGGAACCCCCATGTGACGTACGAAAAGGTACATAGATATAAATGCAATATTAGGTCATATACAGTGCACTCAGCAGCCTTGGAGACTGCTTCCTAACAGGTCCGCGTACCTTGTCCCGGCTGTCCGTAATTATCAGTCGCCTCCTCCAGCCTTATATCAATGGACAAATGCGACTGATGCTTTTCTATTTGCACCACCTTTACGATTACGCATTACGCATGATCGCTACATGGAGCGATCGGGATAATGGATTTTATTCGCATCGCATTCGCATTACGCATTACGCGTGTATGGAATGTAGCTCATAGGTTTCAAGGCGTTTCGATTTTTTGTCGCATTCGCATTCGCATTCGCATTATGCATTACGCGTATATGGAATGCGCCCTTTAGGGGAAAGCTAAAAATGCTACGATATGCACAGAAATATGAATACTTATCTATAATTTGGTTATAATAAAGGTAGGAACCCCATGTGACATACAAAAAGTTACATAGATATACATGCAATATTTGGTCACATACAGAGCAGTATGGAGAATAATTGTTTATTTTTATTTTTTAAATATAGCCAGTCATGCGCCACATAACGCATTACGCGTATATGGAATGCTGGCATTCGCATAACGCATAACGCGTAACGCATAACGCATTACGCATTACGCGTATATGGAATGCGCCCTTTATACCGATTCGTGTCTCGCCTTGCTAATTACTCATATCAACAAGACTTGTTTATTTTCTCCCTCACGGAGTTAGCCCGATGGAAGATATTGCCGGTGTCGCAGTTTCCGCTGTCCGCCAGATTCCGCGATACGCATGCATCAAAATTGAACAGCATCATCACTAACCTTATAACTTTACTATAATGTTTTTGGTAACGATGTTTTCTATATGTGTACCAAGTGATTTGTTTCTAGGTGGTCTGGTTTTAGAGATATTTCACTTTTTCTGTATGAAGATTGCTCACAGCCATTTACAATGCATTTGAATGTATGCGTGCCGCGGAAACTGCCGGATGGTGGAAACTGCGACACCAGACAACGATACCCTCCCCTTCAGTGTTCAATAACTTACATTCACTGGCAAATCGGTGTAACTATTTACTAGATAACCAGGTTGGAGAGCTTACCTCGTTCGGATGACGGTGGTCATTTGACATCCCTTTCAATTTGCGAAGTCAAATTTTAAATAGGATAATGTACTCCTGGAGTGAAATTACATAAATGACCATGGAACAATGAGTTTGGGCTAGTTTTACTATTGGAACATATCACAGGAAAGGAATAAATTATATTAAGATCCCAGGTTAGTGTCTGGATATTTAGTTTGGGAACAAATTTGTAAAACAACATTAAAATATTAGCGTGTTATGGTCATGGACCAGGTTCCCTGTGTTACTGTAGTTACCGTGTTGTTATAACCAATCAACCACAGGTACCTCCGGTCAGCCATGGGTGTGTATGTAGGTCAGTAGCAAACCCTGTGTGACTGCCCCCCACAGCCACCCACACATACACACCCTTTACACCCCTTCATATGCAGTGACCTGCTTACTTGGGGTTGGGGTTAGTTCAGAGAGGGAGAACAGTGAACATTACAGATTAGGTTTATTAGCTGTATTAGTACCTATATTTGTATCAATTATGATTGTCGCTATTATTATCACCATTATGATTATTGCCATTATAATTATAATTATTTACATCATTCTTATTAATGTCAGTATTAATGAACATATTATCATTATTATTGTCATTAATATCATTGTTATTGTCATTGTTATTGTCATTACATTGTCATTATAATTGACATTATTATTATTGTTATTACCACATTATATTACAGTTAATCTAGACTTACCTGTAAGTTGAAGTATTACTTAGATTCTTATCATTGGCATACATATACATATGCATGTATGCATACACATACATGCATATGTACATAAACAGTTAGGGAGAAATTCTTTATCACATTAAAAGAGCTCTGTTGTATCCTACCCCCTCTCCCCTTGTGCTGTGGGTGGGAGGGGGGGGGGGTGCCGCTGCTGGGGTGTGAAAACCCGAGTCGCACGAGGCAGAGGTGACAGTGTCAGAGACCACCCCCCACCCCACTCCATCCCCTGAGGCGAATCAAATGCAATGCAAACGATTAGGACCCCCACACCCCTCCCGCCGTGTGGGGGGCACAAAGCTAAAAACACACAGGACGCGGGCGTCACGCAGGCGGAAAGTTCAAACGGGCGGCATGTGGTACTCATCATACCATACCTCACCTTACCCGACTCGACCGTACCCGACTCGACCGCACCTGACTCGACCTTACCCGAATCGACCATACCCGACTCGACCTTACCCGACTCGAACTTACCCGACTCGACCTTACCCGACTCGACCTTACCCGACTCGACTGTACCCAAATTGACCTTACCCAACTCGACCTTACCTGACTCCACCTTACCCGACTCGATCTTACCCGACTCGACCTTACCAGAATCGACTTTACCCCACTTGACCTTACCCAACTCGACTTTACCCGACTCGACTTTACCCGACTCGACCTTGCCCGACTCGACCTTACCCGACTCGACCTTACCCAACTTGACCTTACCCAACTCGACCTTACCCGACTCGACCTTACCCGACTCGACCTTATCCAACTCGAACTTACCTGACTCGACTCAACTCGACTTTACCCAACTCGACTATACCCGACTCGACTTTAGCCTGACTCTACTTTCCCGACTCTACTTTACCTGACTCTACTTTACCCGACTCTACTTTACGCAACTCTACTTTGTGCAACTCTACTTTATATGACTCTACTTTTCCTGACTCTACTTTTCCCGACTCTACTTTTCCCGACTCTACTTTTCCCAACTCTACTTCTCCTGACTCTACTTCTCCCGACTCTACTTCACCCAACTCTACTTCACCCAACTCTACTTGACCCGACTTCACTTGACCCGACTGCACTTGACCCAACCTCACATTACCCGACCTCACTACCCAACTTGACTTTACCCAACTCGACTATACCCAACTCAACTTTACCCTACTCGACTTTACCCGACTCTACTTTACCCGACTCTAATTTACCCGACTCTGCTTTACCTGACTCTACTTTACGCAACTCAACTTTACCCAAATCTATTTTATGCTACTCTACTTTACCTGACTCTACTTTACCTGGCTCTACTTTACCCAACTCTACCTTACCTGACTCTACTTCACCCGACTCTACTTCATCCAACTCTACTTCACCCAACTATACTTTACACAACTCTACTTTACGTGACTCTTCTTTACACCACTAATGTAGAGTCTGGTAAAGTATAGTCTGGTAAAGTAGAGTCTGGTAAAGTATAGTCTGGTAAAGTAGAGTTGGGTAAAGTAGAGTCTGGTGAAGTAGAGTCTGGTGAAGTAGGGTGTGGTAAAGTGGAGTCTGCTAAAGTGGAGTGTGGTAAAGTGGAGTGTGGTAAAGTGGAATCTGATAAAGTGGAGTGTGGTATAGTGGAGTGTGGTAAAGTGGAGTCGGGTAAAGTGGAGTCGGGTAAAGTGGAGTCGGGTAAAGTGGAGATGTGTAAAGTGGAGTCGGGTGAAATGGAGTCATGTAAAGTGGAGTTGTGTAAAGTGGAGTCGGGTAAAGTGGAGTCGGGTAAAATGGAGTCGGGTAAAGTGGAGTCGGGTAAAGTGGAGTCGGGTGAAGTGGAGTCGGATAAAGTCGGGTAAAGTCGAGTCGGTTAAAGTCGGGTAAAGTCGGGTAAAGTCAGGTAAAGTCGAGTCGGGTAAAGTCGAGTCGGGTAAAGTCGAGTCGGGTAAAGTCGAGTTGGGTAAAGTCAAGTGGGGTAAAGTCGAGTCGGGAAAAGTAGAGTCGGGTAGATAGAGAGAGTTTAAATATGCAAATCAGACACCTGCCAGACCATTTAATATCTTCACTATTCTGGCATGAGTACCACATGCCGTAATTACACACCCATTGACAGGTGAGCCCACTGAGTGTGAGGGTGTCCTGGCTTATGCCACTTAGAATAGGTGTGAGGGCGGATTGAATTAGGTATCTCATGCCCAGTGTCACCGTGCACTGCACACACACCTATGAAGGCACATACTACACATGGATCAACTTATTATTAGCAAATGGAGGAATAATGTGCAACATATGATGCAGTCATCAACACAGATATTAACATTGGTAAGTTCTTCTTCACTTAATATTATGATAAATATTATGCATAATAGTAGCAAGGTGAGGCCACTCATCAAAATATCAGCTTTCAGTCACCCATAAAAGAAATAATAGAAATAGCGATGCAGACATTGCAAAAAATAAATAATACAAATATTGTGAAATATGATACCAATAATAATGACAATAATGATAATAATAATGACAATAATGATAATAATAATGACAATAATGATGTGGATAATATGACATTAATAATGGCAAAATACATAATAACAATGATGATGATAATAATAATTGATAACAGATAGATACTAATACAGCTAATAAACCTAATTAATGGGCATGCTCAATGTTCTCCCTCTCTGAACTAACCAATTACTCCCAGTAGGCTGTTAGTGATTTTGGGTAAAGTCAGGTCGGGTAAAGTCGGGTCGGGTAAAGTCAGGTCGGGTAAAGTCAGGTCGGGTAAAGTGATGTAGGGTAAAGGAAGGTCGGGTAAAGTGATGCCGGGTAAAGTGATGTATGCATATACTCTATACCTTCTATATACTTTGTATATATATTTGACGTATATGCCAGTGCATATATAAAATGTTCTAATTATTGTGCGGCGGCCGTGCAGTGAGTTTAGGGTTGCCGTACATGGCCACACAGCACATACATTTGATATATGCACTAGTTACTAATCTAGTATATATATACACGATACATACTAGGTATATATGCATACATACATCATATATACAAGGTGTGTGATCGTGTAAGTGTGTATATATATACCATGTGTATATCATATGTAGGCCTATGATGTATATACTAGTCATATATAAAATGTATGTGTCGTGAGGGCATCATACGATGCCCACGCAGGAAAGACATTTGATATATATGCACTAATAATAGTTTTTATATAAACAACATATATATATATATATAGATCTGCCAATACTAATATATATATATATATATATATATATATATATATATATATATATAGGCCCAGGGTAGTAGAACCATATCAGTCTCTACACTCACCTATGACAAACTGCACATTCTATGATTCAGCCGGGCCTGAGCATTAATGGTTTGACAGGATTCGCCGCAATTGCACAGGTTTCTGGGTTTAATGCTATGATGGCAGCAGCCGTTTTGGTAGTGCCTATGTGTTATTGTTTGCATGGGATCCACTGCAAATGTGCCATTTCCCAGCGTATATGTTGGAGGATGGCCTGGGGTCATAGCACCATCTCAGTTTCTACACTCACCTATGACAAACTGCACATTCTATGATTCAGCCGGGCCTGAGCATTAATGGTTTGACAGGATTCGCCGCAATTGCACAGGTTTCTGGGTTTAATGCTATGATGGCAGCAGCCGTTTTGGTAGTGCCTATGTGTTATTGTTTGCATGGGATCCACTGCAAATGTGCCATTTCACAGCGTATATGTTGGAGGATGGCCTGGGGTCATAGCACCATCTCAGTTTCTACACTCACCTATGACAAACTGCACATTCTATGATTCAGCCGGGCCTGAGCATTAATGGTTTGACAGGATTCGCCGCAATTGCACAGGTTTCTGGGTTTAATGCTATGATGGCAGCAGCCGTTTTGGTAGTGCCTATGTGTTATTGTTTGCATGGGATCCACTGCAAATGTGCCATTTCACAGCGTATGTGTCGGAGGATGGCCTGGGGTCGTAGCACCATCTCAGTTTATACCGAGCCTCAACACCCCCCCCCCCCCACCCTACTGACCTCAGCACTCTCCCTGACCCAGTTCAGTTGCAGTGAGTCAATTACACTCTCCCCACATATATGGTTATATAAACATAACAACTAAGCAGAGTTGTGCTTGGAGAGCATTTGTCGGAGTACGGTTCCCGTCGCCACGAGATATACCGGGCCACTTTAAAATAATTTTTTCCTTTCCTCTGATATGTTCCAATAGTAAAACGAGCCCAAACTCATTGTGCCACATTCATTTATGTCATTTCACTACATAATCTTACATACAATACGACCTTAGTAATTGAACCGGACCTAAATTGATGGCTTCACCCGAACCAGGTGAGCTCTCCAACCAGATAACAACATGTTACATGTGATTATATCCACAGCTTTGCACATTTGTTCTCCATATAGATATGTGTTATATATACAATGTATACAGTAAAACCTCTCTTAGGTTTAGAGAGTTAGAATATCCTTACAATGGTATTTTTGGGACGCAAATAAAGCGATCGATATAGGGGAGCAGTCGATCTGTGGAGGGGTCGGTATAGAGAGGTTGTACTGTATATAATATTATGAAAGAAAGGAAAAACATTAAAGACAATTCCAGAACCATGCAATGATGTCATGTAAGACATATTCAATACATGTATACTACTTTTATTATCGAACTGCAATTGTATGCAGTTACTATTACAACTGTTAGTTTCATTTATAGATCAGGGGCGTAGCTAGGCATACGCGTGTACGCCAAAACGACCACATCGTTTTGTCCAAAAAATAATAAAATTAAAAAATAATAAAGAGAAAGAGAGAGAGAGGAGGCATGTAGTAGTCCGGAGTGTCGAAAACTCAAGTCTAAAATGTGTAAAATCCGCCAGCCCCCTAAACCCCCTGTCGAAATTAGGAGTACACATCGTTAAAGGTCTAGCTATGCCCCTGTATATCAAGCAATTTTACTGTTCGATTGAAAGGCCAGCTAGTGCGCTAGCCCTGACAAAAGTCATTACAGTAAAAACAAATATAAAAGAAAGGAAAGAAAAGGAAAAACAGAGAAAGAGAGAAAAAGAGGAAAAAATAGGGGAAAAACACAAGAAAAACAACAAGACCATGTTGGTTTTATTGCACACTTGATTCCTCAATACAGGGACGCCTTCAGTGTCAACTTGTGACAGTGCGCACTAATGGCATCTTTATAGTGCTGTCCCACTGATAAATCAGTCCGCCGATATCATGACCCGATATCCGACTCAGTCACATTATCCTGACACTGAGCTAGCCAGTCCTTGCCCTATGCTATTAATGCTGAGCACTCAAGCTAGGAAGCAACACGTATCAATTTCATAAGTCATTGGTTTAACTTGACTGGGAACCAAGCTCCCATCCTTCCGCATGCGAGGCCCGCGCTCCACCGATTCGACCACCGCGCCCGGTCTGGGGCGGTAAAAAAGGAAAGCTTGTTTTATTTAATGACGCCTCTAGAGCACATTGATTTTTGTCATCGGCTATTGGACGTCAAACATATGGTCATTCTGACATATTTCTTAGGAGGAAACCAGCCATCACCATATAGGCTACTCTTTCCGATAAGCAGAAAAGGTGGGTCTTTTATATGCACTTTCCCACAGAAAGGACATCACATACCACAGCCTTTTATGAACCAGTTGTGGACCACTGGTTCTCGGGTGGTAAGTGTACTTACCTGTGTATATAGCATGGGTACGTACCGCTTGAACAACCTTGTGACATGGTGTAGGAAGCAGGCATTCTCCTTGCAGGGCATGTCGCAAAGTCCACTCACTGCCTCTTCCGCCTCCTCCACGGTCACATGTTCGGCCTCGCACCAGTCCCTCTCTACTCCAATGAAGCCTCGTTCTGGCTCGGCGTCTCCATCCATCTGTGAATAGTAATACGGCACCTGGGTCACGTGATTTCAACATGGATATCCTTGCACATGCATATCCTTGCACACATTCTCCATGCTACCTTGTATTGCAACATGGGTAATTTGTTCATGTTGCTTGTAATTTGTTCATGTACTATGGGTAATTCACACGCAGAAAATGCTAGACCCTGGCGATGTCTAGTTTCGATCCACCTCGACAGGTGGCGCCACCTGTCATATACTGACAGGTGGCACCACCTGTCATATACTTATCGAACCTGGAAATCTCAGACCTCCGAGATCTGATGTCGCTTCTAGTCGCCCATCCGCCAGTACACACACTTCTCACCATGAAGCCGCTCCGAGCAGTCAGACCGTTCTCCTCAACTTGTCGCCCACCACCCACAGACGGATCAGGTTTGAGCACCTGGTTTCCATGCTGAACTCGAACCCCCACCAACCCCATTGTCCTAACTTAACATTTGAAAACCTTGTACTGTGGGGAAAAATCTCAGAACCCATAGACCCCTTTCAATGTTTACAAAAATAAGTTAATGTCTATGTCTACATAGCCTAGACAACTGCATGATGTATTACGCTTCACATTATTAAGAATGCATGGGTATTATCCGATTTGAGGTTCCTGTATCAATCCCTAAATGAAAGAAAAGTCACAAGTGTAATGAGGTCGAAGCTATGAGTGCTACTGCAACCGAGTTAGTGCGCAGAAGTGTTAGCATAGGGGATGCAGGGAGCGGGATGCAGCTCAGGTGGTACCGTGTCCGCCTGTGAAGCTGTCGATCATTCGACCGATCCTTCTCAGTGGACCCATTTGCAGTTTGGGCTATTTTCTGTTCCAACCAGTGGTCCACAACTGGTTTCATCAAAGGCTGTGGTATGTGTTGTCTTGTCTGTGGGAAAGTGCATATAAAAGACCCCTTGCTGCTTATCGGAAAGAGTAGCCAACATAGCGGCAGTGGGTTTCCTCTAAAGAAATATGTCAGAATGACCATATGTTTGACGTCCAATAGCTGATGATAGGATAAAAATTCAATACGCTCTAGAGGCATCATTAAATATAACAAAATTTACTTGTTAGCATTGGTCACAATGTTTAAGTTGCATAGTCCGATGGTTTTGAGTTTCTGTAATTTTCTGCAATAAATATATTAGGTTGATCGTTATAATCTACCTTACATGAGTTTGAAGTAACTTTGCTTTAAAATGAATAACTTAGGAGCTATTTGACCATAGACTTCAGCAGTAACCAACTAACCTGTTCTATTATTGTATTAGAATAAGAAGCTAATGCTTTTGCAACATAGTGTTACGCCCCCCCCCCCCACCCACCTACCCACCCCATAATACATGAAATGAGCTGGGCCTGTATGCACCAATCGGGGTTAGGGCCTTAACCGCGGCTAAGGTATCCCCGCAGGGCTAAATGTGAAAATTCGGTATGCACCAATCGGAGGTAGGGCTAACCGCCGACCGTAGCCTAGGCTAAGCTAAACCATTTTCAAATCAGGTTTTACGCCTAGCCGGGGCGGTTAGTGTGCGTGTGTGGCTCTCAATCTATTGAATGCGATCATATTTAACAGAATTACATACGTAATAAGTGAACTTTTATCAATTTAACCCTAAATTCGAAGCGTTATTAAGGCTAACGCCGCATTGGCGGCGATATTAATAGTTATATTTTCGAATCGGCGAACGTACAGTAAACAAATCGCCGCCGCCGCCAGTATGGACAGCGACGTCGATGCGGCGGCGGCGGCGATTTGTTTACTTTACGTTCGTCGATTCGAAAATATAACTACTAATATCGCCGCCAATGCGGCGGTAGCCTTAATAACGCTTCGCATTTAGGGTTAAATTGATAAAAGTTCACTTATTGCGTATGTAATTCTGTTAAATATGATCGCATTCAATAGATTTGAGCCTAATATATGGGTAGAAACGCAGAGGGAATTCCCAAATCTATAAATAAACTCACGGTTAGCTATCCGCAGCGGCTAAAACATTGGTGCATACCGATTCACACATTTCTCAAACCCGCTGATACCCTGAGGTAGCTATCGCGTGGCTAGTGTCTTAACTCCGGCTAAGCCTAACCCCGATTCGTGCATACGGCCCCTGGTGTCGAACAGGTGTGTTCCACGCGATGCTTTTGCTGGGTTGTGCATGTTATATTGCCAGTTAGATAAAAGACTCACCCCATACTTGCAGTAGCGGTGAAAACAACCCATTAGAAAAAGTGGTGAAAGGCTAGGTAAATGAAATCAGCACACTTAAGCCCCGGTCATATACACGTTAGTGGACGTAGTTGGACTCTAGCATACTCTAGTGTACTCTAGCATACTCTAGCATGCTCTAGAATACTCTAGCACACTCTAGCATACTCTAGCATACCCTAGTATACTTGGGCGAAGCCCTGGTCACATAGCCGTTAGTGGACATGCTATTATAACTCGACCGGGTTATAATCAAGTAACCCATTGTCCTAAGTCAGAGTTTACATGTCCGTAATATGGACAAACTTTGAACATGCACAAAACTGTGCATGTTCATGTACAGTTTTGTACATGAACATGCACACAACATGACGCATGACGCATCATATTGACAACTACTGACGCCGCGGAGAGCAGATGGTTCAATAAACCCAAGGTGAAGCGTACACTGAATTGAATCTTGGTGTTCTTCCGTGTGAAAGAGTGAGAGTCGGAGGGCCGCACCAGTCTGATGGTGCGGCCCTCCACATATACTCCTCTCATTCTGACATATGATACCATAAGTGAACGTAGTGGAGGCTAACATAGCTGAATGTAGCAGCATCCATACCGTAATGTATTTATCTATACCAGAACATATTTATCCGTACCAAAACCTGCCGTACCTTAACATATTTCAACGTAGTTTAACGTACTTACACCACGTTTGACCAACTTTGGCCTCCATTATGTTCACCTATGTTCAACTACGTCCACTAACGTGTATGTGACTGGGGCATAAAGAAGCAAAATATATTCTTCGCATACATCTTCATATTTACCCACTACTTTTGATTTAAAAAATATAATAAACATGTAGCTTAATAGACTTTAAAAAGTCAACTCAACATCATTCTGGAGTCGCCATCTTGTCTTTTTGCACTCTCTCCCATTTCACCAACTCTGTGCCGATATAAGTAGCCATCTGATATTGGAACCAGGAATTCCACTTCCTGTTCGATACTAAAGCGATTTTCGCCTGTATTTTAAGTGCCTGTCACACCTTACCGGATTGAGTACCGGACACAAACGGACAAAGAATTTTCTAGTCCGGTGGTGTTCGGTAAAAAAATGTACGAAATGTGTCGAAATGTTGCGCTTTCAGGTCAAAGGCGGCCAGATGAAACAGACGCTAAATGGAGAAGGAATGTACGTTAGCGAATAGCCAACGGACGATAACCGGACGACCCCGGATAAGAAGCAAATGTCAAATGGACACATACCGGACTGTTAACGGACGCGCCGGAAAAAAACCCCCAAACCGACGGACCAAATTCCCGCAACACCGTCAATGGACTATTCAGGAAGCAAACTGAAGATGTAATGGATGGGTTCCGGACATGAAATGGATAAAATGGACTAAACGGACTTAAACAGGTCACCAACCATACACGTCAGTCCAGCGGTGTCTGGTACAAGTTTTGTGCATGTTCAAAGTTTGCCTCCCTACACACCAGACACCACCGGACAGATAACGGACACACCGGATGGGTACCGTATACAAACCGGTACCCCAATCCGGTAAGGACTACGTTGTCATTCATCCCTACTGTAAGTATGGGGTGAATCTTTTATCTACATCAAGTCATGTAATGGTGTACACAGTTTACCAATTACTAAAGCCAAATAAAAAAAAAAGCATTGGTGATCGTCTTTTTGATCATACAAATCTGGGTCGGGCAGGCAGTTTTTATTTTAATTTCTAATATTTTTCTAGCATATGACGTAGACAGAATACATAACCAGACGTGATGGCCAAATGAGTTGAGCATCCATCCACCTTGTATTGTGGTAGGCGTGGGATTCAACCTTCTGGGTTTGAACTCTGGCTGAGTCAAACCAATGACTTAAAAATTGATACAAATGTTGAATTGCTGCTAGCCCGACACATTTTTAAGAGCTTAACAAAAAATATAATACAAATAAAAATTCAGGGGCGGGCGATTTTTATTTTCAGGCAGGGGCGGGGAAAGATTATTTGGCCTAATCGCCAGTGTGCTTACGGTGCATGGTTTGCACTTTGTGAGTTCCTCCTCCTGCTCGGGACTGCGCCATTCTGGTCTGATGGAGTGGATGCGGAGGCACCGCGCTGCCGTCACGTCGGGGCGGACTGTCCCGCTCTGCCTGACCTTCAACGGACTGAGGGAGGTAAGACAGCGATGATGGAATCAATTTTATCAGTGTCGGCCTGTATACAAAGTGGTTCGTTGAAGACACGTCGTACTGTATGCAATAACCAGACGGGATGGCCGAATGAGTTGAGCGTCCATCTCCCATTTTGGTAGGTTGTGAGATTCAAAATCTGGCCGAGTCAAAGCAATGACTTAAAAATGTATACTTGCCGCTACTTACCCTGGCTATTGGCATTATTAGGATAGGGCAAGGAGCAGTGGAATGAGGAAGACCAATCGCCATGATTGAAATTTCCCCTGCTTAATCAATTAATGTACCAAAACTAAATATTTGTAAAAGAATTACAAATTTGGCAGACTTCTGCCCTTCGCTTCTATCTACAACATGGGTGTTCCAAATTGAATTGTGACCCAGTGTTCCAGACCACAGCTATAGCGTGCGTGCACCGCAGGTGTGTGTATCTATGCGTATGTGTGTGTATGTGTGTATGTGTGTATGTGGGGAGCGGAAGTTGGTGTGTACACGTGTTCACAAAGTGGTACTTTATCAACTGCTAACTATATGCTAGGACAATTTCACTACAATCTACTTTTAAAAAACTCACCAAATGTATGGCAAGAATGTTACAAAATTTGGTCATCGGAAGGCTTGTGGTTATATAAATATATGCAAAGTGATTTAAAAGTAATTTCCCACAGGGGGTGGCAACTAGCCGCGGGGAGGTGTGAGCGATTCATCATCTGGACTTCCATCGCTATTGTGATGCCACCTGCTAATACTTCTGACCAGCAAAGGTCAGTGCAGTCGAGACCACTGCTATATGGCCCAGATAACTGAAACCTTATAAATTTAATACATGCTTATGTAATTTAGGCCTACTCGGGGGGCTTTTGATTGCCCATTGTTGTGTGGGTTGATTATCATAGTGAAGGATAGGCCTGACTCTGACGAGAATTAACACATTGTAATTAAATTTAATTTCCACCACATACTTTTTTGTTCCCCTTTTGTGAATCACTGCCAGATAGCGAACTGTTTGTGTATTGAGCATAGGAATTGTGAATAAAATATGTCTATGTCTATGTTTATGTCTACTAAACTAAACAAAAATGACTAAGTCTATGTCTACATAGCCTATAAATCTGCACGATGTATTATGCTTCACATTATTAAGAATGCATAGGGATTATCCGAGTTGATGTTCCTGTATCAATCCTTAGCTGACGGAAACATCACAAGTGTAATGACAGGGCATCAACCCCAACCTCCGGTTTTTAACCTTTAGCTGCGACCCGGCGTTCTGGCACCTTTCTGGCTCCTTGACTGTTTGTTTGTGGTTGTTTTACGTCCTAGCAACATCTAAGGTCATATCAGGTTAGGTACCGACTTGTGACAGTGCGCACTCATGGCAACTTTATAGTGCTGCCCCACTGGGAAACCAGACCACCAGCACCATAACCTGATATCCCACTCAGTCACATTATTCTGACACTGAGCCAACCAGCCCTATCCTAATACTGCCGAGCGCCAGGCTAGGAAGCGACAAGTATCAATTTTTAAGTCATTGGTTTGACTCGACTAGGATACAAACCCACAAACTCATGGGTTCGGATCTCCCGATCTCCCAAAACAGGAGACGGACGCTCTACTCATTCGTCCACCTCGTCTGGTCTCCTTGACTGAAAGGTCAGTGCAGACTGCTACCATACATTTGGGAAGGCATTGGACTTTTGATCTTATTATGTAATTTAGGCCTACTCGGCTGGAGTTGTCTCCTATATGTAATGAATATGGCCTATTTTCCACTTTCTATAATCGCATGAGGGTAATGTAATATAAATAAAAAAATACTTGAACAAACTCACCACAATATGCATGTTGTATCTTTTTCTGATTTTCCAATTGCCTCGCAGAGAAGCTTGATCTGGAAAAAAGAATAGAACAAATACATTATATATACATTTCTTATTATATACATACTTCTTTCCTATTACACACATACCAATAGATACAGATAAATGAGAGTACTCGCTAATATTAAATATTATCTATTATATTATTAGATCGATATAGGTTGGTATACATCATGTACCATAATGGTACCGACTTGTGATAACGCATACTTGAAATGGCTTTATAGTGCTGCCGGACCGTGTCAGTTCTCATGGGCCTAGCTTCAATCTACGCAGCTACACAGCTGCATGCAACCTGAGATTATAAATATTGAAAATAACAAAAAAAATAGACATGATGTTTCATAGCGTTTTATTCCATCACATTTTATTCTTTTTTTTCTCTATTTTGTTGTTGTGACAAGTTATTTATTCTGTCCATAGCGTATAAGCTCCTGTGAGGGTGCTTGTTTTCAACACTGGGCAGCTGTGATTCTGTTTTGGTCTGGTCCCACACTCAGGAGTGTTTACCTGGTCTTGCTCGGGCCAACCGCTAGGAGCTTTGGGTGTTAGTTTCTATATTAGTTTTTTTGTACTTTTCAAAGTTTTTTTTCCTAATATGAGTATGATACCTTAGCCTATTATATACATCTACCCGAATGACATACATGTCTGTGGGATAGGATCCTGTCCCTTTTGTGGTTTGTTACAGCATCCTTTCACCCATGCCCTGCCCTTAGATAGTGCACCAATATGCTAGAACACACCTGGACCCTCAGGACTGTGGCTAGGTGGGATGGTTGTGTTGTATGCTTAGCCATTTTGTATTTCAGTGTGAATCCGATGCTTGACCATGGCCTGCCCTGTTCTGCTTTTGTCTGTGCCATTACACATACCCCGATGGACTGTGCCATATGGTGATAGTCATCCAGATTTCCTTAGTACTTAGGAGGGCTAGTTTCTGTATTTGTAATATCTACCAAATTTTATGGCCTGTCTTTTGCTTTTTGTGCCAGAACACAGCAAGCAGTGACTGCACCCATGGTCAGGTGAGATATTGTTCCTTCAGTAGGTGGTTGTGTACTGCCTTGTTTTCTTTAAGGATCTTTTATAGTGGTCCAGGCTTTTGATTGCCCATTGTTGTGTGGATTGATTATTCCAGGCATGTGCTGCCATGGCCAGTACATTTCTCTCATACATCTTTGTGTTACTTATTGCTGTCAGTAGCACTGGGGCAGCCATGTGCCTGGTGTCCCTTCGGGGGGTTACTGTAAAGCCTGGTTTTGTGGTGTGATGGTGTGCTAGTACTTTGGGGTGTGTTTCCCTTCTACTGGTTAATAGTGTTGCATTGCATTTTTTGTGGATATCTTTTATGCACCTGAAGGCATATTTTGAGGGCTCTGTTTTGCAGCACCTGTAGTTAGCTTAATAGTTTTGTATTACCTCCCATGTATACTACATCGCCATAGTCAAAGTAGGGGAGGATCATGCCTTTATATATGTTAATTGCCATATTTTCAGTCATGTAGTATCTCAGTTTTGCTAGGAGCCAGAGCGTTTTATTTCACTGCCCATAAATGTTTCGTACCACATGAAAATCTCAAACTAGGGCCTATCCCCAGCCAATCACCCCAATGAAAACCGAAGGTATTTAGACATTCATAATAATGACAGCAGCTACATCTGGGATACCATTACCAGTGCCTCACTGCACTGAAGACAGACAACAGATAACTGAAATAAAAGGAAGTACTTGCCTTCCTCTTGGAGACTCGCGTCCTGCTGTCCGCCATGATGATGGAGCAGACCATGAGGCCCTGCTCTGGATGGAGACTCTGAAAGCAGGCGTCCGTCACGGCTCCCAGTCGGATCATATTAGCGCCCCTACAATCACCCGACCCAGTGATTAATTCAACATGAGGCAGATACCAGAAGCTCTTTTGAATTAATTCAACCCCAAACTCTGACACTGGAAGCTCTTTTTAATTAATTCAACATGAGGCAGACACCAGAAGCTCTTTTTAATTCATTCAACATGAGGGAGACACCAGAAGCTCTTTTGAATTCATTCAACATGAGGCAGAAACCAGAAGCTCTTTTTAATTAATTCAACATGAGACAGAAACTAGAAGCTCTTTTTAATTCATTCAACATGAGGCAGACACCAGAAGCTCTTTTTAATTCATTCAACATGAGGCAGAAACCAGAAACTCTTTTGAATTAATTCAACATGAGGCAGACACCAGAAGCTCTTTTGAATTATTTCAACATGAGGCAGACACCGGAACCTCTTTATAAATATTAATTCAACATGATGCAGGCACTGGACACTCTTTTTGATTAATTCAACATGAAGCAGACACCGGAAGCTATTTTTAATTAATTCAACATGAGACATACACTGTAAGCACTTTTTAATTAATTCAACATGAGGCAGACACCGGAAGCTCTTTCTTAAAACTAATTCAACATGAGGCAAACATTGGAAGCAGGACAATGGGATGCTGAAGCGCTATAGTCTAGACATTCTCTGCTGATTGACAAAGTCATCGGGGTATATCAGGAACTAATCCGACAGAGGGCGCTGTGAATCAATTCAGGTCGTCAACATAGAATTAGTAGAGCCTTTGCATTGTGAGATCATTGCTCTTGTGATGGACTGGTTTCTGCTCTGCCTGGGGAATAACAGTGCACTAGCTTCAGTCCTCAGTGTCCTCCCTCATTCATTTCCACTGAGCTCAGAACAGAAGTGACCTGTCACCACCCAGCTGGGTCGCAAGTAATTTCCCACAGGGGGTGGCAACTAGCCGTGGGGAGGGGTGAGCGATTCACCATCGGGACTTCCCCCGCTAGTGTGATGCCACCTGCTAATACTTCTGACCAACAAAGGTCAGTGCAGTCGAGACCACTGCTTTGTGGCGGTGGGGCTCATTACGCACTGGTACAGTATGACCAAGGCTGAGGACCCATATGCAGTGGTTGAATGTGTTGCATCGGTTGGCATCACATAGATTGATTGATTGATTGGTGGTTGCTTTATGCCGTGTCGGCAGCATAGGCCATATTCACAGCGAGAAATGTTTGTTTTTGTTCAAACCATCGCTTTTACATGTAAAACCATAACTCAATTTTGTGTCAATGGACACTCATGAATTTTTAAATATTTTTATTTATTTATTGTTTTAACTCACAATCATATAGTTTCTGGTCAAGGTAAATATAATTCTAGATGGTAGTATTATTCCCTAATGAAATTTGTTTGAAAAGCTATATGAGGTGATACAACCCAGCTGCTCTCAAAAAGGCTAAAATGTTTTCTTGTTTTACATAAGTAAAAAGGTTGTGCATGCTGTTTGCAGTGTAAAACTGTCGGCGCAGGCAACACATAGAAGCAGGTGCATAGCACAGCAGAAATAGATGCATAAACAAGATACATAAGCATAAAACACATAAGTAAGATACATCAAATGCATTCAATAATTAGACCAGACTGGATGGCCGAATGAGGTGAGCGTCCGTCTCTCGTTTTGGGAGATCATTGGATTCAAACCCATGGGTTCGAACACTGTATACTTGTCACTTCCTAGCTAGGTGCTCTGCATTATTAAGATCGGGCAAGGACTGGTTGGCTTGGTGTCAGGATACTGTGACTGAGTGGGAAATTGGGTCATGGTGCTGATGGCCTGGTCTCCCAGTGGGAAAACACTATAAAGTCACATGAGTACGCACTGTCACAAGTCAGTACGACCGTAGATGATATGACGGTAGATGTTGCCAGGACGTAAAACTCCCAATAACTAACTAACTAATCAAGTAATTATCCGCAAGGGTGGCGCCATCTAGCGTCTGTGGCGACGTCAGTAAAGAGGCCCGAAATACACATCAGCATCGCCTACCAACTACCTTGCATTTGTTGAACCCCTTTTGCAGATAGATTGCTGTAGCATGCTAATTGCCAATTACTAGGACTGCCAACCGTACCCACCCTTCCCCTCCAATACCATAATACACATTGCAAAGCAGACGCATAGTAGGCAATTTAACTGGTTCCATATAGCGACTATTTAAATGCAAATAGTTGCAGGTTATCCAGCAGGGTTTGTTGTTTGCTTTTGTTGTGTGTTTTTTGTTTGTTTGTTTTTAACCCTGGAGCAGTGTGAGACTGATAGTGATACTAGCCATTGTGTTTTAAGTGTTTCTGACCCAACGCCTGCAGCAGATGCTAATTACTACAAGCCACGCTAGGAGGCGCTGTTGTCGGTAGAGACGCTCCCCCACTCCCCACAGCCACAACACCCCCCTCCGATCCCCAACCCCCAACCCCCCAACGTCACATCTCCGCCACCTCCATTCTCCCACCCCCTTCTCCAACCTCTCCCCGCCCTCCCTCCCCTCGTTCCCCTCCCTCCCCTCCCCCCCTCCCTCCCCTCCCCCTCATCCCCCCCTCCCCTCCCCTCTCCTCCCCTCCCCTCCCATCCCCCTCCCCCTCCCCATCCCTCCTGTCCCTCCCCTCCCTCCACTCCCTCCCCTCCCTCCACGCCACCTTGCTCCCACACTTCCTCACCCCCCCTCCAGAAGCTCCCTGTCCTAACCCCCTCCGTCCCATCTCTCCGACCATCTCCACTCCTCCCCCCCCCCCCCCCCACACACACACACACACTCTCTACCCTGTCCACCAGCATCCCGCACCCCAAGCTTATTCCAGCTCTCCTCTCCGTGTGGTACAAAAAACAGACGCCAAACCCCAAATCATACTCAACTATGGTGTGGCCAATATTGCTCAATTGATAATTTCCACCACCAACCCATGGGTTATATATATGTGCTATGTAAGTCATTATGTGAATATAAATCAAGAATAGCCCCTAACTGTTTCGGTGATCCTGCTGGGCACCTGCTCGCTTCCCAACACGCCTTATTCTGAGCAGCCCCCCCCCCCCCTGTAACCGGGCACTCTTTCCTCCCTTTGCCTGGGAACCGGCACTAACGGTCTCCCTCCCTCACTTCATATATAGTATATATATGATATATATATATATATATATATACGTCTGATGGTAATTGTAGTTATTTAGATAACATTGCAAATCTAGTACATAGTAACGGTCAGACACAGTCTGTCATCCATACAGTAAAGAGCTTCCATTGATCCACATAATACCTCGCTCCCTCATGCCCTCCCCCCTCCTGGCATTCCGCCTCCCTCCATCCCTCCCTCCCTCCCTCCCTCCCTCCCTCCATCCCTCCCTCCCTCCCTCCATCCATCCCTCCCTCCCTCCCTCCATCCCTCCCTCCCTCCCTCCATCCATCCCTCCCTCCCTCCCTCCCACCCTCCATACTTGTTCCTTAATTAGCTGTCATTTTTACTTGGCTCAGTGTCAAAGTCACGTCTGCGAGAGTCTCTTTCTAAACATTCATTAAAAATATGTCTTAAAGCTGCATAGTCTGATGAAAACATCAATCTTTCAAAACCAAAACAATTATCTTCATTTTGATTCTACGTATCTAACTTAGATACTGGTGCACTTATTAAACATTTGCCACCACACAACAGGGAATACTGAGGTAATTTAATAGAACATGTTACTGCAGAAGCCTATGGTGTCATAGTTTTGGCATGCTGGCCAAATTACTTCTGCATGTTTTCACTTCAAATATCTCAAAAGCTAGCCATTTAAAATAAAAGTTACTTAAAAATAAAGTAAGGTAAATTATACCAATCAACCTCATATTTATCTCAGAAAAGAAACTAAAAACCATTGGACTATGCAACTTTAATATCGTACATTCAGAGTAATACTTTGCTGTTTGAGGTTAGGAAAACAAATATATTACCTAATAATTAACTTGAATCTGAACACTAATGCTCATTCTTTTCAGTGTTTGACATAGTTTAATGTAATAACCTATGGACATATGATTAAATATAGTGATAGACCTGCTTAGATATTTACTCACATTCTGCAAAAATGTAGACCTTTAGTACAATTTTGGCCCACTGTGTCTCTTTGTCACATTGTGATTTGTGCACTGCATTGTACATGTTAGCTTAACATGGGTAATTCTTGCCGAGATGGGAGCTGGTTGGCCTGCTAATCCTTTCCACTAACATTTGGTGCCATCTAACGATTTTGGCCAGAACTTTCTTATACTAACTCAGCGGCGCCACCGCACACCAAACAGCTCATCCAGTGTTGATTGCCGCAGCCTGCCTCTGGTTTATCGTCCACGTGCTGCCTGGACATGACACTGCAAGATCAGGCCAATCTACAATATGCTGCCCCCCCCCCCCTCAAATACATCTGGAGGTTTGGGGTGAAAGAACTGTCATGGGTAGGGTTGAGAGCCCAAGTATTTGTATTGTTTGTTATGTTCTTTTATTGTTCCATTCGCCTGATTAAATAAAACACTAGTATACTATTACTATTTCTGTCTCATCTTGAATTATGACAATGCACATTGCCAGTCTGATCCTTGAATAATGACTGGGAAAATACATGACATAATTACACTTTCAAGCCACTGCGCTCTTCCTTTTCATTCGGATGTGATATTCCTAATAAAAGTAATTATATTCAATTGATTACAGACCATAATATTTGGGTGTCTAATTAATAAAATGAGTAAGTTTATAGTTTTTTTTCTTTAAGTTTTTCTTTATTTACTTTGCTTAATTTGCTCTTATTAATAGAAAATGTGAGTCTGAGTTTGGTATGTAATGCTAGCCAAGCTGGTTACCTTAGATATCGAGAAGTAAATATTAAGGTTTGATATTTTAATTTAAAAAATGTAAATACTTACGAAGTAATCAGCATGGTCAAGGGACATGTGCTTCCTTGTATTAAGATTGCTAAGATCTGAAACAATTAGATAATCATTAGATTGCTAATATCTGAAACAATTTCTCAGTAACTAGCTTGCTAATATCTGAAGCAATTATACATCCATTAGAAGGCTAATATCTGAAGCAATTATACGATCATTAAATTGCTCATATCTGAAACAATTATGCAGCCATTATATTGCTAATATCTAAAACAATTACACAGCCATTATAATGCTAATATCTGAAACGATTAAACAGTCAGTAAATTGTCCTATCTGAAACAATCTTACAGCCATTAGAATAATCGGTGGTACTCATAAGGCGTTGTTCCCATGACAACATGGAGTTTCACAAGAAAACTTCTATGATAGTGTGTAAATAGAATCCATACATATTGCGTATCCACTACACAACATGCCATTGTTGGCATGAGCACAGAGAACATAAAAGTGGAGAAATATGAAACTTCATTCCTGATTCACCCAGCATCTTGGTGTGCAAGCGTAGTTACAGTCCGATTGTCTATGTTTCCCCTCAAAGTAATACTCTCCAGAGTGTTAAATTCATATAATATCAAGGGGTAGTGACACAACATTGGTTTGAAGTGATTGAGTCCATGAAGTAGGCTAAATCCACCATGTTTGAATGAACTGGTTGTCCTGCTTTCTGACCTAGATTGGATTATTACCCATGAACTTCTCTATAGTTGTCACGTGGATACGTAGGATCTATCAATTCAAACTTTAAAGTTCATTTATCGACTGGACTTAATCTACAAATCAGCTCAAAAGTTGCGGGTAAAGAAATCAAGGTATGTGAAGAATATATTTTGCGTTTTAGATAAACAAATTATGTTTTCATTTTATTTACCTACATCTTCTCCACTTTTTATATAGGATTTGTCTTCACCTCTACTCAGGATACTGTAGTATGGGGTGAATCATTTATCTAACAGAGACAGTGCTGCAGGAGTGACTAGCCTGGATGTAGCCACCTTTGCCACTGCCGGGGGTTCATCACAGTTGATCATCTCATGTAAAACTGGCTGCAGGTTTGAATCAACGATACTCTTGATGTCATCGACTGTGATCACTGACATGATGCCCTTTGCGCACACAATGTAGCGTAGCTCCATATCCATTTTCTACCTCATGCGTACATGAAAATAAACAACATTAACTGTCAACTATTATGTAGCCAGCCACTCGACATTAACTCAACACCACTTCTACTTTCCATCACTACATATTAACGCTACTCCACTTTGTACCGTTCACTTTGTAACCACTACCTGTTGAGGTTGAGTGCTCCTCAGGTCAATACACAAGCTTTCCCTCCACCATGCAATCCCCCACACATAAATAGTTAAAAATAATCAGCATGCCCTATTTAAATGGGTTTATATATAATTAGCATGCATTATATAAATGGGTTCATAATTATACAGGGGTTTTTAATATGCATACATTTTTTTGTTTTTATTTGTTTGTTAGTACATTAGTTGTTTAAGCAGGGGAAATTTCAGTTGCAGACAACTGGACTTCCTCATAACACTGCTCCTTGCCCTATCCTGGTAATGCCAAGCGTCTGGCTAGGAAGCAACAAGTATACATTTTTAAGTCATTGGTTTGATTCGACCAGGATTCGAATCCACGATCCCACGGTCTACCAACATGGGACACGGATGCTCTAACTCATTCAGCCATCTCTTCATTACAAGGATATATATATGGGTCACTCTCCTGAAAACTGGCCCGAAGTGTCACATGGAGAGTTAAAATCTAATATTTGAATTACAAATTTCTTTTGGTTGCAAATGAAAGCTGCAAATCTCCCCTTTACCCCTATCTGAAATATAAATTGATGAGATATACAATAACGGTGTAGTCCATAATTAAGCTATGTCTTATGGCAGTATAACATGTATTGCTCAGATGTAACACATGTTTAGGACACCACGCAATCTGCTTAATAAAAATCTAAGCAGAATTAAATAATTTCATACTTAGAAGCATATTAATCTTGGCATAATATAGAGAAATATGTAGTGCTTATATTGATAAAAACAAAACAATTCCCAGCCATGCTTTATTCACTGAATAATTAGTGTACAATATTTGTGTGGAATCCAGACACCACTGGTTACATCTGTGACGGAAATTTGTAATGTTATTTCTGAAGACATCAAATAATTTTTGTTTAAATTTAAGCATGCATACATGTTAATAAATACTTTCTTTTTGATTTGGGAACTGTTTTGTTTGATATATCAATGCAATACAAGATGTTAGTAAGGATTCAACCATGTCCCATATGTCATGTTACAAATGGCTGACTGTAAAATGTTTTTTTTGGCACAAAAGCATTTCATAAAGTAAAAGGTCCAAAGTAGCACACAGTTTATTTTATTTCCCTTATTTCTTACATCAAATCTGAACATGAACATGAAAAGTATAAGGAAAAACATAAGTAGGAAGTTTTTTTATTGATGTTTTAAAATCCCATACCATGGTGAGCGGTTTTCAGGAGAGTGACCCATATACGTATATATATAGGTTATAATGCGGACATGCATAATACGTATGCATATGCTAGCATAATGATTTAAATTATAATATCATTACAGCCAAACTTACCTCATATATCTGATTCAACAAACTGAATAGCATCTTGCGCCCTTTTGTTCCCCGAATAAGTATGTTAACCTTGAAAATAAATATAGGAATAATTCATAACATTCATTTAATGAAAGCAAAGGAATAAATTGTGTTGAGTTGATGATATATCTTCTGTCAAATATTATGTACATTTGTTTCTTAGTTGTTTTACGTCCTAGCAACATCTAACGTCATATCAGGATGGGTACCGACTTATGACAGTGCGCACTCATGGCGACTTTATATTGCTGCCCCAGTGGGAAACCAGGGTGCCAGCACCATGACCTGATATCCCACTCAGTCACATTATCCTGACACTGAGCCAACCAGTCCTTGCCCTATGCTAATAACGCCAAGCGCCAGGCTAGGAAGCGACAGGTATACATTTTTATGTAATTGGTTTGACTCGACGAGGATTCGAACCAACAAACTCATGGGTCCAGATCGCCCGATCTCCCAAAACAGGAGAAGGACACTCAGCTCATTCAGCCACCCCGTCTGGTCAATATTATGTACATGGAATAGCAAAGTTACTTGCTTATAATCACACAAGGTATTATATTATTTGTCTCTATCCACACAATTCATTATATAACATATACATGGCATTAAAATGTGCAATATAATGCATTGTGTGAATATAAATAAGTAGCTATACTATTTTCACTGCTAGATAAATATATATATCCAGCTTATATTTTATATGAGGAACATATTCTACTATATTGCACATTATTTGAATAATACAATGCATTCATATGTGTGCCAACTAATATTCCATGTTACTAAAACAATCAAAGATACAAAAAGCACGTTCTTCCTGATCCATTGCATATATCCATTTATCTTGCTGACACCTAAGCTATTCACACTGCACACAGTTTGTAGTTTGTAAGCTGAGGCTCTGACCAGGTAGGTATGCTTAAGGTGTTTAGAGTTACATACACAGAGCTCCCAATAGGTGAACGGTATGTTGGTACTGAAGCCAACCTTAATGGGACACCCATTGAAAGAGACAAGTATGGGGCAGGATGAATTCTTCCATGGTGAAGATCAAAGAAAACCACGGTGATCAAACAAACTATTGCTCTTCAGCAGTAGCCCCCAGAATTCATCCTGAACATTACTTACAAAGGGAAATTTAGTTCACATGCTTCCTGCTAGGGGCGCTCGGTGTCTCAACTGGTATAGGCTTCCAGGGTGCATTGCGCGACTTGGACGCTTTTTCTCTCTGCACACATCTCTGGTATTGCCGTGGGGGTGGAGTGTTATAGAGAAACGGGGGCATTATTTTCCAGAGTGGGATTCAAACCTGCATTTCTGCCATCTCAGAGTTTGCATTCTTAACCATTAGGCAATGTAAGTTCCCTGATGAAACCCCTCAGCAACATGCCTACCTTTGTGTGTGGCATTTCACCTGGGGAGGTGAGTGCAACTCACGATACTGTTATGTTAAAATGGTTTCCTCAAGGCTCCCTGCTGCATTTGACCTACCTGTCTATGTGGCATTTCACCTGGGGAAGTTAACATTATGCTAATTTTGCTAATTAGAAGGTACCGGCAGTCATTTCTTTGATCTTTAAACTGGGCAGTTAAATAAGGTTAATCACACAGTGCTAGTTAAATGCAGAATAACACCAACAAATAGAAAGGTTCTATCTTTTAATCTACTTGAACTAAATTTGTCTTTACCACTAAATGAAACATGAGGTTTTTTTTTTCGTTTTGCATAATTTGATTTTGTCTTAAACATATGGCTATCATATAGCAAATTAAAGTTCATGTAGTGGTCTTTCCGATAGGATCTATTAATAGCCTCTGTACCCATGAATGAATCAGCATTGAGTGAAACAAAACTGCAAGCTTTGGTACTTGTTTTCATTAATCTAATGCAAAAGAATGCGTTAATTAGCTAAAGTGCCCATACTAAAGTGCATTTTGGTGTATCGTCTTAATAAACTACCCAAGTAATTTTGCTATCACAATAAAGAGCAAAGCTTCAGTTCATTCACAGTACGTTCTGGGTATTTCTAATGTAAACATACACCCAAATAGAAGTGTTTAACAATTAACAATTGTTCATGATTTTCATACTTTCTTGCAGTGTTATCTAAATACTGCCGGTACCTACTAAAATGTCTTCAGTAACTCTTGACAGTTTCGGTCTGCCTAGTACCTACGTCGGCCACTGTTGTCTCGACCGTCCGCATAGCTGTTGGCGAGCAGCTCGGGGAGAGGAGCGCCGTGGTGTGAGCACTTCCGGTGCAGTTGTCACATGAGGGTGCAAACAGGATTTGCCACGCCTGGTAATAAAGTCCTGAACATTAAAAGAATGAAAGCAATCCCTTAACCGTTCACCGTACATTGTACGTGTTATTTAACATGGGTAATTCGCACACGCGTCTAACTGGACAACCTGATACCATGCACGAAAAGACACTGTGGTGCCACCTTGTGGCTCCCACTGAAACCAGGCACGACTTTCAGCGGCCATCTCCGATATGGTGGTGCCCCCTGTAGGAACACAGGTTGTTACCCATATATCCGCTAGGTGGCAACAACCACTATGAACCCTTTGCGCCAATACGGTCACGTCACCTGACGGCCCGTTTGAACTCCCGGCACAACCGTCGCAGCCGCCACCATCTTCACAACCATCCAGCTTTCTTGTCTTTCCCACCTATGCCTTGCCTCAGTGTCGGGGAATTTTACAATAAGCCAGTTGTTACTTCCACAGTTAAAAATAAATGTTGGTAATTATGTTTATTCTGTTGATTAAGTTCTTTAGTCACTGCTGAAGCACTGGTGTTCCAGCCATTTTGCAGTTCAGGATTACTTAAACAAAATTGGTATATAGAGTAAGGTATATAAGGTGAGCTAACGATAGCTGTTCAATAGACAATTTGTAGCATATAGCACAATGGAATTCTAATGGTGATACACAAGTTCCACAGCAATATGGCAACTATAGTGGCACATGACTACATCAATATTAGTCAGATGGAGGTGAGTATTTTTTATAGTATTTAGAATGTAAACAGAAGATTTATAAGGTATTTGATTGCCTTCATTTCAGTAGCAGATAGATAGTTGATTGGTATGGTTAGGTCAGGAATTTGTTGTTCCTTTACCATTTGGGCATTCCACACCTTGGCAGCCATTTCCAGCATGCTTCTCCCGTGAGCTTTTATTTGGCTTCTGGTCTGCTTTAGGAGTGGCACATTATTTGCTCTAGTAGCCCTTTGTGGTTTTGTTAGGAGTTTATTGTTTTGACTATAGCTATATGCTAATGTTTTCAAATGAATTATTCTCCTATTTTCTAGTAATTTCACTTCGGTTCTTTTGTGTATGTCATAGGTGGGGTGCAGCTTGTCTACTCTTAGGCAGATTTTTAGGGCTCTGTTCTGCAGTATTTGCAGTTCTTTTAGAAGTTCTTTTCTCGCACCCATGTAGTTTACATCTCCATAGTCAAAATAGGGGAGCACCATGCCCTTGAAGATTTTTATTGACATTTCTTGTGTCATGTAGCTTTGCAAATAGCCACAGTTTGTGGTTCTTCATAGTTCTAAATGCAATACAGTTGATATTTTTTTAAGAATATAAATACTTTGTTCTGATTTAGACAGTTTGCTAGATTCTTAGATACAATATATTAGGGTGATAATTACAACATACTTTACTCTAATTTGAAATTTGTTTGTTTGGGTTTTATATCCTAACAATATCTAAGGTCATATCAGGATGGATTCCAACTCATGACAGTGTACACTCATAGCGACTTTATAGTGCTGCCCCATTGGGAGACCAGGCCACTGGCACCATGACCCAATATTCCACTCAGTCACATTACCATGATACTGAGCTAACCACTCCTTGCCCTATCCTAGTAAATCCTTTCACCAGGCTAGGTAGTGACAAGGATTAATCTTGTAAGTCATCGGTTTGATGTTGAAGTAACATTTATTTGAATAGCCAACAGAATATTCATTTTCAGGAACACATGTTAAAATCGGATGAGTAGATCACTCATACTCACATCAAACTTCGATTGGAACTTGGTGCTCGTGATGTTGTCACGTGACAGCTTACACAGGACCTCATTGGGGTAGCGACTCATGTCCTTTGGCCGTCTAATGAGGCAGGGTACCAGGTCAGACAGGGATTCCACCGTCGCTCTTGCAGGGTCTGGCAGGGTCACCATATTAGCCTCGTTCTGAATTTCCGACAGTCATCATCAGGGTCCGGTTCCGGCCAATATTTGACATCAACGGGGATCGAAGTCCCTAGGGACTTATCATTATATATCCAGACTAGCACCAGGAAAGAAAATTGACCCTAACCTGAACTGTACATGAAATTGATGAATAAAGAACCATTGTATACTACTTCCTGTCTCCACTGTGTCGTGAATTATATATAATACCATATATTATATTGTTCCGATGGATCTTGGTGAGGATCAGCGGACCGGAAAAGACAAATAATTATATATATATTCTCCCACTTTACAAAACTAGTACATTAACTAAAAAATAAAACAACAACAACTAATATACACGGCAAGGGAGTTGCTTACCATGGATTTCACACACTGAGCAGCAGGGATATTGGCATTTGGCTGTCTGCAGCTCGCCAGGTTCATAAGCCTGGCACACGGAGATGAGCAGTTACTGCAAATAAACAAATAAATAAATGGACTAGTTAGCATGCTGATAGGTGATATTGCTGAACAAAGTTTGGCAAACTATTTGTCCATTATTTATCATTAAGATGATGCCAGCAGCAGCCACATTCAGACACAGGCCCCTATTACTACGTGCTGTTGCAACACCTTTATTGTATGAATTTGTCTATGATAATCCTGGGGGTCATCCAAAGTTTTCATCATTTTCATCATCCAAAGTTTTCAACATTTTTATCAGCCAAAGTTGTCAACATTTATATTTTCCAAGGTTTCTAACATTTTAACCATCCAAAGTGTTCATCCTTCTCATCATCTAACGTTTTCAACATTTTCACCAAGCAAAGTCTTGATCATTTTCATCATCCAAAGTTTTCGACATTTCCATCATCGAAGGCTTTCAAAATTGTCATCATCCAAACTTTTCAACATTTTTATCATCCAAGGCTTTCAACATTTTTATCATCCAAGGTTTTCAACATTGTCAACACCCAAGGATTTCAACATTTTCCTCCTCCAAGCATTTCACCATTTTTATCATCTAAGGTTTTAAATAGTTTCATCTAAAGTTTTCATAATTATTCATTGTCATACCAAGATTTGTACCTTTCCAGAGCCCGTCATGCCTCCTGAAGTAAGAGGTCGAGATCTATCCATTACATTTAAAAACGGAACATGGCTATATACATATTTTATTAAACCATAAAAATCATGCATCGATAACACCCACCTCCTCTCCGTCATAGGCTTTGCATGATAAGAAAATATTGAAAACGTTGGATGACCCTTAACGCTTACTGTCTTTCCTTTGTCATTGCTATTTAGAAAATCTATCGCATCTTTGGTAAATTACAAGGGATTGAAGTAGAACTATGCAGGGATTCACTTGAGTAGCCACTCAAGTGAATCCCTGCTTACTGGACCGTACTGGGTACTGGTTAGGGTAGAAGCAGGTTGTGGCAGGGTGAGCTGTGTGACATGATTGACTGGTGGTGCATGTCAGTGGACTGTGATTAGGGTATGAGCCGGTTGTTGCAGGGTGAGCTGTGAACCATGATTGGATGGTGGTGTATGTCAGTGGATTGTGCTTAGGGATGAGCAGGTTGTGGCAGGGTGAGCTGTGTAACATGATTGGATGGTGGAGTATGTCAATGGGTGGTGGTTAGGATAGGAGCAGGTTGTGTCAAGGTGAGCTGTGTAACATGATGGGGTGGTGGAGTATATCACTGGGTGCTGGTTAGGATATGAGCAGGTTGTGTGTAGCAGTGTGAGCTGTGTAACCTGATTGGCTGTTGGAGTATATCACTGGGTGGTGGTTAGGGTGTGAGCAGGTTGTGGCAGTGTGAGCTGTGTAACATGATTGACTGGTGGTGTATGTCACTGGGTGGTGGTTAGGGTGTGAGCACATTGTGACAGGGTGAGCTGTGTAACATGATGGGGTGGTGGAGTATATCACTGGGTGCTGGTTAGGATATGAACAGGTTGTGTGTAGCAGTGTGAGCTGTGTAACATGATTGACTGGTGGTGTATATCACTGGGTGGTGGTTAGGGTGTGAGCAGGTTGTGGCAGTGTGAGCTGTGTAACATGATTGACTGGTGGTGTATGTCACTGGGTGGTGGTTAGGGTGTGAGCAGGTTGTGGCAGTGTGAGCTGTGTAACATGATTGACTGGTGGTGTATGTCACTGGGTGGTGGTTAGGGTGTGAGCAGGTTGTGGCAGTGTGAGCTGTGTAACATGATTGACTGGTGGTGTATGTCACTGGGTGGTGGTTAGGGTGTGAGCAGGTTGTGGCAGTGTGAGCTGTGTAACATGATTGACTGGTGGTGTATGTCACTGGGTGGTGGTTAGGGTGTGAGCAGGTTGTGGCAGTGTGAGCTGTGTAACATGATTGACTGGTGGTGTATGTCACTGGGTGGTGGTTAGGGTATGAGCAGGTTGTGTGTAGCAGGGTGAGCTGTGTAACATGATTGGATGGTGGTGTATGTATTGTCAGTGGACGGTGGTTAGGGTATGGCAGGTTGTGGCGGGGTGAGCTGTGTAAAATGATTGGATGGTGGTGTATGTCAGTGGATTGTGATTAGGGTATGAGCCAATTGTGGGGGGTGAGCTGTGTAACATGATTGGATGGTTGTGTATGTCAGTGGATTGGGATTAGGGTATGAGCAGGTTGTGTATAGCAGGGTGAGCTGTGTAACATGATTGACTGGTGGTGTATGTCATTGGGTGCTGTTTAGGATATAAGCAGGTTGTGTGTGTGTGGCAGGGTGAGCTGTGTAACATGATTGGCTGGTCCTGTGTGTCACTGGGTGGTGATTAGGGTATGAACAGGTTGTGTGTAGCAGGGTGAGCTGTGTTACATGATTGGCTGGTGGTATATGTCACTGGGTGGTGCTTAGGGTGTAGTCAATTTGTTTTGCAGGCTGAGCTGTGTAACATGATTGGCTGGTGGAGTATGTGACTGGGTAGTGGTTAGGGTATGATCAGGTTGTAGAAAGGTGAGCTGTGTAACATGATTGGCTGGTGGAGTATGCGACTGGGTGGTGGTTAGGGTATGATCAGGTTGTAGAAAGGTGAGCTGTGTAACATGATTGGCTGGTGATATCCGCCTGAGTGTGGTCGGTAGCGGAAGCTTGCACTAGAGGGTGCTGGAATGTGTGCTGGTGTTTCCCTGTGCCCAACAACAATCACAGCGAATGATGGCCAAGCCCTCATTTAACTCAACTTCTTACCGCCACTGCACGTCCGCTGCACATAGAGCCTTCACGCATGCGCTGGTAGCGTCACAACGCCTGCCAGCACCCGGAGACAGGCAGACATTGGAGCCCCAGATGGGTGGATGGGCTGTGGGAAGACATTAAAGGTAAAGAAATCATGGGTGGACAGAATAAATTACCACTGATTCGGTACGACACAATCAATAATTACGTGTAAGAAGAGTTTATGTCAAGGCTGGCTGAACAAGAGTAGGGTTGGTGGGTGGGAAAAGTGTGCACATCACGGAGGCATGGACGAGCTGAGGACAATGGGGGAGGGGTGGGGGTGGGGGGAAATGTCGTGAAGTGCAATGGTGTGGAATGACTGGGGACGCTCATTCGGTGTCATTGCTGGGCGCGACGGGCTGCAAAACTGCACCCTCCCACCCGCACTGGGGTGGGGTCGGAGGAACCTCTCCCGTCACAGTATCACCTGTCAATCACACACGGTGGTCTTCTCTTGGGGGTGTCCAACCACCCCCCTTCTCTTATCCTCTCGCCACTTTGATTCCCGGACTGTGCAAACGACACCCCTTCTTCAAAACCCAACCACCCACACATGCTGATTGATTCAATAACAGAAAATCAAATCAAAACAAAATCAGACAAGAAATGAATATGGCTCATGTCAAATTAACTCAATTGCAACCAGAGACAATTGACAACTGAACAATTTACGTTCACATTATTAAGATTATTATGACCTTCTATGATAACCATTTGTTATGGAAATATAAATGTCATGTAATTTGTCATTAAAATGTAACCACCTGACTCAGATATTATATATATATATACATAAGGCAAGAGCTGCGCTTTATATTTATATATATATATATATTTATATATATATATATATATATATACATATATATAATACATATACATAGACACATTTATTGTTACTAAAATGGTCGGTCAGTTGTTAGTAAAATGTGTGTTCCAATGGGCCCAAGTTGATGTAAGAGGACGTCAGAATGGGTGTGCGTGTGGGGAGAGAAGGAGGTAGGAGGGGGCGCGGTGCATACTGGGAAGTAATGTGTCTCTTTCTCTCTCACCCACTAACCATTTCCACCTCCTAGCATTCAGCCATGCCCCCCCCCCCCTGAAGTTGAATGATTCTTAAGGTAATTTTCTTTACTTATCATTCATGTATGTTTCACTTAAAGTTGCATAGTCCCAGCTGGCCATTCTCATGGGTCATAATCAGTGAGGGATGATGGTGACTTACTTGCTGGTTCTACAGCAATGGTCTGGACAGCTTTCCTAGAACGGTCCTTCCAGGAACATTCAGTCTGACTACTGAACATGTTCCGAGTCGTGCAGTCAGCAACCAGCAAGTCCACGATTCTACTGGTCTACAACAACAGAATGCATTTACCCCACCATCACCAATAATTAAATAATTAAATCTGGTAATTAAATTTAATAATTAAGTTTAATAATTACATTTAATAATTACATTTAATAAGTACATTTAATAATTTATGAAATTATTAATTCAATTATTAAATTAAATTATTAAATATAATAATATCATTCAATACTATAATTTAATCATTTACTTGAATAATTGTACATGTTAGACTAACAGGAGTAATTCGCGCCGGGTTGCGGGAGTGGTAGGGAAACGCCCCTCTCATTGCCGACTGATGCCGCCACCTATCGGTTCCTGTTGAACTCACTAACTTTTTACCTTTCTGCTTCAGCCGCCACCTAGTGGGTTTCGTCGGAACCACCCCGCCCAAACCGTCGACTATCGGCAAACCCCACAACTATAAAACATTCTGCTTTGAATCTTAGCGGGTTCGACGATACCGGCCATGATGTCAGAGCCCGTTCACTGCTCCGTCGTTCACTTTTCACTTTGACTCAAAACCGCAAGGTTAAGCAGAACGCCCACATTTTCCGCCACCCACCCCTCAACTACAAAATGTTTGTCAAATCACTAAAGTTTGTGATTCATAGGGTTGAGAGTTTGTGTGTTTCCCTGTTTCTGTTGAGTGACCGTAGGCCTACCCTGCTGATGAATAAAAAGGCAACTTATACCACTTCCTATTTTGTCAAGAATTAGACATAATAATTAAACTGAATAATTACATTGAATAATTCAATGGTAATAATTAAATGTAATAATTAAATGTAATAATACATTTTAATAATACAAATTAATAATACAATTTAATAATAACATGTAACGCTTTAATGATTTAATTAAATAATTAAATAATATAATTAAATAATTTAATAGCTGGAAGCAATTTAATATTAGCTGAGACCCCAAAAAAGAGTAGTACACCATTACATCACAAGGTGTCGTGTTGTGTACGACGTCCCTTAAAGTTGCCTAATCCGTCTCCCGTTTTGGTAGATCACGGGGTCGTGGATTCGAACCCTGGTCGAGTTAAACCAATGACTTTAAAATTGATACGTGTTGCTTTCTATCCTGGCACTCGGAATTAATAGGATAGGGTAAGGACTGGTTGGCTCAGTGTCAGGATAATGTGACTGAGCGGGATATCACGTCCTGGTGCTTGCGGCCTGGTCTTCCAGTGGGGCAGCACTATAAAGTCGCCATGAGTGCACACTGTTGATCTGAAATCTGTCCTACCGTCCTGGTTGGTTGGTTGGTTATTGGGTTCGAATCCTACGGTATACCAACATGGGAAATGGACGCTCATTCAGCTATCCCTTCTGGTCAGATGTTGCCAGGACATAAATACCCCAACAAACAACAACACGATAGTGGCATCAATTAAACTACCACAAGTTTTCCTACGATTGGAAATGCAATTGAAAAATACTGAGACAAAGGGAATTGCATGGATTCGAACCCGGAAGGGTGCAGTTCCACTGACCCATGACCCGGCCTCAGCACCACTGCACTCGTATCAGATGTTAGCCATCACAGTGGCCGGAGCCGGAGTGTAAGCTTAACATTTTATTTACATATAGCTAAAACAAATAATATTTAAACCTGCATATTCCAATGAAAATATAAAATTGTCAAAACAAAAACTATTATCTAGATTTGATTCTACATGTAAAACTTAGAAACTAGTGCACTTATTAAGCATTTGTTGCCGCATAGACAGCAATATTGAGGCAATTTTATCTAACCTGTTTCTGCAGAAGCCTATGGTGTCAGAGTGTTGGTATGCTTGCCAAAATTAATTTTGCATGGTTGCACTTTAAATACCTCGAAAGATAGCCATTTAAAATAAAGGTTACTTCAAGTTAAAGCAAGGTTCGTCATAATGATCAACCAAATATATTTATCTCAGAAAATTACAAAACCTCAAGAGCATGGGACTATGCAATTTTAAACAAAGGGAAACTCTCCTACCTTATTCGATGCGCTAATAATCGGTAGATGCTCATGTAGTTCACACATGTTGCCAGGCAATGCACTGATGACGTATTTAAATGTGTCGATGTGCAACATTTCCAATTGATATGGAAGTTTTTTGATAACTAAAGCAATCAGGGTCAGATCGTCAAACATATAGTGCAGGAAGCTTCGCATTTGAACACAATTGACGCCGGGAATCCCAGGTTGCCATGTCAGCATCTTCTCTAGCCTGTTGAAAGTGAAACAGTTGAAAGTGAAACAGTTGTCAAATATATATTATTATACAAATTGCTATTTGTACATCTGTTGCAGTTCAGGTGTTTTTGTGTGTGTTTTATATTTTTATATTTTGTTTGATTTCTCTCTTGCCTCATATCACCCATCTCATCTTCCATAAAATTCACAAATCACTTATTTTGATATGTAAATAGTTCTAAGCACCATATCGGCTGGATTGTAGGGCATCACGACTCAGATTGCATAAGTGACCTTGATGCTTTACAATTCCATGTATTAGCTTTCTTTTGCCCTCAATAAAATCTTTAAAAAATTATTAGACTCACCGTACGATATAATGAAACGCAAAAACTTGGTTGAGATTGATACCTCTGGCTGACCAACAATTTAGCTTGTCATTTATTAGGTTGGTCAAAACTACCAGTGGGAGTGATGGTGATATTGATAGTATTGCTCAGGCCAACTCAGCAGCGACTCGTGATGGCTTTGCCTGTCTGCACACAAACCCAAATCACCTAGGTGTAGCTCCAGCACGACTGCGCGAAGGGTAGCACTAGTGGGACAACATGCTACTGGCACTCCATTAAATAATATTAATATAATGTAATATATATATATATCTTTTTTTCCTTGAAGATTAATACTGCCTATCTTGGATAAGTCTGAATAGTCCTGTTTTCACCATTAGACATTTGGTCAATAGAAACCCCGAGCCTACACGTTTACCAACCCAAGGGATTTTTAACTTCACACACCACATTGACAAGGTATGAGAGCAAGTTGCCTTTGATGACATAAGTTATACGCAGCGGTGGAAATCCAAATTGCAGAGGTGATAGCCTGGGGAAGGGTATAAAGCACACAACTATCAAGCCCTCCTAGTTTAGGCTAAACCGAACCTACGATTGCTGACATGGGCACAGAGAGTGAGAATGCAGAACTAAAAAAATGGGCAAATTTATTCCTACCTCAGTCATGATTTTTGACTATATGTTTGACCTGCAAGAAGGTCACTCATTTGTGATATGGTCATGCATTAAACAAAATGTTTTAACCTGTAGACGCGGTTGAGACTGGGAGAACATCATGCATGAATAATGTCATGGGGCGGGGAGGGATGAAAATACGAAATGTTGCGCCTAGAGCAGGTTCTTCAAACTCCCTATTCTTGCTACTCTAGTGCTAGTATTCTAAGCATTACACTACCTAGGCTCCCTGATGCAATCACCCTATCCACGTCAACCTGTATATCTGGCTCCTTGTCTGAGAGGCCAGTGCAGTCTATTGCACTAACTCCTCTTCCCCTCTGCTAAATGATTAACATCCATACGTCATTTAATTCTTGCAATTATATACATTCAGGCAGTGCACTTACGTACATATACACAGGATAGGTTGAACAACAATTCAGTGCGTTGCTTGAATGGAATCTAGGTCACTGCAACCAAAGTTGTAGGGAGGGGCGGGGTGAAAATGGGAAATATTGCACCTAGAACAGATTTCAAACTCAGGCTTCTTGCCATTCCAGGGATAGCATGCTAATTGTTACAGTACTTAGGCGCTCTGGTGCAATAAGCCTGTCTATGTGGCTCTACTAGTACTACACCCCAGCTAACAAAAAAACGTCACACTGACGTCAGTATAACGTTATTGAATGTTACAATAATGTTATAAAAAAGTCATATAAAATTATTTTGTATGGAGTAAATAACGTTATAATAAATAACATTATATAACGTTATTTTATAACGTTTTTTAACATCAATAGGACATTATTTTATAACATCCGAGAACTCTTTTAACCCCCTTTGATTGATTTGATGAAGATTTTTGTAGAGAAATCGAGACCTAAATTGTAGCTAGAGAACCCTCCTTTTGAAGAACTGAAAGGTAACATCTACCACAAAGCATGGCACCGGAGGAGTAAACTCCAATTTAAAAAAAATCAGTTCAATATCATATCAGATATTAAGATGATAACACACTAATAAAGAGGTAGGTGATGCCGGCTGTACAAAACCCAGCACTCCTCACTAAAACACGTTTGCAATGAAACTGGTGTTTCATGAGCACTGGTGGCCATTTGTAACTTCTGACTCTCTACTGACCTGTTCCGAAAGCAACCATATTACACCTCACCTATGTTTGTTAGTTAGGCACATTTTAACATCCTTCTCAACCATATTTCGAGTGGCCCACCACTGGTTGTCACTGTCCCACGTCGGGCCACCACCCATGGCCCGACGTTGGCCCAATGTCGGGCACCGACATCAGGCACCAATGGTGTAAAATCTGTTTAAAAAAAAAAAAAATTCTTTTTAAAATTTAAATTTCTTTAGAAAAATCTTAACTCGGTAATTTGGTTGCTTTCAAAGCAGGTTGGTGGAGAGTCAGACGTTATAAATTACCACCAGAGCTCATTAAACACCATTTTCATTGCAACATCTTTTTGGTTAAGATTAAATAAATAAATAAATGTTCAAAGAATAGATTTTACACCGCCAGTTGCCCAACGGTAGAAAATGTGTGGTGATCGTCCGACCAATATGTCAGTATAACATTACTGTGATGTTATAACATTACAATACATGGCATAACGTCAGTTTAATGTTACTGTGACGTTATATTCTACCATAACCAAATAATAACGTTAACCTGATGTTACTTAACATTATGTGTTAGCTAGGACATAGCCTAGATGTAACATGTATATAATGACACACACTGCCTGTATTAAAACTCCACGCTCCTATTCTATGTACACGGTTGGTTGTTGAAGTTTTACGTCCTGGCAACATATAAGGTCATATCAGGATGGGTACCGACTTGTGACAGTGCACACTCATGGTGATTTTATAGCGCTACCCCACTGGGAAATCAGGCCACTGGCACCATAAGCTGATATCCCAGTTTGTCACATTATCCTGACATTATCCTAGTAATACCGAGCACCAGGCTAGGTAGTGACAAGTATCAATTTTATAAGTCATTGGTTTGACTCGACCGGTAACCAAACTCCCAATCTCCCACACGCTAGGTCAGCACTCTACCGATTCGGCCACCACTCCCGGTACTACTACTGCATACACAAACGTTCGAATTCAGACATCTTGAATACCTCTCGTGGACAGACAATCACTTTAAATTCTTACTCGTGTAGTCTATCATAAATCAAGTACAAATCCAGGTGATGGGATGTGATCTTTATGTGATTCAGAAATGGGGCCACAGAGGGAGTACAGGTAATCAAAGTTGTTAATTGTGAGGAGACCAAATAGCACCTGGCACCCAGCCCTATAAAGAGAAACAAGGGTGTAGTAGGGCGGATGGGTGGAAAAAGTGTATGTATTGCCAGCTCACCAAGAAGTGAGAAGACAGTGCTGAGTTGGGAATGTCGGCAGGAGAGGTGTGAAAGCCTGCTGGCCAATCGGGTGGATGGAAGTTGGACTCATCCGTCCACCCGAAGTAGAGTCCAAGGCACAATGGGTGGGGGTGAGGGGGTTGGAGTTGGCGGTGACATATTTTTACAAGCAAATCAAACACACAATGTTAAGATTACAGCCAACTTAGTCATGGTGGGGATATGTGTGATAAGACAGTAAGCGGAAGTAAGATTCGGTTAGGGTAGTTAGTATATGTCTGCTGGTCCACCCGGAAGGACTGAAACCTCTCTAACCGACCACCTCCACAGATCGACCACTCCCCTATATCGATCAGTTTATTTGCGTCCCAACAATACCATTCTAACCATATTCTAACTCCCGAAATGGACCACTTAAAGTTGGTACCAAGGTCGGTCGATTTAGAGAGGTCTTATTGTGTATGTGTATATATACCCAACAAATTAATCATGAATTCTCATTCAATCCAATTCATTTTCTTATTGCACATGTCTACTATCGAACATGGATTATTACACCCGTAGAAAAGTGATATATGTCCATCCAACTTCCTTTGATTACTGCTTCAAGTTGCAGAGAAACGTGAAGTAGGGGAGAACTGACACTAACAGTCACAAAAAATGGTATGGGTGTGTGGGGTGGCTGTGTGGGTACGTGTGGGTGTGTGGGTGAGTGTGTGAGAGTATGGCTGTGTGGGTGTGTGAGGTGGGTGTGTGCTTGTGTGCGTCCATGTGGGTGTGGGTATGTGTATGGGAGTGTGGTATGTGTGTAAGGGTGGGTGTGTGGGTGTGTGGGGTGGGTGTGTAGGTGTGTGGGTACGTGTCGGTGTGGCTCTGTGTATGGGAGTGTGGTGTGTGTAAGGGTGGGTGTAAGGGTGTGTGGGTGTGTGGGTGTGGGAGTGTGTGTGTGTGAGATTATGGGTGTGTGGGTGTGTGGGGTGGGTGTGTAGGTGTGGGTATGTGTATGGGAGGGTGGTGTGGGTGTAAGGGTGGGTGTGTGAGGTGGGTGTGTAGGTGTGTGGGTATGTGTGGGTGTGGCTATGTGTATGGGAGTGTGGTGTGTGTAAGGTGTGTGGGTGTGGGAGTGTGTGTGAGAGTATGGGCGTGTGGTAGTGTGGTGTGTGTATGGGTGGGTGTGTGGGGTACGTGTAGGTGTGGTATGTGTATGGGAGTGTGGTGTGTGTGTAAGGGTGGGTGTGTGAGGTGTGTGTGTAGGTGTGTGGGTACGTGTGGGTGTGGCAATGTGTATGGGAGTGTGGTGTGTAGTGTGTGTGCCTGTGGGAGTGTGTGTGTGAGATTATGGGTGTATGGGAGTGTGGTGTGTGTAAGGGTGGGTGTGTGAGGTGGGTGTGTAGGTGTGTGGGCACGTGTGGGTGTGGGTATGTGTATGGGAGTGTGGTGTGTGTAAGGTGTGTGGGTGTGGAGTGTGGGTGTGAGATTATGGGTGTATGGGAGTGTGCTGTGTGTGTGTGTGTAAGGGTTGGTGTGCGGGTGTTTGGGTGGTGCATGTAGAGCGAGTGTGGGGGTAGAATGGAAGTCATCTGGAGAAGCAACAATCTCACTCACACCGTAGAATACAAGACGCGGTGACCGAATCGATAGAGCGCTGACTTCCCTTTCGGAAGGTCGGGATCAAAACCCGGTCAAGTCCAACCAATGACTTAAAGAAGTGATACTTTTTGCTATGGGGACTGAGTGGGATATCAGATCATGGCGCCGGCAGCCTGGTCTCCCAATGGGGCAACTCTATAAAACTCGCTATGAGTGCGCACTGTCGCAATTCTGTACCCATCCTGATATGGCCCTAGATATTGACCGGATGTAAAACCCCAATAAACAAACAAACTTACATTCCAGAAATGTCGTCCCCATCGGTCTGACTGGGGTCAATCAGGTTGCCGCACGGTTGAGTGAACACCACGTAGGTCATGAAGTCAACCTTCCACGACCGGAAGCGCGCTGCTGTGCTGACAGGTCTTGGAAGAACAGTTGCATTCTCCTGACACTGTGAGGAAAGCAGATGTTTAGCTTGACGCTCCGGGTAGGGGAATGAAGTAACCTCTTCATTAATAAAAATAAATAAAAAGAAGAGATTTAGAGAGAATCACTTATATATGAAAAGAAAGCTTGTTTTATTTAACGATGCCTCTAGAGCACATTGATTGTTATCATCGGCTATTGGACGTCAGACATATAGTCATTCTGACATATCTTTGGAGGAAACCCACTGCCGCCACATAGGCTACTATTTCCAGTAAGCAGCAATGTGTCTTTTATATGCACTTTACCACAGACAGGACAGCACATACCACATGCTTTGATGAACCAGTTGTGGACCGCTTGTTGGAATGGAAAATAACCCAAACTGCAATTTGGTTCACTGAGCAGGATCGATGGGATGACCCACATCTTCAGAGGTGGACGCTCTACCGCCTGAGCTACGTCCCGCTCCTATCACTTAGATACAACAAGACCTGACAACCAAATGAGTAGAGTGCCCACTTCCTGTGTGGAAGGTTGTTAGACACCAACCCCAAATTCAAACCATAGCCTTGTCTAGCCAATGACTTGAAAAATGAATACATAATGTCGTGGGGGTGATGAAAATGGGAATTATTGTGCCTAGAGCGGGACTCGAACCCACATCTCTTTGCATTCCGGGCCAGTGTGCTAACCATTACACCACCTAGGCTCCCTGATATCAACACACTACCCACGCCTACCTGTCTATGTGGTTACTTGCCTGAGAGGTCAGTGCAGACCACTACACTCGTCCCCCTGGAATTGTAAGTCTTGTAATGCTTACAATTACATACATACAGGCAATGCACTTACATACATACACAGGGTAGGTTCAACAACTATACAGCGCATAGCTTGTACAGGATCATGGTCACGGCAACCAGTGTCGTGGGGGTAATGAAAATGGGAATTATTGTGCCTAGAGCGAGACTCGAACCCACATCTCTTTGCATTCCGGGCCAGTGTGCTAACCATTACACCACCTAGGCTCCCTGATATCAACACACTACCCACGCCTACCTGTCTATGCGGCTCCTTGCCCGAGAGGTGAGTGCAGACCACTACAATATCATTATCTAGCCAAGTACTCGATGATTGATTGATTGGTGGTTGCTTTACGCCGTGTCAGCAGCATTGGCCATATTCACGCCGAGAAATATTAGTTTTTCGTTCAAACCATCGCTTTTAGGTGTAAAGGCAGACAATCAATTATGCGCCAATACACACTCATTAAATTAGAAAGCTCACAATCATATATTTGTGGTCAAGGGAAACAAATTCCCATAGAAAAAGAAAAGTTCGATTAATAATTGATAGAATCTATTTAGTAAACTATATGAGATTGTACAGTCCAGCTGCCCTCAAAAAGGCTCAAATGTTTTCCTGTTTTACCTTAGTGAAAAGGTCACGCATACTGTCTGCAGTTTAAAACTGTTGGCGCAGGGCCAAAAAATCAACGCAACTTAGTAAAATGTGTTTGAGTGTCAGCGGGGACTGACACCCAATACATTCAGGGGGAGGTTCCCCCTTGAGCAGAAAAGCATGCGTCGGCCAAGTACTCAGCAATACTATGATAGGGAAAGGAGCAGTAGATTGCGGAAGACTCATTTTAGGTGATTTAAAATTCTTTTTCTGTAACGACAGAGAAAATAAAGAGAACCGATGCATAAATACAATATCAAAATCAGCAAAGAAAAGTATAGCTTACCTGGCCAATCACACAGTGTTTCATGCAGTGTCAGCTTAAAAGTCAATGAACTTGTTGCTCAACTTGCCATGATCCACATTTTGCATGTTGACGCCATATTAAATCATAATTAACACCAGTATTAAGTTGCATAATCCGATGGTTTTGAGTTTCTGTAATTTTCTGAGATAAATATATTAGTTTGGTGGTTGTAATCTACCTTGCTTTAATTTGAAGCGACTTTGATTTTAAATGGCTAACTTTTGAGATATTTGAAGTGAAACATTCAAAATTAATTTTGGCAAGCATGCCAAAACTCTGACACCATGTAGGCTTCAGCAGAAACCGATTCTATTAAATTGACTCAGTGGTCCCTTCTATGTGGCAACACATGCTTAATAAGAGCATTAGTATTTAAATTAGATTTGTAGGATCAAATCTAGATAATTGCTTTGGTCTTGACAATTTGATGCTTTTATCGGAGTATGCAACTTTAAATAGAGATAATTAATCCCTTTGCTCACCTTGGTGCCCAGTTTGAGAGTCACTCCCCCCCCCCCCCTTTCCATTGTATGATTCTTTTTTCCCCATTATTTAACCTGGTTCCTAGCTTGGAAATGGAGTATGTAATTGTATCATGCATAATGCATTATGCGAGTATAACTGACGGAAGTCTGTTGGCTGGTTGTTGGAGTTTTATATCCTGGGAACATCTAAGGTCATATCAGGATGAGTACCAACTTGTGACAGTGCACACTCCTGGTAGCTTTATAGTGTTTCCCTACTGGGAAATCAACCTGCCAGTACCATGACCAGATATCCCACTCAGTCACAATATCCTGACACTGAGCTAACCAGACCTTGCCCTATCCTATTGATGCCGAGCGCCAGGCTTGGAAGCGACACGTATCAATTTTATAAGTCATTGGCTTGACTCGACCGGGAACCAAACTCAGATCTTCCGCACACGAAGCGCACGCTCTACCGATGCGGCCTTGTCAGACCCCGACCTCATTATCTCACTACTGCTAGCCAGCTTTAATTGGGGCCCACAAAATGATATATCCTCCATTATATCTATATGTATATATATATATATATATATATATATATATATGTGTGTTATATATATACATGTGTGTTCTACAATTCATTATGTGAACATGGATATCAAAGGAACTCAAGTATTTTATTGTCAATATCCTGATACAAGATGGCATTTTATGTCAACTCTACTTCCCCTAACTGTCCCATTCCGATTGTCTACTACTGGCGCCACCTGGAAAGCCTCCTCTCAATTTGTCGCAACCAGACCATCTCAGTTTGGTCAAAGCCCAACCTTGCTTGTTCCCTTTATTGAACCAGGCGACTATATGTATAAATATATATGTATATATATATAAGATATATGAGATCCACATAATATATAACATATATGGCTGGCCACAAAAGACCTACCGTTTATTAAACATCATAGCATAAAGAACATAACAGCATAGCAAGAATAGAACATAAGACACTTGTAATAAAAAAAGAAACCTAAAACTAAGCCTAAAGCTAGAAATCGGATTCAAATGGGCAGAACACAGGACTTGCCGTTGGGGGAGGGCGGCCGCGCATGCGCCTGCCTCCTTAGTGAGTAGACTTGACCCCGCCCCCCCGCAGGAGCTGGAGGGACGGAACGCCTGATGGGGGAGGCTAGACTTGCCACCGGCCTCCCCGTGAGCGTGGGGGTAGGAGGTTCGAATCCCCCCCCCCCGCCAGACACATAGAAAGGAAGGTTCCATCACAATAATATTTGTATAAGGTTTTATACCACACATTATTATTCATTACACATAACAGGATACATGAATGGATTGAGTAGGTACTCTGGCTGGCCACAAAAGACCCAAATCAGCCCCAACCAGAGGAGCTAAGCCGGAGGCTGGGGAAGTCAGTTTAGCATACCCAGGATCATGGCCACTCGCATGTCGAGAGTCAGGCGCTCCACCAGCGACGCCTTTAGGTATTGACGGACACAATCCGATCGCCAATCGCCTCTCTCCTTGATCTCCTCCTCCGAAGCCCCTGATAGGCGGAGGAAGGTCGCCCCACCCCGCCTGAGACTATGAGACGAGAATTCAGACGGAGGTAGACCAGCCGCGGAACATGCCGCCTTCAATACTGCGGTATAGTAAGCATATGTTAGTGGGACGGAGTGTCCTGCTCTAGGTATCCTAAATACCTGCGCATCCCGCGGGGCTGGGCACTGTTGCAAATGTCTCTTAACCCAAAAAAACGCGCACAATTCTCTGTTCGAAACTCTAGCAACTGGGATTTTATGGACCCGTTCTCTGAACTGATTCGTCTTAGATTTCTGCACAGACACAAGCATCCCCCATGGGTAGAACTCCAGATCTTGACGGAGAAGGGCAGCATCTGAATTAGTGACATGTGCTTTGCGTAGTAGAGCTCTGAAAGAGAGCAACATGGCTGCCCTAACCGCTGTATGGCCCCTGGTAGGGAACAAAACCGCAAACAATTTTAGTAACTCATATGGCAAGATTGGTGCTGCTTGCTTCACCTCATCACCTTTTAACCTGCGGATGCCCGCCAAACATTTCTTTATATAGTGATCAGAATAGTTTATTGGTGGACAACCTAAATCTTTCAGATGATTGTTCAGGCCGCTGAGGTAATTCCTAATGGACGAATAGCATAGCCTACGCGCTAGATATGACATATATAGACATACCTGGTCGGAATCACAGGGGTAAGGGGCTAATTGGCCTGCGAACACTTCGCAGAAGGCGATATAGGAATTCACCTGTACGGACCAAACCGCAAGAGTCGAACTGGCGTAGTGATTTCTGTCGAAGTTACGACGCTCCTCCAGGAGTTTTTTCCAATCTGAAGCAAGATTTTTAACAACTGAATAATTTGTGACAACACATTGCATCAACTTGATCGGCATCTCTGATGCGTGCGATACTCTGAAACTTATCCAGACGACTTAGGCTGTCACATATCACATTATACTTGGTGTTCACATATACCGATTGTACATCAAAATGAAAAGTAATAGAGGCCCAAAATATCAGGCGCAACCAGGTCATCGTAATTTTGTTTTTACTCCGGCCTGAGTTTAAGGCGGCCATCACCTGCGTATTGTCGGTGACAAAAACCACAGTCCGATTCCTCCATGTCTCCCCCCAGCGTCTCACGCCCACCAACACGGGCCACATTTCCAACACATTTATGTTGTCTGACCTACACCCCACATCATCCGCGCAGACAAAATGATGGGCCAACCATTCTCTTAGCTCATTTGCCGCCTCTAAATCAAAGGCGCCAGCCACCCAGTCCTCGCCATGCAGCGCTCCAAACCCGAATTTGGAGGAATCGCTGTACACCGAGATTACCGGGTCTGCCGAGGGGATGATACTCGCTTTTCCGTTGAAAGTGGATGCAAATTCTAGCCACCATTTCAGGTCCAACCTGAAGTCCTCATTTAGTCTGACCTTATGGGTGACTTTCTTAGCAGAGCCTATCAAGTCGTAGACTCTCCTCGAAAAGGTCCTACCACCATGCACCACTTTACAGCAGTGTGCTAGGACCCCCCCGAGGCCTTCCAACTCCAGCCTCGTCGGCTTCCTTTTCTGCAGAAACCAGTTTAGTTGCGATACTAACTTAGCCAACTTGTCTTCTTGGAGACGCAACTCCATAGCTAAAGAGTCTATATCTATCCCCAGGAACCTGGTTATTTGAGCAGGGGGTGTTAGTTTCCGGAAACTTACATAAAACCCCATCCGTCTCAGGATAGCTACCAGGGCCCGCTGCCCCTCAATACAGCCTTGTATAGTACGACTGACGACACAAAAGTCGTCTAGGTAATTTACACATTCTTCATAACCCTCCCGGACCATGCAGCGGACAATGAAGTCACTGATCTTTGAGAATACGAAAGGGCTACTGCTGAGCCCCATGCATAAGCGATTGTCTTGGAGGTTTACCAGACCCTCACCAAAGTCCCAGCTCAAGCCCTGGCGTTCCCTGCTGACTGGGTGAATATTGACTGCCCTATAGGCATTGGATATATCTATCGTTGACATATAGTCCCCCCGCTGCAGCAACTGTGTGACATTCTCGACAGAATTATAGCTGAAATTTGCTCTGCAGGCCCTGGTGTGGTCGTTTACACAGAAACCAGTTGGGCTAGAGCAATCCACGATCACCCTAAAATCATTGCGCCCCTTTGGCACGGCCCCCATCGGGTGAACACACAAACATGGCTCATCTACTCTGGACACCAGTCCTGCAGATATCTCGAGCTGGAGCCTATCGCTCATCAACTCACCAGTAGTATTATTTGTTATAGATGAGTAGCTACCTTGAAAGTAAGATCTAACACAATCCGGGTCGATTACCCGGTAACCAAAACATGAACCCCTGAGGATGTACTCCCAGTCGGGATCCGTGTTGCCTCGGCACATCGCCTCAGCATAGATTCGACACGGCTTTAACTGTGCGCAGGCACCACCAATTTCATGCTTACATTCACAGGTGCCTTGCAAACAACTAGCGAAAACGTCAATACATTTCTTTGAACAGTTATCACCATACTCGTCCAAAACCCACAAGGTACAGTGCCAGTCATCTTCCAGCGGGTTTGCCTTATCTGGCCCGATCACCCTCCACCAGTTGGCACTACCATTTTTCATGCCCGGCGAAGCTGGACCCGCAAGGTTGACCGTTGGGTCATCAATGTTTGATGATGGAGGCCCGGCAAAGCCCACCTCTACCTCGCCCTGCGGTTTGCCCCGCCCACCTAGCGCAGCGGCATTGTCCGCACTGAGTACATCTATATCAATACTGCTTGTGTTCACAACTTCCACCGCATCTAAGGCGGAAGGCATTGGGTCAATTTTCAGTACAGCATCAGCACAAAAGTCATCGTCCGCGCCACGAGCAACATCAATGATATGTGACCCACAACAATTTGTAATATCTGCAACACACATATTTGACAATTCATCAAGGAAAGGTGGACAAACTTGTAATATACAGTCGGTGGTACCAGACACCGTAACATCTACGGTACCAGGGGCCAGGCGCGGCACACTATGGGCGCCATTTTGAAAGCCCACATTTTTGGCGCGACATTCAAATACAACTAGGTCAACGGTCTCTGCCGAGACCACCTGACCAAGACCACAACCAAGTCAATTTTTCTTGTTTTTGCACTCATTAATCGGGTGCGAACCAGATTTACAGCTGAGGCACTTGTGTTCATATTCACATCGGCGTACACCACAACCATCTTTGTTGTAGTTGTAAGCATAGCAAAGTTTTCGGGAGTTGTCATAGCTCTTAGCAGTGTAGCCCGATCGCGCCGGCCTACGTGCGTCCTTGCTGCTACGAGTGTTTTCTAAATTAAAATATAGCAATGACAATTCATGATCTCCCATCGTGAAGGCCTTCAGCCCAGTCTCTTTCACCTTGTCTCTGATAGCTTTGTCATATCCCCGATACGCCTGATCAGTATAAGTCGACGTAGAGGCATGCATACACATGTAAGCAACATGGCCGATGTAGCGTACGAGATCGTCGTATTCAAAACCGACCCGTTTCCCGCGCTTCATGCCCCATATTAGGGCAGTGTATACCAGCTCCATTACACTAATTTTTTTTAATCGCTTCTCATTCATTGTGTATTTGTTCAACGCAAACTTACTGCGCTTGCGCCTTCTCCTTCTCCTCCGTCCGGAATCACTGTCAGATGCCGAGCCCTCATCCGAGCTACTGTCTGTAGGTGAGTCGTCCGAGTCATTAGTCGCACCCGGCTTTTTCCTTCCGGATGATTTATTTTTCGTAGCACGAATCAGAGTCACCGTCTCCTCCTCCGGAGAACCTGCATCCAGGACTGCCCGTAGCTCCTTCTTGCGACGTTCGCGCGCCCTTGCCGCCACCAACCGTCGCAGCTCCCTCTCCTCGTCATCCTCCTCGTAATCTTCTACCACGAGTCGCGGCCCCTCGCCGGAGCGCCGTGACGAAACAATCGACAATTTCTCGGCCGCATCCCCGGTATTCTCCTCGCCCGACGATTAAGCAGTTGGCCTCCACCTTTATCGATCGCTTGCTGAGCCTCGTCCGCTTGCATTTACCGCCCCGGGGAGGCTCGTGTTCCTCCCCACACGTTGCACATATGTCTACCGGCATTTTGTCGGACACATGCAGGTACGTCAGCCACAAGCTAGAAATCGGATTCAAATGGGCAGAACACAGGACTTGCCGTTGGGGGAGGCCGGCCGCGCATGCGCCTGGCTCCTTAGTGAGTAGACTTGCCCCCCCCCCCGCAGGAGCTGGAGGGTAGGAAGCGCCTGATGGGGGAGGCTAGACTTGCCACCGTCCTCCCCGTGAGCGTGGGGGTAGGAGGTTCGAATCCCCCCCCCCGCCAGACACATAGAAAGGAAGGTTCCATCACAATAATATTTGTATAAGGTTTTATACCACACATAAAAGATATAACATATATAATGCATAGTTCATAATTTTTATAATCTATTTGATATGTATATAATACATAATATATAATATATATTATATAGTATATAGTATATAGTATATATTATATATTATATAATATCTAATATATATTATATAGTATATAATATATACTATATAATATATGACATATAATATAGGTAATATCTATGATTCATGTAATATATTATATATAATACATAATGCATCCCTAAAGTACATAACACATGGTATATAATATTCAATATATATAACATGTAACATAAATCATAGTATATAATATAGCAAACATAAACATAAAACATAGTATATATTGATACTATTTGTAGGGTAAATGTCCACTTTCTGCTATAACCTGATACCTACTAACACTTGTAGGATATTCCTTTGCTTACTGGTTGCTAGACGACAGGGTCAGCTTCGGGAGCACACTTGTTTTCTCAATACCAGCTTCAAGAGATGATTACTTTCTACTGGGTTGCATATAATCGATGAAGGCGGAGGCGAAGAGTCATATATGTCGGTTTTTTATTTTGTCGAACAGAACATCATGGGATACAGTACTTATCATTAGCGAGCCCCGCCCCCCATCAATGTCGTCATGAGAGGCTCAGGTGAAGTGCCGATTTCGAACCATCAACCCTACCCCTAAAGTTGCATAGTCCGATGCTCATGAGTTTCTGCCATTTTCTGAGATAAATACATTATGCTGATCGTTGTAATCTATTTTATTTCAGTTGGAAGTAAATTTGATTTTAAAGGGCTAACTTTGGAGATATTCCCCGTGCCCCCAGCTCTGCCAATTTGGATTTCCACCGCTGTGTATAACTTACAGCGTCATCAAAGGCCGGTTGCTCTCATACCATGTATAGGTGGTGTGGGAGGTTAAAAATCCCTTGGGTTGGTAAAAGTGTAGGCTCGGGCTTTCTATCGACCAGCAGTGGAGTGGGGAAGACCAGTCGTCTATGACTGAAATTTCCCCTGCTTAAACAACTAATGGACCAAACAAAAAACAAAACAAAAAAACATGCCAAATTAATTTTGGCCAGCACACCAAAACTCTGACACGTAGACTTCACTAGCAAGAGGCTCTATTAAATTGACTTATTATGACCTTCTATGCAGTAACAAATGCTTACTAAGTGCACCAGTATCTAAGTTGAATATGTAGCATCAAATATTGATGAGTGTTTTGGTTTTGAAAAGTAGATGTTTTCATGGGTCTATGTAACTTTAAGTGTTTATGAGGTGTGAGTCGGTGGGTGGGTGAAGCAAGATGGTGGTGGTCCTTACTGGATGGTGACAGCTGCAGACGTGAACCGTGGAGGGGGCGGGGGTTGAAATTAGAAAGTGAAGTCACCTGACCGTTTTGGCGGGAATGGGAGCCTGAGTCTCCAGGGTCTGGTTTGTTGTAGTTCGGATTTGAACCGCTAGTCGGCTCCACCTGCGATGGCGGCAGGGCTAGTTCATGCAGGAGGCGAGAGGTGGCGCCAGTTGTCCTTATGTTAATTCAATGGGAGAGATTCGCCCCGACGCCCGTAAATTATTCATGTTACGAATAACATGCACAATTGTGAAAGCAGAAATGTTATTGAGTGTCCTTGGCATTGTTGATTACTTAATACAGAGTGTGATGGAAGGTGGCTATTTTTGTAATGCTTGTTCCGTGTTGTGTTGGTGTTCAGGGAAGTGGGACCTAGCTCGGCCGTAGAGTGTCCACCTGTGAAGCTCGCGGTCATCGGATCGATCTTTCTCAGTGGATCCATTTGCAACTTGGGCTATTTCCCGTTCTAACCAGTGGTCCACAACTGGTTCATCAAAGGCTGTGGTATGTGCTGTCCTGTCTGTGGGAAATTGCATATATAAAAGACCCCTTGCTGCTTATCGGAAAGAGTAGCCTATGTGGCGGCAGCAGCTTTCCTCCAAAGAACTATGTCAGAATGACCATATGTTTGACATCCAATAGCCAATAATAAAAATCAATGTGCTCTAGAGGTGTTGTTAAATAAAACAAGCTATTTCTTTGGTTTGTGTTCAAGTTGTGGGCTGAGGGAGTTATTATAGCTAGAACCTTGAATGCATGAAAGGACTCACAAGCTCCTACCTGTTTTAGAACTTCTTTCAAGTCAGAGTCTCTGAACAGAGGCGCATTCAGTCCAGTGATCTGAGCAGGTAGTGGACATCGAGATGCAGTCCTGAGAAAGGAAAAACGTGATTTTCCTGTGATCATGAAGGTTAACCATGCATATATATATGGGTCATTCTTTAAAACTGGGCACGAAAGTGTGACATGGAAACAAAAAGTGAAACCTTCCAAATTATAGCAAAAAAAACTTCCGAATAAGAGCCTAATCCAATGTCCTATGAAGGTATGCATGTTGTGCATATGTCAGAGTTGAAAAAAATGAATTTCACTTTTTGAATTAGATCTTATACAAATTGAGCAATACATCAATATCACTAGTGTAACATGAAAATCAAAGACACATCCAGAACCTCATTTTAACATATACAATATAGTTAAACAAGATTCTATTGATTACTCTTAAGGAGACAAGGTTATGAATTACACAAAAAAAGTTGAAAAATATGTTGAAAACAAGTTTGGCTACATGCATAGTGTATGTAATGTGTACATTTTCAAGTTTCACATTAGCACAAAATCATATAAGTAAACTTTTAATTTCTTTCTTGGAATAGCTTCAATAAATGTACTATTGCTAACATACTTTCCTGTGTGTCTTAAGTATGTTAGGAACGAGACAAGTTTTCAATTTATTCCACAAAACATGTTGAAAATATGCAGTTGGTTTCCACGTTACGATGGTGATAATTAATTATTTGCAAAGTCAATTAAATATTGTTTCCTTTGTGCGTTATGTATTTTAGAAATGCTACATATATTCAATTTATCCCACAAAACATGTCAAAAGTATGCATGCATGATCTTTATTTGAAGTGAAAATATAAAGAGTTAACTGAAACTGGGCACCACATATTTGGTTTCCACGTTACGATGGTCATAATTAATTCGTTTTGTTTGTTTGTAAAAGCAACGTCAAATAATTATTGTTTCCTGTGTGTGTTAAGTATGTTAGGAATGCTACATGTATTCTATTTATCCCACAAAACATGCACAAAATATGCTCGTATGATTTTGTGCTAAAATTTAAATAAATGTGAAAACTGACACAGTAACCCATGCATTTACCCAACGTTTTTCTTCAACATTTTCAAAACACTTTGCTTCTTTCCATGCTCATCTGTGATTAATAAAATTTCACTTGAATTTGTTTAATTTGTTAAAATGATATTTTGGTTGTGTGCTTCTTTTCCATGTTACACAAGTGATATAAACATATTGTTCAATTTGTATATGATAACAAGAAAGATGTGAAATACCTTGTTTTCAACTCTGACACATGCAAAACATGAAAACCTTCATAATTATGAATACGCATTCTGGAATGGGTTATGCCTTTATTCGGAAGGTTTTCACTTGTCATCTCCATGTCACACTTTTGTGCTCAGGTTCAGATAATGGCCCACATCCTATCACTTAAGGAAATTAATCCCATCCAATATCTAAATGCTGACAGCTTTAACTGCCCGGAGCTCCCAGGAATTAATTCTGTGATTGTTTGACTATTCTTTGCGCTTAGACAAATAGGAGACAACAAATGAGTAATTCAGTTCAGTGACTATGGCTTGTACTTTCAATCAGTGCCCTCCTACACATTTTTTAAAGTAAAAGCACAAATCTGGCAACTGATGGTGGATAGCAGGAGATGGTGGTGAGCAGAGTGGTGGCTGAACCAGTTAGCGCGCAGGCTTCCCAGCCGAGTCAATCCAATCACTTACAAAATTAATACTTGTCGCTACCTAGCCTGCCATTCAGCATTGTTGGGATAGGTGAAAGGATAGGCTAGGTCAGTGCCAGGATTACGGGACTGAGTGAGAAATCAGGCCATGGTGCCAGTGGTAGGGTACCCCCGTGGAACAGCACTATAAAGCCGACATTAGCACACATTGTCTTAACGGCATTGCTAAGAGTAATGAGGAAGGAATTGGGTCGACATTTTTTGTCGTAACCGACCCTAGGGTTGCTGCTACCCTGGGGAAATTGAACTTTAGCCCCCTTACAAGTATATAAATACTATAATTTGCAGTATATTATGATAACACTGATGTGGCGCTCCCTAGAATGTGGCACCCGGACGACTGCCCGAGTTGCAGGTACCCTCGGCTGGCCCCGTGTGTGAACCATCCAAACTGTGAGGCTGTCGTAACAGACTGCTATGCCCCGGTCACATACACGTTAGTGAATGTAGTTGAACGTAGGCGAAAGTAGGTGAAAGTAGTGGGGGCTAATGTGGGTCAAACGTGGTGTAAGTATGTTAAACTACATTGAAATACGTTAAGGTATGGCAGGTTTTGGTGTGGATAGATATGGAACGGTATGGATAAATACGTTATGGTATGGATAAATACGTTATGGTACGGATGCCGGTATGTTCAACTACGTTCAACTACGTTCAACTACATTAGCCTCCACTACATTCACCTACATCGATTAATGGCTATGTGACTAGGGCTTTGCCCAAGTCCTTAAGAGTATGCCAGAGTACGCTAGAGCATGCTATAGTATGCTAGAGTATGCTAGAGTAGACTAGAGTATGCTAGAGTATGCAAGAGTACGCTACAGTATGCCAGCATCACGGATGCAAATTCAGCCCCTAATGTAGCACTCTTTTGAACATGTCCAAAGATTAAATCGGAACTCACAGCCCACCCACGTTATTACCAAGTTAGCATGATGGAGAAGTATGGATGCCGGTACGTTCAACTATGTTCATCTACGTTCAACTGCGTTCAACTACGTTAGCCTCCACTACGTTCAACTATGTCCAATGATGAGTATGTGACCGGGCATTCAGGATTGGCATGTGTCAGGCCACCTTTAGCCTATCTTAGGCTTGATAATTTAGCCTATCTTAGTCTTGACATTTTCCATTCTTCCGCCCCCTAGTGAGTGTGTAAGTGAGTGGCTGAGAGAGGCAGGTAGAGAAGAGAAAGAATGCTACCTAGGACATAAAGTCTCAATAAACCCAATAACCTAATGCTTGCTTGCTCTAGTCAAGGCACAAATACTTACTTTTTTAGATATTCACATATTTCACCCGCATCTACAAAAATAAACAAGAAACAAAAGTAATGCAAATGTGATTAAGGTGCATTTATTTTGATTTGCAGAAATTCATGCAAGGAAATGCAAAAGTTGGAAAATACTAAGTAAAAATTAACTCTTTTCTTTTAAACTGTTTGAATAGGTACTTCAGCTTAGTAAGGACTTGCATTTTATATAGGGCAAATATGTACTTACTTTTAGGAAAATCTGGTAGCTTCTCAGTCACTGAAAACAAAAGTAGAATTTGTCAAGTCTTGAAGAATCTTATCGAAATCTTAGCAAACATCTTTTGTGTACTTTTAAAGGTACATACTCCAAGAAAATGACCCAGAATCAAATCTGGGAAAATAGTGTGCTTGAATCATCGGACTATGCAGATTTAAATGGGGGAAAATGATTGAAAAAAAAGAAGAGGAGAGGGTTGTAAAACTTTGCTACCTGTCTCTGCAACGAGCCTTCATTGGGGATGGGAAAGCTAATCAGAGTGCACATACATGGTAACCTGACCATACTCCAGAACCCACTAGTGAAGTATTATTGTCCCTCTATCTGATGTTTGCTTGTTTGTTGTTGTTTTACGTCCTAGATCGTATCAGGACGGGTACCGACTTGTGACAGTGCACACTCATGGCAACTGTTTTGGAAGACCAGGCCACCGGCACTATGACCCGATATCCCACACAGTTACATTATCCTGATACTGTATGTACCAGTCTTTGTCCTATCCTATTAATGCCGAGTGCCAGGCTAGGCAGCGACAAGTATTAATTTGATAAATCATTGGTTTGACTCGGCTGGGAGAGGATTAGAACTCTTGACTGACTGCACGGGAAGCCTGCACTGTATAGAGGGGGAGTAATGACAGCGCAAGACAACTTTTGGTGGCCATATTGGATTACATACAAAAGGCTTGCAACTGCCTACACTGTGCTTATTTACTGATTTGTTGGTTTATTTGTCACTGTTTTGAGCAGTTTGACCTCAGAAGTTATTGCTAAAGTGCTGTAAGTAAAGACATTGGATGTAAACTGACCAGAACCTCCCAGAACACAAGAAAACTCTGTTTTACTGCATCTGCATGCATTCACAACATGGCTAGGGAGGGTGCTCATAATCCAAGATGGCTGGCCACTGACTGCTGACTGCTGACTGCTGAGTGATGATGTCACATGCACTCCCTCTATGGCGCTCTATTGATTCGGGCATCGCGTCCGGTCCCATCCATCTGATTGGACATCTGAACTCATAGCGAAGACCCGCAAAAGTGATATTTGTCAGGTCGGTGCCCAGGATTTGATTGGGAGTTTGGCCATCCAGGAAGTGCTGGTGATGGAAGGGGTGTGGGTTCAAATTTGTTCTTCTTGAAGATATATACTGCGTATCATGGAAAAGTCTGAATAATCATGTTTCCACCATTAGACAGTAGGTCGATAGAAAGCCTGAGTCTACACTTTTACTGATCGAAGGGATTTTTAACCTCCCACACCAAATAGACGTGGTATGAGAGCAACTGGCCTTTGATGCTCTAAGTAATACACAGTGGTGAAAATCCAAATTGGCAATGGTGACGTTGGCATGGAGAATAGAACCATCAACCTTCAGATTAGGAGTCTGACCTAAAGAAAAGTCAGATACTTTAACAACTCCACCACAGAGGACACCACAAATGGAGGGAGGGGTTCCATCTAGAGGGAGAGGTAAAATAGGCATAGGGGTGAGTTCTAAAAATGGCGTAAGAACAATTTTACAACCTCAAATAACCATATTACTTTCTCAAATTCTAATCGGTTCCCTTTATTTAACTTTATGGATGGGCGGGGAGGGTGTGCTGGAACTGTTTGATATGGGCTTCATGCGGACCTATTCCCCTGCCCCCTCCTTGGGCATGGGCCTGCTTGGTATTACCTAGATAAAAGATTCACCCTGTGCTTGTAGTACACGGGTGAACAACAATGTAGTGTAAATACAGGCGTAAATATCTTTAGTATGGGACAGGAACTAGAAACTGTGGTTCCAGGATCAAATGGCTACATATATTGGCACAGATTTGGTGAAATGGGAGAGAATACAAAAAGACAAGATGGTGGCCAGAGAACGCCGTCGATTTCACTTTTAAATCTTATTAAACTAGATGTTTTATTATATTTTTCAACTCAAAGGTAGCGGGGAAATATGAACACATATACAAAGAATAAATGTTGCTTCTTAGATTGTGAAATTAGGCTCTCATTTCATTTCCACTAATAATAACCCCACACATATCGGCATGTATGCTGTACAATGCAGCCACATATAACGCCCCATTCCAAACACACACAATGCACTAATAATAACCCCACACATAACAGCATGTATACTTTGCAATGCAGCCACATATAACACCCCACTCCAAACCCACACAATACACTAATAATAACCCCACACATATCAGCATGTATACTGTACAATGCAGCCACAAATAACACCCCACTCCAAAGACACACAATAAACTAATAATAACCCCACACATATTGGCATGTATACTGTACAATGCAGCCACATATAACACCCCACTCCAAACACACACAATAAACTAATAATAACCCCACACATATCAGCATGTATACTGTACAATGCAGCCACATATAACACCCCACTCCAAACACACACAATAAACTAATAATAACCCCACACATATCAGCATGTATACTGTACAATGCAGCCACATATAACACCCCACTCCAAACACATACAATAAACTAATAATAACCCCACACATATCGGCATGTATACTGTACAATGCAGCCACATATAACGCCCCATTCCAAACACATACAATACACTAATAATAACCCCACACATATCGGCATGTATACTGTACAATGCAGCCACATATAACACCCCACTCCAAACACACACAATACACTAATAATAACCCCACACATATCAGCATGTATACTGAACAATGCAGGCACATATAACACCCCACTCCAAACACATACAATAAACTAATAATAACCCCACACATATCGGCATGTATACTGTACAATGCAGCCACATATAACGCCCCATTCCAAACACATACAATACACTAATAATAACCCCACACATATCAGCATGTATACTGTACAATGCAGCCACATATAACACCCCACTCCAAACACACACAATAAACTAATAATAACCCCACACATATCGGCATGTATACTGTACAATGCAGCCACATATAACACTCCACTCCAAACACACACAATACACTAATAATAACCCCACACATATCAGCATGTATACTGTACAATGCAGCCACATATAACACCCCACTCCAAACACATACAATACACTAATAATAACCCCACACATATCAGCATGTATACTGTACAATGCAGCCACATATAACACCCCATTCCAAACACATACAATACACTAATAATAACCCCACACATATCAGCATGTATACTGTACAATGCAGCCACATATAATGCCCCACTCCAAACACATACAATACACTAATAAATAAACGCCACACATATCGAGCATGTATACTGTACGATGCAGCCACATAAAACACGCCCACTCCAAACACAACACAATACACTAATAATAACCCCACACATATCGGCTCGTGTATGACTGGTAGGCAATGCAGCAAATATAACACCTCCACTCCAAACACGCATACAATACTCTAATAATAAACCCACACCTATCGTGCATGAGTATACATGTTCAATGCAGCAACATATAACCCCCATTCCAAACACCATACAATACTCTAATAATAACCCCACACATATCAGCATGTACATTGTACAATGCAGCCACATATAACACCCCACTCCAAACACACACAATAAACTAATAATAACCCCACACATATCGGCATGTACACTGTACAATGCAGCCACATATAACGCCCCATTCCAAACACACACATTTAACTAATATCCAACCTACACATATCGACATATACGCTGTACAATGTATCCACATGTAACACCCCCCCCCCCCCCGCACACACACACAATAAACTAATAGTAATAATAACCCACAAAATATCGGCATATACAATGTAGCCATTTTCGGACTTCCTGGTCCTGCCTATAACACAGCTGAGGTGGGGGAATTGAGTCATAGTTCCTCAATCCCCCCCCCCCCCCGCAGACCCACCCCCACCTCCTGCACGCCTTCCGGCACTCATGTATCTTGTGTTTGTGTGTTCTAACTGACGTCCAAACTCAGGTAGGCAGACAGGTACAAACTGCTTACCTGAAGAAGTCGCCAGAATCGTCAGCACGCCCAGGAGGAGCAGGTGCCCTGGTGTATGCGTTGCCATGCCGACCACTACACGGGCGACTGTCTGTGTGTGTCTGTGTGTCCGTGTGTCTGTGTGTCTGTGTGCCAGGCAGAGACCGTGGCGAAGAGTGTGAATGGGAAACGGGCCGTTTGTGCCCATCCGGCGTTGTGTCACCGACTGGTGGTCGGCGCATGCGTGAGTGTCAAGTGGAAGATGGGGGGAGGGGGATGGGGAATGGGGGAATGGAGAGGGGGAAGGGGAGGGGGAGGGGGAATGGGCGAGGGGGAGGGGGAGGGGGAGGGGGAAGGGGAATGGGGGAGGGGGAGGGGAATGGGGGAGGGGGAGGTCGAGAGACAGGGGGAGAGGGAGGGAGGAGGGGGATTGGAGTGGAGGGAGGGGGGGTCGTCAGGAATTGGGGGGCCGTGACCTACATAAGGGTCGGGGCCTGGGATTCCACCATTGTCCCATGAACAAACTGAACTTATGTGTGTTGTAGGGTATGGGGGGAGGGGTGGGGGGGGGGGGGGGGGGGGGGGGGGGTGGTGAAGGGGGGGTAGCGGATTACACGATTCACAACTGGTGCATGACCAAACAGTTGGGGAGAGGAGTATGTCTATGCACTAGCGTGTGTGTATGTGTGTATAATCTACAGCTTGTTTGTTTGTTGTTGTTTACGTCTTAGTAACATCTCAGGTCATATCAGGACAGGTACCGTCTTGTGACAGTGCACACTCACAGTGATTTTGTCTGGGAGATCAGGCCGCCAGGACCATAACCTGATATCCCACTCACTCACATGAGAGGGGTCACTTCACATTATCCTGACATAAAAACTGAGCCAACGAAGAAGATCGTTGCCCTATTCCTGATAATTGCCAAAGCCCGCACACACTAGAAATGATAAAGTATCAGTTTTATAAATCATATGTTTGGCTCGACCAGGGTTCAAACCCATGGGTTTGAATCGCACAATCTACTACCAATTCAGGAGACGGACGCTCAATTCATTCGGCCATCCCGTCTGGTGTGTGAATGGGTGTGTCTGTGTGATATCGGGGGGGGGGGGGGGGGGGGGGAGGGGGGGGGGGGGGGGTGGGTGGGGGTGGGGGGTGGGGGGGGGGGGGGGGGGGGGGGGGGGGGGGGGGGGTGGGGGGGGTGGGGGGGAGGGGGGGGGGGGGGGGGGGGGGTGAGGGGGGGGTGGGGGTCCTGAGATTGTGTGGGTGTCAGGTCAGGCAAACTATGTCTCACCATTGAGCGTTGTGCACAGTTCCCTGATATATTTGAAACATCATTTCCACCTGCTGGCGTCGTGAAGAGCTACAATTTTCACCCTCATTGGTTACCTCCTCTCTCTGTTTAGAGCTGCATTTACATCTCGACTTTATACTCTCTTTTCGAATTGTCTCTATCTCTCCTTCCTCGCCCCCCCCCCCTCCACCTCCCCCCCTCCCGGCGAGCATTATGATTATTTTTATCTTTCTAATTCCGTAATTTTAATTCGTTTCTCTCTTTTTTTTCTTCTCTTCCCTATTGCACCACCCATAGCCATTTACCATTAACCACCATAATTCGACATAGTATGATGATTATCTCTTCTTTGCTCCATATATATGTATATATATATGATGCCTAGCACATTATGCGAGTATAAAGGCGCGGAATAGAATTATTTTGCTATATGTTTTATTGTACCGATTATTATAGATGGCTTCCTCCCCCTTGCGCATCACTAGTGGTGCCACCGCCAGGCCTCCTCACATCTACCAGGCGAGGAAAACTACACCCCTCGTAAACGCCTAATTTATTATGTTATAAATGTTCCTTCTAAATAAATATATTCAGATATATTTTCTATTGTGAATATATATATAATATATTATATGTATATTATATATAATATATTATAATATAAAATGAAGTCTCATGCACACATACACACACATACACACACATATATATATCCTATCCTTTCCTCATCGTGCGACTGACACTGTTCTAACTCCGGTGGAGTGAGGAGGGTAGTGGAGCCAATAGCCCGTACAGTGTTTGTCTTATATAACGGAGTATAACAATAAGTAAAAGTTTAATAAACCATACAGTTATCTTTAATATAACTTGCATAATTCGTTTATAACCATCAGCAGAGTATGGATCGTGTACATGGGATTTAGGAGTCCCCATTGAATACTTATGGGAGTCCCAACTATATATTTATGTATATAAGGGTGTCCCAAAACAAATGTAACCCCTTAAAATGCTTGTCATTTTCTCAATGTTAATGCTATTGTTTTTATTGTTCAGATAACAACAGCTGAGAAGTTAAGAAAAAGAAAGAACAATCAAAATGGACATTTACATCACAGCGCAACAATTTTTCCTTGCATGAAGAACTATTTAAAGAAAAAATTTTTCCCCCATATAAATTACCTATTCGCTATATTCATAGAGATTATGACCACAACAAAATTTCCTATCTAAAACTAGACATTATTCGGTGGAAAGAAGAAATTGAGCCTAAGGGAACAATAACCAACATGAGGATGTAAGTATCCATAGATGAAACTGGTAGAACATATTTCTGCAAGTCACAGATTATAGTTGAGAGCCATCCAGGATTTCTGTATGCAGAAATCCGAAGAAATCCATCCGTAGAAGAAGTTAGGATCTGGGTCTATCCAGGATGGCTGTACAGCGTATCTTGACCAAAGATCTCCACCTCTACCCATACTGAATACAAATAAAACAAAACTGACCCCTGCTAATAAGGAGAAGAGGGTTATTGTGTAACTGGTTTGCAGATAAGATCGAAGAACCTGACTTTCTCGATAATTTGTGGTTCAGTGACGAAGCTGGTATGCAGGTATTGCAGGTATAGCAATACCTCAGGGAGCGTTTTGATCGCCCCTGGCCATGCAGAGTTTGTAAACCACTGCCTTGAGTGTTACAGGTTCTTGACAGATGAGAGGCCGAAGGCTAAGGGAGCAAACCCTACACGCGACAGAAAACCCATGATCAACTGTGGCAGTATTAAGGGCAGTTGATGTAAGGAACGTACCCAACATCTCCCGAACCAGCCTCATCAGGGAACATATAACTTTTGCGCCTGTCCTTGACATGATCCTATTGCCCGATGTGAAACCTCTATTTGCTCCCCGATAGAGTACCGCTGGTACTGCAAAAGCCAGCCGCACTTCAACACTTTTGCAGGAAGCTTTCCAATGAAATGAGATGTCATCAGACAGCTCAAGAGATAACAAAGCAGATCTCTATTCTCCAAACTGTCTTCTGGTTACAAAGTAGAATATAACAAAAAAAACACGAAAAGAGAGGGCGCACCTCGTCTCCTGTTCAAGACCCCATCAAAGAGAAAACACTAGCTGAGAGACATTAAGACCGACTGCATGGACGCAACTCTCACAGTCAGAGAGCTAAATCGGAGACCGGCAGCTCAAGTAATGAAAGCAGGTCTTTGTCGCACATCGTGACCAACAGCATGATGATGATGAAGATGATAGATGATGACAAAGCAACATTTCCTAACAGTCAGGCTCATGTATCAGTAAGAACAATGTGTTATGGGGCACAAGAACCACCACTAAAGTCCATTGAGAGGCCACTGGCACTCATTGAAATGCACAGCATGGGTGGCCATATCAAAGCATGGGTATTATAGGGCCTTTCCAGGTTCAGATAACGCAAACCAAGAGCCAGTGAACCATCAGGAAGGAGAGCTGACTTGAAGTCTTGAACAAGATCTGGGGAGCTCTAGGGCTGCTGAAGTCAAGGTATGAGAAAGGAAAAGGGTGCAGAGAAGACATACATGGTTCCAGCAGATGGGGCACATCCCCACACAGCTAATATTACTCCTTGACTGTCTGGATCATCAAGGTATTTCCGGACCGCTCATCAGCCGCAAAAGCGCGAGCCGGAGTGAGATCACCACGCATTCCCCGTATCTCAAACCCCACCGGATTTTTACCGTGTGGGAGTTTCCGAAGATAAGTGTATCAGGAACATCCCTCAGACATCCCGGAGCTCAAGGGAAGCAATAACGCAGGAGAATCAACGCCGCTAATACCAAAGGAGGAGTGGTCGTCAAAAGTTAAACGATGATTGTGCTCGCGCGAATCCAAGTCGTGGCCTTTCAGCAGAACGGTGGACATTTGGAGCAGATTCTAAAAATGACTGAGAAAATTCACACGATTGAGCTAGAAACGATGTTAGTTTGTGGTTTTTAGTTTTTCTTAAGTCCTCTAGTATTTCAGAAATATATATAGAGTATGTGTAGTTGGTTGTGGGGGATAAATCATTTTCCACATACTAATGGTTGCATTTGTATTGGGACACCCTAATTATATATATATATATATATATATATATATACAAATATATATATATATTATATATATGGGACAAGCAACAATTACTAGATAGTGATACATCCACATACCTATACAGTTCAAATATATATATATATATATATATATATATAATGACCATCCTTTCAGTGTCTCATATATATATATAAATTGGGCTACGACGTAGGAGAATAAGAGACAAGACGAGAAGTGGTGGAAGCCTAGTTTAGGTCTCCAATTTTAGTTCTTCCAACTCTCGCCGCACCGCATCTCGTTGTTCTTCCAGAGCCAACTTGTCGGAAGCAGGTTCCGGCTCTGACTTCAAATATATATATATATATAATGACCATCCTTTCCGTGTCTCATATATATATATATGGAAAAAAGAAAGGATGGTCATTATATATTTGCTTGATTAAGGATGAGAAGAACGGGGTGTCTCGAAGTGTGTGTACCTCACCCGATATATATATATTATAATAATATAAATATATGATAGATTATACATATATATGTAAATATATGTAATCTAACTTAGTGCACACGATTAAAACAAATCTATCCTCCATATTTATTTATTTTTGTTTTGTTAACAATTTATAAGTTGTGAATACATTAATTAGTTTTCAGTTTGCCGTCAAATTATTGTCTCGATGAGGACGACGTGGGCGCAATGCTGACTGTGACAGCTATTACTTTGGGGTGCCCTAATAAGTTGTCACTGCTCACTACGATGGACACTGAGGACAATCACAAAGCACAAGCATTTTGGGACAAAGCACAGCTTTTAGAAAACACACCGGTTTGTAAGAACCTAATCATAGAATCATATTCGGCAGGGACGCACGTCTGAGCATGTGGTTGGGTCACGTGGTCAATAAAATCATATATTAAAAAAATAATAAACTGCCAATATGATGGTACATTAGAGTAAACATAGCAAACAGCGGAAGGTTTGGTTGTTGTTGTTGTTTTACGTCCTAGCAATAGATAAGGTCATACCAGGGTGTGAAATGCAGAGGAGCGGGACATAGCTCAGACGGTAGAGTGTCCAGCTTTCTAAGTGTGGGTCTTCCGATCGATCCTGCACAGTGGAGACATTTTCAGTGTGGGTTATTCTCCGTTCCAACCAGTGGTTCACAACTGATTCATCAAAGGTTGCGGTATGTGCTGTCCTGTCTGTGTGAGTGGGAAAGTGCATATAAAAGACCCCTTGTTTGCTTGCTGCTTATCGGAAAGAATAGCCTATGTGACGGCAGCAGGTTTCCTCTAAAGGAATTTGTAAAAATACCCAAATGTTTTACGTCCCATAAGTGCGCGTGCGAGTGCAGTAACCATCCATGTGCTCTAGAGGGTCGTTAAAAAATAAAACCAAACTTCTTTCTGTGTTTCCTTACAACGGGGTGTTTGCTCGATACCTTGATTTAATATGGTTTGATGTTAAAGCTGCATAGTCCGAAGTAAACATCAACTTTTAAATACCAAAATAACGATCTAGATTTGATTCTAAATATATAACTACCGGAAGCGGTGGCCGAATCGGTAAAGCGCAGGCTTCCAGGTCGGAAGGTCGGGAGTTCAATTCCCAGTCGAGTCAAGCCAATGACTTTCAAAATGTATACGTGTCGCTTCCTAGACAGGCGCTTGGCATTATTAGGATAGGGCAAGGACTGATTGGCTCAGTGTGAGGATAATGTGACTCCTGAGTGGGATATCTGGTCATGGTTCTGGCAGACTGGTTTCCCAGAGGGGCAGGACTATAAATCCACCATGAGTGTGCACTGTCACAAGTTGATAGCCATCCTGATATGACCTTAGATGTTGCCAGGACGTAAAACTCCAACAACCAACGAACCAACATATCTAATTTAGATGCTGTTACCCATATAAATACTTCATTAACGTGAAGTGACCCTTAATCCCGACCAATGAGACTCCATCTCCAATATCAACTAGTTTGTGGTAGGCTTTTACTAACGTGAAGTGACCATGAACCCCAACCAATGAGACTCCATCTCCAATATCAACTGGTGTGTGGTAGGCTATTAATAAGGTGAAGTGACCATGAACCCCGACCAATGAGACTCCATCTCCAATCTCAACTGGTGTGTGGTAGGCTTTTTTTTTAAAAACGTGAAGTGACCGAGAAACCCCAACCAATGAGAGTCCCTCTCCAATATCAACTGGTGTGTAATAGCTTTTATTAACCATGAATGACCGTGGACCCCGACAAATGAGACTCGGCATCTCCAATATCAACAGGTGTGTGGTAGCTTTTATTAACGGAAAAGTACCGAGAACCCCAACCAATGAGACTCCCTCTCCAAATCAACTGGTTGTGGTAGGCTTTTAATTAACGAGGAAGTGACCGTGAACTCCCCGACAATGAGACTCATCTCCAAATAACAACTGGTGTGTGGTAGCTTTATTAACGTGAAGTGACCGTGAAGCCCGACCAATGAGACTCCATCCTCCAATATCAACGGTGTGTGGTAGGCTTTTATTCAACGTGAAGTGACCGTGCACCCCCCTATAACCCGACCAATGAGAACTCCCATCTCCCATATCAACAGGTGTGTGGTAGGCTTTTATTTCACGTGAAAGTGACCGTGAACCCCAACCAATGAGACTCCATCTCCAATATCCACTGGTGTGTGTAGACTTTATTAACGTGAAGTGACCGTTGAACGCCCGACAAATGAGACACCATCCTCCAATCTCAACTGGTGGTGTGGTAGGCTTTATAATTAACGTGAAGTGACCGAGAAAAGAACCCCCCCGACCAATTAAACTCCATATCCAAATATCAACTGGAGTGTGGTAGCTTTTATAACGTAAGTGACCGTGAACCCCGACCAATGAGAACTCCAACCCAATATCACTGTGTGTGGTAGGCTATTAATAAGGTGAAGTGACCGTGAACCCCCGACCAATGAGACTCCATCTCCAATATCAACTGGTGTGGTAGTAGGCTTTTTATTAACGTGAAGTGACCGTGAAGCCCGACCAATGAGACTTCCAATCTCCAATATCAACTGGTGTGTGGTAGGCTTTTAACAATGTGAAGTGACTCGTGAACCCCGACCAATGAGTACTCCATCACCAGATCAACTGGTGTGTGGTAGGCTTTTAATTACGTGAAGTGACCACATGTACCCCAACCAATGAACCTCCCATCTCCAATATCAACTGGTGTGGTGGTAGGCTTTTATTAAGTGAAGTGACCGTGAACCCCGACAAATGAGAACTCCATCACCATATCAACTGGTGTGTGGTAGCTTTTATTATCGTGAATGATCCGTGAACCCCACCAATGAGAATCCATCTCCAATATCGAACTGGTGTGTGTGGTAGGCTTTTATTAACGTGAAGTGACCATTGAACCCCGACAAAATGAGACTCATCTCCAAATTCAACTGGTGTGTGGTACTTTTTAATAACGGGAGAAGTGACCGTGAACCCCAACCAAAAGGAGACTCCATCTCACCAATACAACTGGTGTGTGTTAGGCTTTTATTAACTGAAGTGACCGTGAAACCCACCAATGAGACTCCATCTCCAAAATCAACTGGAATGTGGTAGACTTTTATTAACGTGAATGACCGTAGAACACCCGACCAAATGAGACTTCCACCCAATATCAACTGAGGTTGTGGTAGGCCTTTTATTAACGTGGAAGTGACCGTGAACCCCCGACCAATGAGACTCCATCTCCAATATCAACTGGTGTTGGTGGGCTTTTATTAACAGAAGTGACCGTGAACCCCGACCAATGAGACTCCATCTCCAATATCAACTGGTGTGTGGTAGGCCTTTTATTAACGTGAATGACCGTGAACCCCGACCAATGTGACTACCATCTCCAATAACAACTGGTGTGTGGTAGCTTTATATTAACGTGAAGTGAACCGAGAACCCCGACCACTAGACTCCATCTCCAATATCAACTGGTGTGTGGTAGGCTTTTATCAATGTGAAGTGACACGTGCCCACCGACCCATGAGACTCCTTCACCATATCAACTGGTGTGTGGTAGGCTTTTATTATACGTGAAGTGACCGTGAACCCCAACCATGAGACTCTATCTCCAATATCAACTGGTGTGTGGTAGGCATTTATAACGTGAAGTGGACCGTGAACCCCGACAAATGAGACTCCTTCACCAAAATCCAACTGTGTGTGTAGCATTATTAACATGAAAGTGACCGTGAACCCCAACTAACCAATGAGACTCCTCTCCAATATCAACTGGTTGTTGGTGGTAGGCTTTTATTAACGTGAAGTTGACCCCTGAACCCCGACCAATGAACGGGGGGCATCTCCAATATCAACTGGTGTGTGTGGTAGCATTTATTATGTGAAAGTGACAATGAACCCCAACCAATGAGACTCCATCTCCAAAGTCAACTGGTGTGAGTAGGCTTTTATAACGTGAAGTGACAATGAACCCCAACCAAATGAGACTTCCATCTCCAATGTCAACATGTGTGTGGTAGGCTTTGTATTAACATGAAGTGACCGAGAACCCCCCGACAATGAGACTCCATCTCCAATGTCAACTGTTGTGTGGTAGGCTTTTATTAACAGTGAAGTGAACCGTGAACACCCGACCATGAGACCCTCCATCTCCAATATCAACTGTGTGTGGTAGGCTTTATTAACGCGAAGTGAACCGTGAACCCCGACACATGAACTATCCATCTCTCAATATCAAACTGGAGTGGTGGTAGGCTTTTATTAACGTGAAGTGACATGAAAACCCCAACCAAGCGACTCCATCTCCCAATGTCAACTGGTGTGTGGTAGCTTTTATTAACTTGAAGATACCGGAACCCCGACCAAGAGACACCAATCTCAAATATCAACTGGTGTGTGGTAGGCCTTGTGTATTTAACGTGAAGTGACCGTGAACCCCGACCCAATGAGACCCATCTCCAATACAACTGGTGTGTGGAGGCTTTTATTAACGTGAAGTGACGATGAAACCCCAAACCAATGAGACTCATCTCCAAGTCGACTGGTTTGGTAGGCTTTTTATTACCGTGAAGTGACTGTGAACCCCGACCAATGAGACTCCATCCCCAAAGTCGACTGGCATGGTACACCCTGCACTTTAAAGGTGCAATCGCCGATGGTTTTTGAGCTTCTGTCATTATTTTTTCTGTGAAATAAATATCAAGTTGAAATTAAAATCTTCTTTTCCTCTAGTTTGAAGTCACTTTTATTAGAAGTGTCTAGCCTTTGAGATATTTGAAGTGCAAACACTTCCAATTAATTTTGGCAACCATGCCAAAACAGTGCCACCATAAGGCTTCTGCAGTAACTGGTTCTATAATATTAACTGAGTCAACATGCCCTTCTCTGTGCAACAAATGCTTAATAAGTGCATCCGCATCTAAGTCAGATATGTAGAGATCAAATCTAGATAAATATTTATATTTATCGAAACATAGAAGGGAATAATTTAATACTGATTCAATGTAATACAATATGTTTCTGCAGAAGCCTATTGATGTCAGAGTTTTGGTGTGCTTGCCAAAATAATCTACCATGTTTGCACTTCAAATATCTCAGAAGTTAGACATTTAAAAGAACAGTTATTTCAAACTAATGTAAGGTAGTGTAGTAGTCTGTACATGAGCTCTACTACCACGCAGCAAGCAGCCGGGAAGAAAAGTAACTACGCTGTACACCAGCGCAGTACCACGACAAACTGCGCCAGGTGGCGGCACGGGTTAGCCAAACCGGGCAGACCCAACCTGGGCTGCGCCTCTACTGTGGGTGTTGACCCCCCCCCACACACACCATAGAGTCGATGTGGGATCTGGCGAGCAGGGGGCGGTCAGACAACGACTGACCGCCGCGGACAGCAGATGGTTCATAAACCAGTTGAAGCGTACACTAATTGAATCTTGGTGTTCTTCCATGTGTGAGCGTGCGAGTGAGAGTCGGAGGGCCGTGGGCCATTACAGTAGATTATAAGGATAAACCTAATATATTTATCTAACAAAAATGACAGAACCTCAAAAGCATCGGACTATGCATTACTTTAATTAACAGTTTGCTTTCCTAACAGAATTATTGCATATCCACTGGATAAGTAGTTTCTTTTCTTCCTTTATTTAATACAATTTAAAATAACATTGATCACTAATCGTAAATCGATGCAGACTGCAGGGTTATGGTCATATTTCCTAGTCATCAGGTATGACCAAAACCATCTTACAAGGCGCAGTGAAAGATGTGAAGAAGAAACAGTGGACCAAGGAAGAGGTGGGAAGACGACATCGAGGAAATGGACAGACCTGGAGTTTGGCAAGTCCCAGATGGCGGTAAAGAACAGGGAACAATAGAGAAAACTGGTTGCCAAGTCATTCATTGTGCTCCAATGACCATCACATTCAAGGGCTTGATGATGATGATGATGATGATGATGATGATGAACATTGATTGATGCACATATTATGGGAATGCAGTGTGTTTTATTCGTTGCCAGAAAAGAATAGAAATTTCTACTATTGGGTTGGTAGGGGGACATCATAGTTTTTGGAGGGTTGGATGGAGCGCGCAGGCTCAATGGATTGCTAACTTGTGATTGGCTAACAGAGTGATTCAACAAGGGGATCCGTCCAATGAGTGTTGGTGTTTACTGTTTGGTTTAGTTTCTTCTACCCACCAATGTCATCAACAGTTCCAGCTACTCATTCAGCCCCACGTGATTCTATTCTAGGTGCACCTGGGTGACAGTTGCCAGGTGTGATTTGACACTGGCCTGAGAAGCAGTGGCAGCAATAAAATTGCAGAAAAAATAGCAGTGTTTAAAGTTGCATGGTCCGATGAAATATTTATTTTTCAAAACATAAACAAAACATGTATCGTCAGCTTAGATATTGGTGCATTTACTAGTGATTTGGGACAGCATATATAGAATAATCAGTGAATTTACTAAGTTATGTGACCAGGCTATTTTTTATTTAGGTCATTCAACATCACGTGGATATGAAATGTCAATACTGGTCATAGCGAGAGGACTTTTGGAAAGTTTGTCAAAAGTATTTTGGGTTCTTTCAGCTTAAATTGCTTCAAAAAAAAAAAAAAAAAAAAAACAAAACAAAAAAAAAAAAAAAAAAAAAAAAAGACTAAAAATACACCATTTTTCATCAAAATAACTCCGGACTAATGATTAGTAGGTCATAACGATCAATTTGATATATTTATCTAAAAAATAAGACAACAATTCTAATGCGATCGGAACATGCAACTTTAAGAAACTACTAACGGGTAATGTAACTTAATGTAACTAATTATGGGAGTACAACAGGTTAACTACAAAATCATGACCAACATGACTATGTAGGAGTAAGTACATGGCATGACTCCAATGTTCACAGGCAAAATGCTGCCTGATGATGTATATTTCCTTAGTCCAACACAAACAAGTAAAAATATTTAAACCTGTGGAAATTGATACGCTTAACTGCATGATTGTACCTTTAGGCCTGAGTAACAATTAATGAAATTAGCAAGTTAAAATAAAAATACACACACACAAAATAAAGGATTATATGCACATGAGCCGACACAAATTATGATAAAAGCCAGATTTGGACTGTTTGCAATCTACAAACAGTTACAACGTGTACTCAAGAAACAAGAACAAAGCCAAAATTATTACTAAGACAAAATTCAAATGATTTGAATCAAATTGAACTAGTGCTGCCCAGCGGTGAAAACAACTGTTAAGACACTTATTCGTTAACGGCAGAGTAAAGTAATTCATCACATGCAAGAAACCCAGGATGAGAAATCTGTTGTTCCTTATCTCAGCTTGAGGACAGGTTGAAAGTGCAGAGCAGCTGGTACGGCAGATTGCAGAACTGGGACGACCAATGGGCGAGGAATAGCCAAGAGAGTGTTGTGGTCGGAACATGTGTGATGTCATGCTGACGTCAGTCGGTTGGGGTTCACCATCACATTGGTTAAAGCTGCATTGTCCGATGAAGCATCAACTTTCCAAAATGAAAACAATTATCTAGATTTGATCTCTACATATCTGACTTAGATGCGGATGCACTTATTAAGCATTTGTTGCCACATAGAAGGGCATGTAGACTCAGTTAATTTAATAGAACCAGTTACTGCAGAAGCCTATGGTGGCACAGTTTTGGCATGGTTGCCAAAATTAATTGGAAATGTTTGCACTTCAAATATCTCAAAGGCTAGACACTTCAAATAAAAGTTACTTCAAACTAGGAGAAAGTAGATTATAATTTTCAACTTGATATATTTTTCACAGAAAAATGACAGAAGCTCAAAACCATCGGACTATGCACCTTTAAAGTGCAGGGTGTACCACTGCCAGTCGACTTTGGGGATGGAGTCTCATTGGTCGGGGTTCACGGTCACTTCACGTTAATAAAAGCCTACCACACACCAGTTGACATTGGAGATGGAGTCTCATTGGTTGGGGTTCATTGTCACTTCACGTTAATAAAAGCCTACCACACACCAGTTGATATTGGAGATGGAGTCTCATTGGTCGGGGTTCACGGTCACTTCACGTTAATAAAAGCCTACCACACACCAGTTGATATTGGAGATGGAGTCTCATTGGTCGGGGTTCACGGTCACTTCACGTTAATAAAAGCCTACCACACACCAGTTGATATTGGAGATGGAGTCTCATTGGTTGGGGTTCACGGTCACTTCACGTTAATAAAAGCCTACCACACACCAGTTGATATTGGAGATGGAGTCTCATTGGTCGGGGTTCACGGTCACTTCACGTTAATAAAAGCCTACCACACACCAGTTGATATTGGAGATGGAGTCTCATTGGTCGGGGTTCACAGTCACTTTATGTTAATAAAAGCCTACCACACACCAGTTGATATTGGAGATGGAGTCTCATTGGTTGGGGTTCACGATCAGTTCATGTTAATAAAAGCCTACCACACACCAGTTGATATTGGAGATGGAGCCTCATTGGTTGGGAACCAGGATCATATTGATTAAAGCCTGCTACACACTGTGAAAGTATGACGTCTGAACACTTTGACTTCTGGATACTGAATGGTTTATTCACGGCCTAGGGCACGCTTGACCCGCCGGCTAAACTTTCCATAACGTCATCTCATTTGCATAACTCTTTGTCTCAACCTCCGCATCTCGTTAACATGTATTAACCACACACCTTTACGTCTATTAAGCATATATCACATCCCCCCCTCAAAGTATTTCTGAAAGATGAAATATTTCAAAATAACAATGACGACAACACCAAATACTAGTCAAACAAATGCACAATAACATATATGCGTACTTAACTTAACGCAAGTCCTTGCAAATGTCTGAGCGCCCAATGCACTGAAGTCCTTAACTGTCAGGCCATAACGCCTGATGTCATAAAGTGTCCATCATATATCATAAAGCAACGAACATATCTGAAAATACAACTTAATCCTACATGCACATGCTATACGTGTACACACTCAATCTATACTGACCTACTACAGGTCTAACCTGCTCGCTGGCCTTATCAGCCGACCTGACCTACTTAGATTAGCCGCACTGTTTACATTTGGCACTGACGCTGACCCAGTTTGCATCTGCACGACGGGTTCAGGTCGCCCCCCCACAGGCGCCCTGATAATCTGAACCTGGTTACGATACAACATGTTACCTGAATCACAATGGGCTTCTTAACATTGTAATATGACAACACAGGAGCAGTTCTTAACTTCTCCTTCAACTTATCAAACGCGCCCTGCTGTTCGGCTTGCCAGTGCCACACCACGTCCTTTGCGAGGAGTGTGCGTAGTGGTTTGGCTATCTCGGACATGTTGGGTATAAACTTGTGTACATATCCAACCATGCCCAGGAACCTTTGGACGCCTTGTTTGTCACGTGGCTCTGGCATGTCAACTATTGCTTGTATTCTGTCTGGATCAGGCTTCACACCCTGCTGGGTAAGTTGATGACCTACATATTTTACTGTTGTTTTACATAACAAAGATTTAGCATCATTTAACTTCAGATTAACCGACCTAGCTCGGTCCAACATGGCTCGGAGCCGCTCGTTGTGTTCCTCAACCGTTGACCCATATACCAAAATATCGTCCGTGACTATCCCAATACCGGGTATATTGCCCATGACACGGTGCATTTCCTGAATAAAAATGTCACCGGCGGTTTTGATACCAAAAGGCAAACGGGTGTACCTGTACCGGCCCCACGGAGTATTGAACGTGCACAAACGTGAACTTTCGTTATCTAATTCTATATGCCAATACCCGGTCTTTGCATCTAGAACTGACAAATACTTTGCATCTGCCGTTTTGGCAATAATTTCATCAATCGTTTTAGTAGGGAAAGGCCTTCTCTTTATCGCCTTGTTCAACTTAGTCGGATCCAGACAAATCCTAATCTTGATTGGTTTTTTGACAATCGTTATAGAATTAACCCACTCGGTAGGTTCATCTTGTTCAACTATAACACCTAACTCAACCATGCGATCAAGCTCACTGCGTACCTTGCCCTGAATGACAAACGGAATCCGTCTAGGCGGATCAATGACAGATTGAACAGATCTATCGACATGAATGATAGCATTCGCCTTAATCAACCCCAAACCCTGAAAGACATCTTTGTATTCGCTTACCAGCTTCTCCGCCCCAGCGCTGGCACTGTTCGTCGGCCCGGAAATGTTCGTCGGCACGGGAATGTTCGTCGGCTCGGAAATGTTTGTTGGCGCAGCGCAGTGCACCTCATCCACCCGCACCAGCAGATTCAACGTCACACAAGCCTGCTTGCCCAAAATAGGCTGGCAATCTGGTACCACTTGGAACTTGAGCACTCTGTCGTTGACGTCCAGCAGTGCCTCCCCGTCAGGCGCGATCCGGTGACTGGAGAACGTCACCAACGAACACCTGGTGTTCGTCAGGCGCCCCGGAGCCACTCTGTCGAAGACGTACCTCGGCAGCACGTTCGCCTCCGAACTGGTGTCGAGCTTGAACTTGACTGGACAACCGTTCACCCGAACGATCGCGTGCCACAGCTCGGCATCCTGACCAGCACTGCGGTCGACGGCACCGATGAAGAGATCCGTTACCAGGACGCTGACTTCCGCTGGATCCGGGTCTTGCTCAGCATTATGAGGGTCAGGCTCTTCCATGGTAAGCTTGTTGACCCTGCCCAGCCTGCTCCTGCACACCTTACCGAAGCGCCCGATCTTCTTAGAGGCTACACAAGCCTTTCCTTTCTATGGGCAGACTCCCCGGCGGTGTTCATATCCACAGATTTGGCAGCGGATCTTGAACTCTCCAGCCCCGCCGGTATTCCAAGATGGCGATTTCCAAGATGGCGTCGTCGATGACCGAACCACCGGTGCACCGGTACGCACATTAGCATAGTTACGTATGAAATCAATTTCCCTACTTTCCACGTCTGACTTGGTGTCCTCCAACAGCGCAGAGCTAAACTCACTCATCTCACATATACTGACACATTTTTCCAACGTTAACTCTGTAGTTTGCAGCAGTTTGTTCTGTAAATTCACATTCTTTACGCCAGCCACAATCCGATCGCACAATAGCGATTCTTTCACCGTACCATACTCACAATCCTTCACTTTGTCTCTCAATGCCAATATATATGTAGCCATATTTTCTGTCGCCTGATTATGTGAATTAATCTTATATCGTGTGATAATGATACTGCATTTACCAACACAATAAACCCTAAATGCCTCCGTAAGCGGCACGATCTTATCTTGATCAGCGAGAGTGATATCCATATTGGCGAAGACCTTTTGCGCCTCCTTGCCGGCTACGTGAAGAAAGATGCAGCATTGCACTCGTTCTGTCTTCAATACAACACCTGCCGCAGTAGCGTAAATATCATATTCTCTGATCCATGTTTTCCAGTTCGATCTCGCATTGTGGCTGAGGACAAGCTGACCAGGAGGGCGCAAAGCCGGCAACGTATTAGCGGGTGGCATTCTTCCTCATCTGACACCATGTGAAAGTACGACGTCTGAACACTTTGACTTCTGGATACTGAATGGTTTATTCATGGCCTAGGGCACGCTTGACCCGCCGGCTAAACTTTCCATGATGTCATCTCATTTGCATAACTCTTTGTCTCAACCTCCGCATCTCGTTAACATATATTAACTATACACCTGTATGTCTCTTACGCATATATCACACACACCAGCTGATATCGGGGATGCAGCGTCGTCAGTTGGGAGTAAAGTCCAGCACACACCAGCCGACATCTGGAATGGAAACTGGCTGGTTGGGGCACATCATTATGCTAATTAATGTCAGCCGATATCTTGTATGGAACCTGGATGGTTAGGTATCATAACTATACTGATTAAAGTCCGCCACACACCAGCCGATATCGGAGATCTCACAGTCACAATCATTCTGATTGACGCCCGCTATGCACCTGTTGATACAATGGATTGAACCCACTTTTGGGGAGATCACAATCACAATGATTACAGTTTGCAAGAATCCAGCCAATATTGGGTGATGGTGCTTCATAATATAGTTCCGCGAAAAATCTAATGGCCGACAATAGGTCTTTCTCATTCCACTCTTTCTGACCGTATGTCACTTCTAGAAAGATATTCAGTTATAGCGCTCCATACTAATCCTCACCATGCTAGGCTAACATTTTTCTTGAAGATTTATACTGCCCATCATGGATAAATCTGAATAGACTTGTTTTCACCATTAGGCAGTTTGTCGATAGAAAGCCCAAGCCTACACTTTTACCGACCCAAGGGATTTTTAACCTCTCACACCATATAGACATGGTATGAGAGCAACCAGCCTTTGATGACACTGTAAGTTATACACAGCGTTGGAAATCCAAATTGGCAGAGGTGGGGGAGGCATGGGGAATTGAACCACCAACCTTCAGATTAGGCACCCGACCTAGAAAAACGTCAGACACTCTAACCACTCTGCCACAGAGAACATCATTATCTCAACCAATGTTTCTTTTTTTTCTCTTATCTCATTCCTCACCCAGAATTCATATCAATTCTTTGCTCATCATATTGCAATTATTGTCTATCGATTGTGCTCTAACTGTGTTTAATGTGCAGTGGCAATTGTCATTATGGCTGGAAGACGAGTGCATCAGCACTGAAAATATGTTATTCACGGGGAATGAAAGCACTTTCATCCCCTAAAAAAGACGAGAACAATCTGAGTAGTTATGAGCAAGACAGTGGAGATAAGAGCAGAAAGGAGGAAAAGAAACCTGACAAGTCCATGTAGATATCTCTCAATTCATCCCCGTCCTGCTAGAACCTATGATGTTGCCAGGACATAAAACTCCAACAACCAACCAACCTCAATCCATCGAGTCGCCAGTGTAACAAGTACTACCAGGCATGCGGATGGTGGGCGTGCATTGAATAGAAATCCCTGCGATTAAACATAGCAGTCATTATACGCAAATGGATTAAACTAGTCACTAGTGTCACTAGACCTTGATGTAGTAACCATATGCGAATTCGCCTCATTTTTGTATCCATTTAAAATTTATTAAAAAAACACACACAAAAAAACACGACTCTACGAATGTTGAAATTATTTCGCTACGTGACATATAATCTATTCAAAGGTTGACAATGTCTAGTTCTCTATTACTTGGTTATCTGATTTGGAGGAGGACTGAATCCTCTGTTTAACCCCCCCCCCCGCCCCCACCCACCCACCCACCCAAACAGAAAGCTTGTTTTATTTAACAACGCTCCTAGAGCACATTGATTTCTATCATCAGCTATTGGACATCAAACCTATGGTCATTCTAACATATTTCTTTGGAAGAAACCCACTGCCGACACATATAGGCTACTCTTTCCGATAAGCAGCAAGAGTTATTTTATATGCACCCTCCCACAGACAGGACAGCACATACCATGTCTTTGATGAACCAGTTGTAGACCACTGGTTGGAACAGAAAATAACCCAAACTGCAAATGGCTCCACTTAGCAGGATCGATCACATGACCCACACCTTCACAGGTGGACACTCTACTGCCTGAGCTAGGTCCCGCTCCCCCACACCCACACACACATACCCATATATGGCTTAATTAATGCTGCATAGTCCGATGACAACATAACATTTTCAAAACCAAAATAATTATCTAACTTGGATTCTTCATATCTCCCATTGACACTGCTGGACTTATTAAGCATTTGTTGCCACACAGATGGGAATAGTGGGGCAATTGAATAGAACCTAATACTGCAGAAGGCTATGTTGTCAGAATTTTGGCAAGCTTGCCAAAATTAATTTAGCATGGTTGCTCTTCAAATATCTCAAAAGCTACCCACTTAAAATAAAAGTTACTTCAAGCTAAAGTAGGGTACATTATAACGATCAACCTAATGTATTTATCTCACAAAATGTCAAAATGTCAAAAACCATCGGACTATGCAAATTTAAGTTCACCTAATTCGAATTAAAACCAATCGTTCGTTCTGATAATAACACACATCTGCATAGTCCGATGAAGGCATCATATTTTCGAAACCAAACAGCGTACCTAGATTTTATCCTCCATATTCAAATCAGATACCGGTGCATTCACTAAACAGCTATTGGAGTTTGGTGCCCATGTGATACTCTGTAATAGTACGTGAAAATAGGTGAACAACACCTGTGCATACCGAAATTAATTTAGCATGATTTCACTTCAAATATCTCCAAATTTAACCCTTTAAAATAAGGGTTACTTCAAACTAGTGTTACTCATTACTGGCCTGGGCAGGTGTAAAATACTCCGATATTCAGCATAGGGGGAATGCACATGTTCTATTACTGATTGGTGTACGTGACCAGGTGCATGTATGTGTATATATATATATATGTATGGGCTGGTGGTGCCTGAGTGGGATGTAAATATACATAGTGGTGCTGGCAGGTCTGGGTGTGATTGCACTCAGGGCCGACCCCCTCTGCTGGGATAGGGATCACCACAATCAAAAGGTCAAGGTTGGTGATGGCCATGGGGCCATACAGCTTGTGGTGGTGGGCAGACCACTGGTATCCATGAGGACCAGGAATGCTGGATCCCTATTTGTAGGGCCAAGAATGCTTGATTCCCATTGGGGGAAAGGGGTGGGTTGATACTCAACAATGGACTCATGTAACTATATAAGCAATAAACCAGAGGGCTGGACTCTCTCTTCTTCTTTACACTTTATACTCTTCCTTTCTCTTTGTCTGTATCGTTTTCACCATAGCCTGCCTACACAGCCACATATTCGAGCATTCAACTCTACACAGGGATGAACGAGGAAGCAGGGATGAGAATGACATAACTTTATTCTCATGACAATCTACTCCAGCAGCGTTTTTTCGTTTACATTGGTTATGTTGGCCGCGCTAACATAATTAATTCGCTAACGAGACACCGGGCGCTGGGGGTGGGGTGGGGGAGGGGGGGGGGGTGGAGATACGCATGTTTGCGCAGTCGCCGGCTGGAGTTCGGAGTAGATACAGGCGTTGGTTTCCCGCCCTCCCACCCTACATGCTTGGGTTGAGCGCTGCCGATTGATATAACGTCCCCTTGCTAGTTCAGTTTCTATTGCATGATTACTATGTTGTTTACATTATATTCCAGGTCGACCATATCTGCCATTATTATATATGATACATTCAGTGTATCTGACACGTTTCTGATTAGTAGTTAAGAGGCCCTGTCGCCGAATCGCGTTGTGAACATTTACACTTGTGCTGCTTCGGTTAAGGTTTTGTTAATTCTGACAAACCTGGCTACGTGATATACTATAAGAATATCCCAGGTGGGCAGCACTATAAAGTCACCATTAGTGCGCACTGTCACAAGTCAGTATCCATCCTGATATGATCGTAGATGTTGCCAGGATGGTCAAAACCAATCAATCTATTGCAGTAACCATGGTAACTGCAAAGAGAGATATACGTTTTACAATGATAAGCCACAGGTTCATACGGCAACGGATTATCGATATATGTAAAGAGGATTGTACTCCTGTGTTAATCCCCCCCCACTCCCACCCCACCCAAATCCACACACATGCCCACCCACACCACAACCTGTAATGGATATTTGAATAAATACACCAGTATTTTAAACAATATATACTCCTTAAGGCTCATTTATTGGATGTGATTCAAAGAACCCGTCTGGGAACATCTATCCAAATAATGCAGAATAGAATTCATTATTTGTATATATAAAACTGCATCATTACAGAAAACTACCATCGAAGATATGTGCTCTATAATCTATTATGGGAATATAAACAAGGACAATACCCCATAGCAGTTCTCTTCCTTTACTTAGTCTCTGACCTAATCTCATTGAGCTAGTACTACCCAACCTCATATGCCTAGATTAGTTCCTTCATTCTCCACTGCACTGCCACCTGTGAGTGGCTCATGACTGCATGATACCAGCTGCGCCTGGTCACTACCACTGCCGCTCCCGCTCAGCAGGACGGATTTTAAGCGGATTTCATGCTTGAAATCTATCATTCACTGGAGTATATATTCTCTGGTGGGAATATATTATTGCCCACCTAAAATTCGGACTGCTGTGTCATAACGGACGTGTGCCGTGTCCTTAAAAATCTCATGCTTAGCCTTAGATGCTATGAAGGAGAGGTGCCCGAATAGGGCCTTGGCATCTGCAATAGTTACACCATCCAGACCGGCAAACCACCGGCCCGAAGCCTCATATAGTTCTGATAGCGACAGTTTTTTCACCTCCTTCTTCTCCTCAGTGAAGTGTTTTAGGGACCACTTACTTTTTCTCCTCCTTGAGTTGCTCCTGGTACGGCTCCTGGACCCGGACGTGCTGCATGACCGAGAGCGCCTCCTCCGGTGCCGGCTCCTTCGTGAGACCTCCCCGTACGATGAGTGTCCGTTATCCACGACCGGCGATACTGCCGTCGCCGGGGTCTTGTTGGCGGGGGCCGGTCCGGCCTCCGCCGGTGAGGGGGGACCGGGCGCCTCCTGGCCGTCCCGTTCCCGTATGAGCGCGTCCCGGCGCTTAGTGAGGTCGGACATCCTCTTCTCTCTCTCCAGGTTCCTTATTTCCTCCCGCATCAGTTTTTCGTCCTGGTCGATCTCGATGTCCTGGACGTCCTTTGTGATCGCCTCCATTGCCCGGTCCTCCGATCCAGATCCGCCAGACGCCATGTTGATCGCTGACAATTTTCGTGTGACCCTGATCTGCTCACCCGCAGCGTCCTCCCGTTTTACGTCTGGAATACACCTCTGTCCGGTGTGAATTTTCCCACACGGGACACAGAGACTCTCTGACATTACAGCCTATCAGGACTATCCAGGGCTATCCAGGGCTATGCAACTACAGTGTCATAATTAATTAAAATCCGCTTAAAATCCGTCCTGCTGAGCGGGAGCGTCCTGCAGGAGCGGCAGTGGTAGTGACCAGGCGCAGCTGGTATCATGCAGTCATGAGCCACTCACAGGTGGCAGTGCAGTGGAGAATGAAGGAACTCTGGCATCATGCTTGAAATCTATCATTCACTATATATATGCATATAGAATTGCATCATTGTAGAAACAGTAGATGCATATAGAATTACATCATTGCAGAACATAGCCATTCACCACATATGCACATATAGAATTGGATCATTGCAGGAAATTACCATGCACTATACATGCATATAGAATGACAACAGTGTATAACACCACCCTACATATTCACTATATAAGAATATACAACAGTATCATTGTAGAAAACGATCATGCACTATATAAGCATATAGAATCATTTTTGTCGTTACATTAGTTGTTTAAGCAGGGGAAATTTCAATCGTTGATGATTGGTCTTCCTCATTCCAATGCTGCTTGCTCTATCCTAATAATGCCAAGCGCCTGGTTAGGAAGTGACAAGTATCAATTTTTAAGTCATTGGTTTGACTCGACCAGGGTTCCAACCCACGATCTACCAGCACGGGAGACAGACGCTCGAACTTATTTGGCCATCCCGTCTGGTTAACCCTCTGCATTTCATTGCAGGAAATTACCATCCACTATATAGGCATATACAATGACATCATTGTAGAACACTAGCATCCACTCAATATAACTGCATCATTGCAGAACACTACCATTCACTATATATACACATATAATGACATCAGTGTATACAACACCACCATTCACCATATGTGCATATAATAGGATGAAATCATTGTAGAACACTACCAATGTACCATTCACAATATATACATATAAAATGCCATCATTGCAGAACACTACCATTCACTATATATACACATATAATGACATCAGTGTACAACATTACCATTCACCATATGTGCATATAATAGGATGGCATCAGTGTAGAACACTACCATTGAGTACATATGCATACGGGATGAAATCATTGTAGAACACTACCATTCACAATATATACATATAAAATGCCATCATTGTAGAACACTATCATTCACTCTATATGCATATAGAACGCCATCATTGTAGAACACTACCATTCACTATACATGATTATAGAACGACATCATTGTAGAACACTACCATTCACTATACATGCATATAGAACGCCATCAGTGTAGAACACTACCATTCACTATATATGCATATAGAACGGCAGCATTGTAGAACACGACCATTCACTGTACATGCATATAGAACAGCATCATTGTAGAACAATACCATTCACTATATAAGCATATAGAACAACATCAGTGTAGAACATTACCATTCACTATACATGCATATAGAACGGCATCATTGTAGAACACTACCATTCACTATACATGCGTATAAAATGGCATCAGTGTAGAACACTACCATGCACTACACATGAATATAGAACGACATCACTGTAGAACGATACCATTCACTATATAAGCATATAGAACAACATCAGTGTAGAACAGTACCATTCACTATACATGCTTATAGAATGGCATCAGTGTAGAACACTACCATTCACTATACAAGCATATAGAACGGCATCATTGTAGAACAGTGAAAGCTGAAAGCTGAAAGCTTTTCATGAAAGCTGCCTGCAAAAGTGTTGAAGTGCTGCTGGCTTTTGCAAGTTACCAGCGGCACTCTCTCGGGGAGCAAATAGAGGTTTCACACCGGCAAGAACATGTCAAGACAGGCGCAAAACTATTTGTCCCTGCAGTGGCTGGTCGGGAGATGTTGGGAGTTCCATACATCAACCGCCCTTAATGCTGCCACAGTGACATGGTTTTCTGTTTAGGGTTTGCTCCCTTAGCCTTCGGTTCTGTCAAGAACCTGTACCACAAGGCAGTGGTTTAGAACTCTGCAAGGCAGGGGCGTCAAACTCCCTGAGGTATTGCTATACCTGCATACCACATGTAATCAGTGTAGAACACTACAATCAGTGTAGAACACTACCATTCACTATACATGCATATAGAATGGCATCACTGTAGAACGATACCAATCACTATACATGCATATAGAATGGCATCAGTGTAGAACGATACCATTCACTGTACATGCGGGAACGGCATCATTGTAGAACACTACCATTCACTATACATGCATATAGAACAGCATCATTGTAGAACACTACCATTCACTATACATGCATATAGAACCCCATCATTGTAGAACACTACCATTCACTATACATGCATATAGAACAGCATCATTGTAGAACACTACCATTCACTATTTTTGCATATAGAACGACATCAGTGCAGGAAACCATGCTCATCCAGCACTGTCCAGCTTATGGGGCTGTCACACTACGACGTAACGACGTCAACGTAGGGAGAACGTGAAGAACGTTGAACTTCTCGGCGTAGTATGCAAATTTGGGCAGAAGTTGAACGTGGATGCAGCGTAGTGGACGAGAGCGTAACGTTGGTAAAGCGTAGTGATACCGTCAATCCCCGAGAGAGGACAACGTCACTACGTTCACGGAACGTTATGAACGTTATTCCATCGCCAGAAGAACGTTACATGACGTTAGCTATGTCGTGACACGTTGAACGTACGTTGAATGCACGTTCTCCTGACGTTCTCCTGACGTTCTCCTGACGTTCTCGTGACGTTCTCCTGACGTTCCCATTAAGCCTCGTAGGCTTTTGCACTTGGTTTAATGTGGGTCAACGTAGTGGAACGTAGTGGAACGTAGTTGAACGTAGTGAGCAGCGTTGAAATAACGTCCATTTAACGTCATTGACGTTCACTGAACGTGAACAGAACGTACGGCGAACGTAAACCCTTACGTTCGACCTACGTCGAAAGTTTTGAACATGTCCAAAACCTTGACGTAACTCGACGTAACACGACGTAATGTGACGTAGCTCGACGTCATTCTAACGTCATTCTGACGTCATCATGACGTAACCCAACGTCATGACGAAAAATGCCCACGTTTGGCTCACGTTGGCTCGTTACGCCGTAGTGTGACAGGGGTATTACCAACAAAACGGTGATGCCGTTGTGTGTTTCTAATAAAGCAATAGTGGACTACCAGTCAATTCTCCTTGCCACATGCGTTCCTGCACCCAAAAATAGCCTCACTACGAAATATATATCTGTGGCGAACTGGTTAGACTGTCTGTCTTTTTTCTAGGTGGGACTCCTAACCTGAAGGTCAGTGGTTCGTTTCCCCATGCCCCCACTATTGCCAATTTGGATTTCCTCTTCTGTGTATAACTTACAGGGTAATCAAAGGCCAGTTGCTCTCATACCATGTCTATGTGGTGTGGGAGGTTAAAAATCCCTTGGGTCGGTGACAGTGCAGGCTCACGCTTTCCATCGACAAACTGTCTAATGGTGAAAACAAGTATATTCAGACTTATCCATAATAGGCAGTATAAATCTATAATTATATAAGGCTTACCCATCTGTGTAACTTATATAACGCTTACCCAACCATATAACTTATATAATGGTTACCCAACTATATAACTTATATAAGGCTTACCCAGCTGCATAACTTATATAAAACTTACCCAACTATTCGTTAACATAAAACTTTGCTGAAAACAGTGGATATCTAGAATGACTCCTGAACCGTTGACTAATTTTAACATTATTTCCTTTTTCCCCAAGTTCGTTGATTAAGCCGGGGAAATTGTATATATATGTATTGAGTTCCTCAAGCAAGAGTTTTGAAAGTGAGCAGAGTGACAGTTGGCTGACTGTTTAGGAGGTGGGGGAGGAGAGAATGCCCGCTCCCAGGCAAATAACATTGAAGTTAAGGTGGTTAGAGAGAACCATTTAAGGAGCTGCCATTATTTATATCCACATAATAAATTATATAGTACATATATATGTATATGTATATATGCATATATATATATATATATGTATATATATGCATATATATATGTATATATATATATCTAGTATATGAAGTCAGTATCCAGACCAGACGGGATGTCCGAATGAGTTGAGCATCCGTCTCTTGTTTTGGGAGATCAAGGGATCTGAACCCATGAGTTAGTGGGTTTGAACCCTGATCGAGTCACACCAATGACTTAAAAATTGATACTTGTCGCTTCCTAGCCAGGCGCTCGACATTATTAGGATAGGGCAAGGACTGGTTGGCTCAGTATCAGGAAAATGTGACTGAGTGGGATAGCAGGCGGCCTGTTTCTGGCGGCCTGGTCTCCCAATGGGGCAGCACTATAAAGTCGCCATGAGTGCACACTGTCACAAGTCGGTACCCGTCCTGATATGACCTTATATGTTGCTAGGACGTAAAACAAAAAAACAAAAAAAACGTCAGTAGGGCCTATCCGGCGCCAGGTTGACCTGCTCGTCCCACGGTGCGCGCGTTTGCACCGACCGCCGCGCCACCTTCCACTACCAGCATCAGCAGGCATTAGTGGCGAGGTGAGCCGCTCCTCCGGCGAGCGTCAGTCGGGGCACGGTGCATCCAGCTACCAGTCTCTCCCCGCCCCGGCCGTCCCGTCCCGCCAGCCCCGCCTAGACTGACGGACTGTTCCGTCGGGCAGTCGGACGCGCACTCCAGGCAGACAGGAGTCGGGCCAATGCGTGTTGCACACAGACATTGCACACAGACATTGACGCACGACGCGTAGATAGAACTGGGTGGATTGCTGCAGACATCCTGATACAGGATGTATATACAGGACCAAATCCGGACCGGATAACTAAATTTTCTTTATTGTGATTTCTGACTATCACAACAGTGTTCACTGCTGTTATTGTTTGTTGGTGTTTTTTTTTTAAACGGAAGCAGCACTCGAGTTATTCGAGTGAATTTCAGATGAATCCCACCAGGTGATTATTGAGGAACCATCAGAGGTTTGGAGGGAGTTGATGATGAAGATGGTAAGTTTGCTGATCCCGGCGTCCTTGGTGTGTTATCTATGCAGATAATTAGACAGACCCTGTCAATCCCCGGTGCAACCCGAGATACGATGATAAGCTATACAGTACAGTAAGAGACTAGATCACCATTCCAGCCGACTGGGTGCGGTGGCCGAATCGGTAGAGCACAGGCCTCGCGTGCGGAAGATGGGGAGTTCACGAGTTTGGTTTCCGGTCGAGTCAAACCAATGACTTAAAAATTGATACTTGTCGCTTCCTAGCCTAGTGCTCAGCATTATTAGGATAGGGCAAGGGCTGGTTAGCTCGGTGTCAAGATAATGTGATTGAGTGGGATATTGGGTCCTGGTGCCGGCGGCCTGATTTCCCAGTGGGGCAGCACTATAAAATCGCCATGAGTGCGTACTGTCACAAGTCAGTACCCATCCAGATATGACCTTAGATGTTGCTAGGATGTAAAACAACAACAGACAAACAAACCATTCCAGCCACGCGGTGCATTGTAGGATGCGTGGAAGAAAAACAAAACCCCCTCGAAGCACATGCCTAATGCTAAGACACTGGGTGCAGCTATGAAATGTGCTAGTTTCAGCTCATCTCAGCTCTTGTTTGAAACATAGAATACTAACTAAAAATATATATATAATACATTCAACTGTTAATCTTTTATCTAGCATTGCATGTAGATTAGTCTAATAGCAAATCTTATACCATCTGCATTTAAATTTAGTCAAATCTGGGCACTCAAGACTAGTGTTAGAGCCATAGCCACAGTCAGTTTTACTTATTTTATTCCTGTGTTTTTTTTATATCCTATGGTTAATAGCATTTGGTGGGCTAGGAAATGGGTAGGGTTAATCAGATATTGGTTATATATTTTGTTGAAACAAGTTTTTGTTGACACATTTTACATTTTAATATTCAGACCAAGAATTACTTATGTCTAATCAATGGTGATGTAAACATCAGCCTGTAAAGTGACTGAAATTGTATGTTTCTTAGCTCAAAATGCTTAATTATGGGGAGTTGTGGCTTAAACATGTTCGTTATATTATTATATTGCATGCATCCATCCATGTTTCTGCCAAATTGTTTGGTATTCCTATTAATTTTGAATAAAATCCAAATGTTGCCCTACGCGTATCAGCAAACTAAATGGCTGCATGCCTTTGCTTTGCTCTCGGCGCCGTTTCAGCACATGCTCAGTCGGAATGGCGAACTAGTCTATTACTACTCAGGTCAGGATAATGTGACTGAGTGGGATATCGGGCCATGGTGCTGGTGGCCTGGTTTCCCAGTGGGGCAACACTATAAAGTCGCCATGACTGTGCACTGTCACAAGTCGGTAGCCATCCTGATATGACTTTAGATGTTGCTAGAACGTAAAACTGCAAGAACCAACCAACCACAAGGTAAACATCTACCTGAGTAGTAATTATTGTACTGTATAGATTATCAAATTTAGCTATTTTACCCAGCACAACTGAAATGGGTTTCTCAAGTTTCGGGATTGAACTCTTCATACGTTCAATCAATTACAGAATAAGTGAATAATGCTGGATAATTGAAAATAAGTAATTGCAAGGATAATGTACGATAACATGCACCACTCAGCGCTCTCCTATTAAATAAGTAAACAAGTTAATAGCCTGACTGCTGTACCATTGAAACAAGGGGACAGGTTCGCTAGCCAACCATGACCTCTGTACCATCAAAGGTAATGTATGATAATTATAGTGTATTATCTCCTAATATTAATAATGAAAACAATATTGTAGTATAGTAAAGTTCAGACATTCTTTAAGCACTTTAATCTGTGCCAAATATAAATAAAATGTGTGAGTCTGTCTGAGTAAGAAAACTACTGGTACACCTAATCAAATACGATGCACCTTGTTTGCCATTGGGTGGCAGTACTGCATGTTTATTTCCTATATGAAAGCACTGAGTGGCACTTCTTATCATACGTTGTCTTTGGTAATAGCTTAGGTTAATTTATGTTAATATATTAACATCATGTGTTAAGGCAGAGACTAGCACCTATTTCTACCTATATCACCTATATTCTACTAGAAGATAAATATACATTTTCTGTCATATAATCTTATTCATCTAAATAAAGTATGTTCTCAGCATTGAGCCACAAAAAGGAGTGGGATAGATGGTTAAATGATGTCATGAAAGCGTGATAATTGGCCATTTTGAAAGTGTGATAATTGTCCATGTCATTCTTATGCAAAAGGCTAGTAGTATGTTGGCGTTTACAGATATACTTCTTTGGTGTTTTTTGTGTGTATTAAACCAAAACGGTTTATGATGCCTTAGAACTGCAGCCAGAGTATTAGGCAGCACGTGACTATTACAAGCATCTTTTCTAAAGTGTGATGTTTGAGAGAAGAACAGAAGGGAGGAGGGTCTAAACTGTAAACATCATATTGCTAGTTATATAAGTTATGTTTCTCCTATAATCGCTCATTATAAGGTTCAATCAAGGATTTTATACATAAGGATTGCAAAGCGAGGCTGTTTGAGGCTCTCCCGTCCGGAAATATGTCCACCATATTGGAAGCGTTATATTATAACGCTTCCAATATGGTGGACATATTTCCGGATGGGAGAGCCTCAAACAGCCTCGCTTTGCAATCCTTATCTATAAAATCCTTGATTGAACAAGTAGTGGTCTGGTTATCAACACTTACAACATTGTGTTCAAGTGTATGATAGTAAGTGACAACAACGGCGTCATACAATATTGTTTGTTGTTGTTTTACATCCTTGCATCTAAGGTCATATCAGGATGGGTACCGACTTGTGACAGTGCGCACTCATGGTGACTTTATAGTGCTGCCCCACTGGGAGACCAGGCCACCAGCACCATGACCCGATATCCCACTCAGTCACATTATCCTGGCACTGAGCCAACCAGTCCTTGCCCTATCCTAATAATGCAGAGCGCCTGGCTAGGAAGTGACAACCCATGGTGTACCAACACGGGAGACGGATGCTCTAACTCATTCGGTCATCCCGTCTGGTTGCGTCATACAATAAGTTTGGGGCGTGATAAGCGATGGTGAATTTAATAAAGCACAAGGAATTAATTATCAAACGAAAACAGAAAGAACCATTTCATTTCCAATGAAATAAATAGATATGAAAAAAGGAAAAGTGTCAAACAGGAAGAACCATGTACATGACAATATGTGGCAAGACCAGCATGCTGATGATAATATCAACGTTTTGAAACAAAAACAATCATCTAGATTTGATTTTACATATGTAATTTCGATACTGGTGCGTTTATTAAGCATGTGTTGCTGCATGAAATGAGGATATTGAATCAATTTAATAGAACCTGTTACCGTTTAAGACATTGCTATCAGAGTTTTGACGCCCATGTCCAAATTAATTTGGCATGCTTGCAATTAAAATATATAAAAAATGAGTCATTTAATATCAAAGTTACTTTGAAGGTAGGTTATAGCAAAACATTTAATATATTGATCTATGAAATGCGACAGAACCTCAAAACCATCGGATTATGCAACTTTAATAATCATAGTTTAACGTGAGATCTCCTTCAAATTAGGCCAGATATAATGTCCTGTTAATAGTTAGTTTCTACCTGTGCAAACTGGAACCGATAGCTAAAGTCGATCATGATGCCCCCTTGTAAGTGTTTATTTCGGACTCGAGGTAGCGGTCTTTCAACTTTTATATCAACGGTTGACTTGATCTAGTCAGGGTTTTCTCGGCTGTGTCTGGGGCATCAAACTATTTTATTTGAAATTACTAAATTTAATCTTATTTGTTGATCAGACCGAAGGTATTTAAGCTAATCAATATATCAAAATAGTATGGGTGCAAGTGACAGTGACAGTAGTAACGCCTGAAGTTAGGGTCGGGGCCGGTGGTGGCGCCACCAGTTCCCGTATGAGTAAGGACAAATGAAGAGTTCAGGTGCAAAACCACGTGAACGCCCATCTAAAAATGGAGATAAAAATTGGAATCAAACCTTCAAGAAATTAATTTTGTTATATTCCTACTCCTTTGTTCATTGCTCCATAACCATGTGAACTTATGAAAAGTGGAATTTATGACAATTAAAATTATTTTCAAGTAAATATATTTGATTTAAACTACATTTTTAGATTGGCGTTTACATGGGTTTGCACCCGAACTCCTCAAATACATGAAGAGTGCCCATTGGCTAATAATATAACATAATAATAACAAATAATAGAATAATCCCTTCCGCATCTTTATACTCGCATAAAGCTTATGGTTATACATCACATTATACAGAGAGGGGGATATGATTTTAAAAATACAAATACTGCTTATAATAATATGTTTTTTTCCTTAATAATAAAAACAACAACCCACAACATTAAATTGAAATGAGAAACCACGTAATGCTGGATGGTCCGATGAAAACATAACATTTCCGAATCCAGAACACTTAATGTAGATTTCATTCTACATATCAAACTTAGATACTGCTGCACTTATTAGACATTTATCACGATGTAAAAAAACCCGAATACTAAGTCACTGTAATAGAGCCTGTTACTACTGAAGCGTATGGCGTCCAGAACTTCGCGGGGCATACCCAACCCCAATTAATCTAACATGTTTTCAATCCAAATATCTCCAAAATTAGCCTTCGGGTAAATATATGGAACGAAATATCGCGTATAATGACCAAGCTAATACATTTATCTAAAAATGTAAATTCCAGAAACTAAAAATCATCAGACTATGCTACTTTAATTCCTTATTTGGCCACGATGGTTTCATCCAGATTATAGCCCCGTTCACACACGGGCCTTAAGTCGCCTGAACTAGTTTGAACGCTTCATCTAAGTCGACTCAGATCCCATGCGTGAACGCTCCTCTCAGGCGAATTAGGTCTGAGTCGACTCAACTAGTTCGCCTGAAGTAAACCGCTTCGCAAGGTAGATTAGATGAGGCGAACTAGCTTGAGTCAGCCTAAGTGGTTGGTGTGAATGTAACTGGTTTAGTTGAGCCAGCTTAAGCACATGGATGGAAACTGCTTCCTAACAGGTAGTTGCTTTCCTAGTGGTTAGAACACATGTTTGGACCGTCTTACATGTTTGGACCGGCCCATTTCTGTATATATCATATGGTTACTGCTTCCTAACAGGTAGTTGCTTTTGATAGTGGTTGGAGCACATGTTTGGACTGTCGTACTCTTCCCATCTCTTTGTTAGGTATGTTTTTTGTATATGTGTGGATCTATGTGTGGCGTGTGGATGTACCTGTGGATGTATTTGTGGATAGATGTATGTGTGGATACCCATCCTGATATGACCTTAGATGTTGCTAGGATGTAAAACCACAACAAACATCGATCTGAGCCGGTTTAACGCACATGTCTGAATGCGACACACTTTGAAAACTCTGTATGTGTGAACGAGCCGCTAGTTCGACTCATGTAGTACGCCTCATCTAAGTCGACCTAATGCTGTATGTGTGACCACGGCTAATCTAACCATGCTGCTCTCATTCTTTTTTCAGAAAAAAAACAATCTGTTATTGAAAGCAATCAATGCTATTCAAGGGATATTTCTACCAATGCTCAAGACGTCGAGGAAGATATATCAGCTCTCCCCACATCTACCTGCGTAGTGCAAGGTTATTTGGAAGAACACACGCATCCACCTCAGATGTTGCTAGCATGAAAAACTCCAGTCAAGGACTGTATGGCTCACATTCATCTGTTGTATCCTTGAGAATTATTAGCAACTGCCAATAGTTGAAGAGGACATCATCACATCATCAGATCCTGGTCACTATTTGCTAGGCACCTGTTGGGAAAGATAGGTGCATGTATCGCCCTATATATCATGGCTGTGATGCCGGTAACTAGCTGATAGACAATATATTATATTGGTACAGTAAACTAACCCTACTGTATATTCACTTTGCCCCAGCTTACTCCACCCCTCCCCCCTTCCTCCAGCATACCCCACTCCATCCTCCTTCCCCCAGCTTAGTTCAAGGTCCTTTAAAAAGGAAAGATTGTTTTATTTAACGACGCCTCTAAAGCACATTTTATCATTGGCTATTGGAAGTCAAACCTTTGGTCATTCTGACACATTTCTTTAGAGGAAACCTGCTACTGCCACATAGGCTACTCTTTCCGATAAGCAGCAAGGGGTCTTTTATATATTCACTTTCCCACAGACAGGACAGCACATACCACAGCCTTTGATGAACCAGTTGTGGAAAATAATCCAAACTGCAAATAGATCCACTGAGCAGGATCGGTGTGATGACCCACACCGACATAGCTGGACACTCTACCATCTGAGTTACGTCCCACTCCTAGTTCAAGGTCCTTCAAACAATCTAGGTAAATCCCCCTTTCCCCCAGCCTACCTCACTCCTCCTCAATTTCACCGTAAGCCTAACTCAATCAAAACAGACTAACTAACCCCTCCAACTTCCCCAACTCCCGCCAGCCTAGCTCAACCCCCACCCCCACATAGCACCCACACAACCAAGTCACTCTACCTCAGATACACTTTCCATTCACGTCATGATGGTGGAACCGGAAGTGAACGCCAGCGTCCTGTGCACTTCCGGCAAGCTGTGCTTGCAGGCCGCCAACCGCTCCTTGCACCTCTTCTCCGGTCTCCACCTCAGTCCGTCCTACAACCTCAGCGGCGGCGGTCCCGGCATCGGTCTCGGAGGAGGTCCTGGCGGCGGGGGCGGGGCGGGGGTCGGCGGCAGCACTGGGGACTCGGCGATGTCAAGCCCGGCGACGGTGAACCTGCTAGACGACACCTGCCTGCAGGCGTCCATCAACACCTTCCTGCATCGCTACATCACTCCGGTTATAATCTTCGTCGGTGTGCTCGGCAACCTTGTGTCGCTGGCCGTGTTCCGCACATCGCGCCTGCGCAGGCAGACCTCGACGGTTCACCTGTCAGCGTTGGCGCTATCCGACACTGGTTTCCTGCTGACGCTGCTGCTCAGCTGGCTCAGCTGGTTCCGGGTGAATCTAGTGCACCAGCAGCCATGGTGTGTGCTCGTCGTCTACGTGACTTACGTGTGCAGTTTCCTCTCAGTCTGGATCGTCGTCACCTTTACCGTCGAGCGCTTCATCGTCGCCTGCTTCCCGCTACACCGGAAGCGCATCGTGCGTTCGCGCACCACCAAAGTAGTGCTGGTGACGCTGACAGTGCTGGCACTGATCGCCTACTCGTTTGCTCTGTGGATGAACGGCGTCATTGACGTGGGCGGGACGGCAATGTGCGGCTACTACCCACAGTACGAGGGCGCAGTGCGCGTGCTCATGCACGTCGATACGGTCGTCACCTTCATCATCCCCATGATCATCCTCATTGCCCTCAACTCAGCCATTGCCCTGGCCATCTACCGGACTCAGCACAGCCTTGCCGGCGGCGGGGACGGGGTAGGGGGGATGGGGGGGAGCGGCGGAAGATATGGGTATGGATATGGGTATGGGAATAACCGCAGCAGCAATGGCGCCGGGCGACGGACGGTCCTGACCTACTTAGAGCCATCCGAAAGCATCTCCACCTACCGGTCGTTCAGTGTGGATACCACCAATGGCCACGCTCCATCACCACCGGTTTTGCATCGCCATCAACATCAACAACAACACCATCAGCAACACCAGCAGCAGCAGAAGCAGCAGAAGCGCATGCACGACGTGGTCGTCTCACTGTCGTCGTCTGCATCTGCTGCGTCTCCATCCGTGTCTGTGTCTGCACCCGCGTCACCGCCACCGTCGCTGTCGCTGTCGCTGTCGCCAGCGACCTGCTGTAACACTAGCGGCCAGGAGCGTGCCAAGCGCCACATCCGGGCCACGAAGATGCTGCTCGTCGTGTCGACAGTGTTCGTGGCACTGAACCTGCCCGTGCACGCACTGAAGGTGTACGCCGTCATCAGGACCATGGTCGACCCCGGATGGAGGCAGCCACAGGCCGAGCGCCTCTGGACGCACACCTTCGAGTTGGTCTACTACTGCAACTTTGCCATCAACTTCTTTCTCTACTCGCTGTGTGTCCAGAACTTCCGGCGCTGTCTGCTGGCGTGCTGTTCCAAGGCACGGGCTAAAGTCGTCTGCTGGTTGCCGGCCTTCCCGGAGTTCCCGGCGGCCTGAAGAGGAACCGGCGGCGGGAAGGTTGAGACGTCCGGTCAGTTGGACACAAGTCTCTGTCAAGAGGAGCAGCAGTAATAGTAGCAGCTGCAGCAGCAGCAGTAGCAGCAGAACCAGTAGTAGCAGCAGCAGTTGCAGCAGCAGTAGCATCAGCAGTAGTAGTATCAGCAGCAGCAGTAGTATCAGCAGCTGGTGGCCGCTGGTGCTCCGACCAGCATGCGATCACTCGAGGAACCAGCGCAAAAGGAGGCAACAGGCATGTGCAGTGTGGATGACCAACACAAAACTGTGTCTGATTGGCTGCGCATTGTTCACCATGTTACTCTCACGCAGACTGTCAGTGAGCCCTATGTATAGTACGTGTGGCCCAGATACTTGGAATGATAATCGTATTTATATTAATATATTACATATAATATATATATTTGATATATAATATATAATATATATTACATAGTATATATATTATATACATAGTATATGCATTAGAATACATATTATATATACATTATATATATTATATATATTATATATTATATATATTATATATTATATATATTATGTATATTCTATATATTAGATATTATATATAATACATATAGTATATATAATACATATATTATATACATTATATATTATACAAATATATTATAACATTTTATATATTATATAATATACATATTATATGTATATTGTATATATTATATATTATATATAATATATATATAATATATATAATACATATATTATATACATTATATATTATACTTATATATTATATATTATCTATATTATATTATATATTGTATATTATATATATATACACACTGATATATATATATAGTCTTACACAAACCTATGAGCCTATCGGACACATACATTTATTGGATAGCTTCATTGAAAGCAAAAGGACTTATATTTGATACGGGTAATTCTTGCAGAACTTGTATTGACTGCTAATTCAAATTGCGGGACAGTGATTATTCAATGTGATTAGTGGATATTGGAGTTCACTCTAACGTGGTCAATACTAGGCCTTTTTGATATGAGGTATTTAAGGCCGACACCACAGTGTGATAGATAACACAACAAGACTAAAACTAAAAGCCTTTTAGAGTTGACCAGAATTCATCACCATTTGTAAAGGAAAGTTTTGTTTATTTAACGACGCCTCTAGAGCACATTGATTATTATCATTGTCTATTGGACATCAAACATATGGTTATTCTGACATATTTCTTTGGAGGAAACCTGCTACCGACACCAAATACCCTATAATACTAAGACAGCTCACTCAGCCTGTACTGTGTAATCAAAATGATCAAACCCACCACTTGGTGTGCTGGTTGTTCGCTTGGTTAAACAGGTGCTATATTATATGTATTAATGTATATATGAATGTGAAAGATGTGTGATGATGGCGATGCTGATGATGATGCTGATGATGATGTGTATTTGTTCATAGCAATTTCATATTGATGTGTATTCATACTTACCTATCTCATGCATAAGATAATTGTATGTGTTTACATGTGAAACACCAACCAGCAACTGGGCTGCTCAAACCCATCACAATATGGCACTGCGAAATTTACATTACCATAGGAGAGATAGGGAGTGAGCCGTCTTAGTATTATAGGGTCTTTGCCGCCACATAAGTGATCACCAGCACATTATATGTCTTGCAGATATTTTCCGGTTCTGACAAGCTAAGTGGCTTTGTTCATTTGAATACTGGACTATGTATACACATGTACTGAGTAACTTACCAAGCGAAAATATAACGAAAGAAATCCTTTTATTTTTTTTAAAACACCAAAAATCCCACAACTCCCGCTCCCGCTAAAAGAAATCCCCACAAAAACAAACCCTGGGTCCTTGTTTCGTTGTAACTTCCGGTTTGTTGTAACTTCCGGTTTGTTGTGGATTTGCCGCCACCTTCGCCGTTGAGTGGTTTCATTATCGTCTGCTTTCCGCGTCACAGGAAGTAGACGCTGCGCCTGTGCACTGCCGACCATAAACAATCCCGGTGACCCTCATTCTGATTGGTGCCGCAGACCTGCTTTATTTACTTCGTCCTCCTCTCTCGAACGGACAGGTCGTGATTTAAGCCGCACCGACGAGCCAGAGTCAGGGACGAACGATGAGTGAGGGGTGGACAGTGATACTGATAGCTCCGCAGCAAATAACATGATAGCTAGGCTCAGGTTTAGGCCGATAAGTAGGCCGACGGTGACGCTGGTGCAAACCGGTGATATGGCGGGGCCTGCTTGGGAAGGACAGGCAGCCCTGTGATCTCTCAATGTCTCTCTCTATTTATTTACATCAAAACACTCGTCAGGAATATATATATATATATATATATATATGTATATATATTTTACCTCGGTACTACGCCTCTGGCTACTCGTAGCCCAGGGAGAAGGAAGCACATCCAGGTCCAGCAATTAGCATGATCAGCTCACAGCAGGAGGATGTTTGTGATCAGCTCCAGCATTTTTTCTACATTAATAACAAAACCAACCAGGTTAGTATCTTTTAAAATCGATACGTGGGTTCAGTTCAAGTTAGCATTCACATACAAAGAATTGAAAAACTTGTTGATAAGTTATCATGTTTTACAGCTTAGTTTCGATCGTATTACATATGATCGTTAGGACAATGCATCCATTGTTTGGTTATTAATGAAGCCGCCTGTTGCCGAACGGAGAGATGTTTGGCAAGAGCCCCTTACATTGCTAGGATTTATTCCTGGGTCTCGTTAAGATTCCCCAATTGTGGTTCTCATTAGGCGTACCTCTGAGTCCTATAGTATTTTCTTCAACTTGTTGGTGAAGAAAGCCACAGGGGGAGAAGTTTATAGGTACTTACAGTGTGGGAGGTTACCGCTACACTGGTCCATACCCATCGTTTGGATCGGTTGGGTTGACATACCATCAGACTGCGACTGTCTATTAGCCACATGCCTGCGTTAAAAACTGTTTGAACGCCATAATACACACCTAGTATAATTATACTCTAATTATCAGTGTGATATTCAGCTCTAGCGAAAGCTACTCTCAGGGGACTCTTTCTCAGCAGCAATATGTATATACACAGTGAAACCTCTCTTACCGTCCACCTCCACATTGTAAGCATATTCTAACTCCCTAAACCGAGCACCCCCCTAAATGGACCACTTAAAGTTGGTCCTAAGGTCGGTCGATTTAGAGAGGTTTTACTGTACGTATATACATACACATATCTACATATATACGTATACGGTCATGTGCAGTAGATAAATAGTTCATCTATAGATATATAATTCACTTATTTAATATACGAGGTATTAGCGGATTGGTCTTGTTTTGTTGTTTCATATATTGCTATATATATATATAGCATGGCCGTATATATATATATATATATATAATATATATATATATTTTTATATATATATATATATATATATATATATATACAAATATCAATTGTGTAAGTCATTGGCTTGACTCGACCGGGATTCGAACTTCTTACCTTCTGGCCGGGAAGCCTGAGCTCTACCGATTCAGCCACCGTGTTCCATGAGTGCTTACATATAATTCTCTCTCTATATATAGAATACCTGGTATTATAAATGTATATATAGTTAGTATAATATTATACAGGTATAAATCTTCGGCAAGAGGTATTATTATTTAACCTAATATTGTACCCGTTTATTGATTTAAGTATGAACCCATGCGCTATCGGCCAGGCTGCCTATCCAGAAGCTGAGGGACTTTAGGGCTACGGTGGCGCCACCACCGTCGATCCTTGGTACTTGAGAACTAACAGAGGCATAATCACTAGACGCGAAAAGTTAACCAGTATATATATCTTAACATATATATACTGCCCAGTACTCTCTATGTATATATTATATAGATAGAGACCACGTGACAAGATATGTATGTATATATATATATATATATATACATAAAGATATATATATATATATATATATATTCCTGGCGAGTACTTTGATGTATATAGAGAGAGGCAGGGATAATACCTGGCAGTACACATATACACATGTACATATTCCACTGCTGTGTATAACTTACAGCGTCATCAAAGGCCGGTTGCTCTCATACCATGTCTATGTGGTGTGGGAGGTTAAAAATCCCTTGGATTGGTAAAAGCGTAGGCTCGGGCTTTCTATCGACCAGCAGTGGAATGAGGAAGACCAGTCGTCTATGATTGAAATTTCCCCTGCTTAAACAACTAATGGACCAACAACAAAAAAGTGAGCAGAGTGACAGTTGGCTCACGGTATAGGAGGCGGGGGAGTAGAGAATGCCCCGCTCCGCAGCAAATAACATGGAAGTTAGGATGGTTAGAGAGAAACATTTAAGGGGCTGCCGTTATTTATATCCACATAATAAATGGTATAGTATATATATGTATATATGTATGTATATGTATATATATGTATATATGTATACATAGGCATATATATGTATATATATATATTTATATATATCTGTATATATATGTATATGTATATATATGTATATATATGTATATGTATATCCGAGCGAGTGGAGTGTCAAGCCCCGGACAGGAGGTGGAGCAGTGCATGCCGGCACCCCCCCCCCTCCCAAAAAGGGGGTGGGGTGGAGAGGAGGCACTACAGAGTGTATTACAGGCAATAAGGGGCTTATCACTATCCAAATATATGTAGCCCTTTTTCTTTGCTACTACAAAATGAAGATATTGAAATAAATTATTTTATCTAAGGAAATAAGACAAATTGGCTTCAGAATTTTGTAGTTGATTACGACATACTTTAAAAGGCTTCACACTGAAGAGGTTCTATTCATGATGTTTCTCTAACTTAGAGTCTAGGTCGTCAAGAAAATCGGAAGTTACTGAATCTTTCTCACCGAATATGTGTCTGGATTATGTTCTTTGCTGCAACTTCATTAGCATAATGTTAATGACTGAACCATGTCTTCACATTGTAGACTTCTCATTTATGAAGCTCCTCTATGTCAAGAAAACCGGAAGTTCTTGAATATTGATGGATATACAACAACAAATGCACTATGTTCTCTGCTGCAACTTCATTCTCATAGAGCTAATGACTGAACCAGTCCAAAGTGTATATCTGTCTTTCAGAAAGAACAGTCATTATTTGGCATGTAGGAAACAGCAGCATCTCTTTGTGAATTTAAATCTGTTCTCATGACTCAGCTTGTTAAAGCTGGATATTTTTCTAAACCAATACATTTATCTAGATTTTATTATATGTATCCAACTTAGGGCACTAATTGAGCATATGTTGCTGTCTAGATGGGATTACTATGTGGTTTTAATATGTGTTCTCTGTGGTGGAGTGGTTAGAGTGTCTGACTTTTTTCTAGGTCAGACTCCTAATCTGAGGGTCGGTGGTTCGATTCCCCATGCCCCCAGCTCTGCCAATTTGGATTTCCACCGCTGTGTATAACTTACAGCGTCATCAAAGGCCGGTTGCTCTCATACGATGTCTATGTAGTGTGGGAGGTTAAAAATCCCTTGGGTCGGTAAAAGTGTAGGCTTGGGCTTTCTATCGACCAGCAGTGGAATGAGGAAGACCAGTCGTCTATGACTGAAATTTCCCCTGCTTAAACAACTAATGGACCAAAAAATATAAATAAAAAATAGAACAAATTACTGCTGAAGCCTATTTTGTCTGAATTGTGATGTGGATGCCAATATTAATTTGGCATATTCTCACTTCTAAATTAGTCATTTATAATAAAAGGTTGCTTCAAAGTAAGATAAGGTAGATCATACCGAAACCATTTATTATATTTCTTCTCAGAAAATGGCAGAAACTGAAAACCATGGGACTACGCAATTTTAAGGTCACTTTTTATATGATGAATGAAAGCATTTGTATAAATATTATAAGAATGGAACGGCTTTGATATGGTTGTATGGGTTTGGTAGCTTGAGCAGCTTGGGGATCCGTTGTCCCTCTTGGCAGGTAAGCCTAGTAGGGGTGATGAAGGGGTTTTTAAGAAGTCACTTAGTGCCTCAGAGCTTTATTCTAAAAATATGAGGCATCATATTTGCATTGGTCTTGGTTTGTCTGCACTGGACAATCGTAAATAAAAGGTCTCTATATCCTTCAATTATTCTGACTAAGTTATAAATATATCGTATCATTTTATTGTACAACACCTTAGAGTGGTCTCCGTTTGTCTGCACGCTCAATTAAACATGTAAGATTGTTATTAATCTTTTGTGGAAAATAAATGTTCTGCAACTACAAAGCCCCCCACTGAGAAAACTGACGATGGCTACTGTTATACTGGCACATTTAATATATATGTGTCAGAGACTTTACTTATTTACGATTTACATTCCAAACCTGGACAGTGTACAGGCGACAGGTGAAAAAGCTGCATGCCTTCATAATGCGACATCTGCGTTCAATCATGAGGCTAACCTGGAAGGACAAAGTGACAAATAAGGAAGTATTCGAACGGACGGGGCTGCCCTCTATGGAAGATCTTCTGATCAAAAAGAATCTCTGGTGGACTGGACACCTAATGAGGATGTCATCAGACAGGCTACCAAAGCAGATCCTCTATTCTCAACTGTCTTCTGGTTAAAGAAAGAGAGGGCGCCTGCGTCTCCGGTTCAAGGATACCATCAAGAGAAACCTGAAGCTGAGAGACATTAAGACCGACTCATGGACATCAATCTCACAGAAGAGAGCTAAATGGAGAGCGGCAGTCAAGTAATGAAAGCAGTCTTTGTCGCATCGCGACCGACAGCATGATGATGATGACATTCCAAACCTACGAATACCCAATGCTCAAAGAGTGTGCCTCTTTTGTGCAACTGTTGTGATATTTGTTGTTCGTTTCTTACACATGTAAAAGTAGTAGTAATCATTTTCATTGTAATAAAGTCACAATTACAGCAGGTGATCCGGATTTGCCGGATATATAGCCCGTTTGATATGGTACCACAAGAAATGAATTGAAAAAATAGTACTGTGAAATAGTCCAGGCTGCCTGTGTGGCACCGCGTGGAGCTTTTATACTCAAAGCATTGTTATCGGCAGGGTGGCGTCAATTCAATTATTCAATTCTTTTATTTTAACTCTCTGCAATGTATCTTTACAATAAACTGAGGTGATACAATAAATGCATACAAATTCCTTACAGACATAAAGGATCCCAGAAAAGCGATGCTTATCTAGCTGGTCTCCATGATGTGAATGAACAAGTGATGACAATAACAAATGATTAAACTTAAGCTACATTTTTAACTAATCAGTAAAAGTGCTGGTTGGGTTCCCAGGTTGGAGGTTGCTGTTTCGAACCCCGGCTGAGTCAAACCTATGACTTACAAAATGGATACTTGTCGCTACCTCGCCTCAAGCTCAGCATTGATAGGATAATGCATGGCTTGTTGGTACATTAGTTGATTAAGCGGGGGGGGGTTAATTGCGGATAATTGAATCGCGAACAATTGGTCTTACCCATTCCACTCCTCCTTGCCCTATCCTATTAATCTGATTATTTAAGCCATCGGTTTGACTAGGTCAGTGATCGAACCGAAGTTGTGTTTGGCGTTCTCTGTGGCGGAGTGGTTAAAGTGTCTGACTTTTTTCTAGGTCAGACTCCTAATCTGAGGGTTGGCGGTTCGAATCCCTGTGCCCCCAGCTCTGCCAATTTGGATTTCCACCACTGTGTATAACTTACAGCGTCATCAAAGGCCGGTTGCTCTCATACCATTTCTATGTGGTGTGGGAGGTTAAAAATCCCTTGGGTCGGTAAAAGTGTAGGCTCGGGCTTTCTATCGACCAGCAGTGGAGTGGGGAAGACCAGTCGTCTGTGATTGGGATTTCCCCTGCTTGGGACAACTATTGTACCAAAAAAAAAAAAAAGAGAGACAAATAAGTGTTCACACTTCCTGTCTACTATTCGCTATATCGCTAAATCCCAGGACCCATTACAATGGGAACCTAGCACTCAACTTATTCAGCCATCCCTCCGGAAATTGACTACCTTACTTGTCCCCCTTGCCTGCTACTAACGCTTCTGGGAGATTTCAGACGTATCACACATAGCTGACTATAGGCGCCCACGAAGATCATCCCATGGTCTGTCTGCCCATGCGCATGCGCACCTTGACGAACCCACGGGAAATGACTTAGCACTTAAGAGATTATTCACAAATATCAGCCCCATATTCAATCAGATATATGGCTGTTTTGTGTGGGTTGTTTTTTTTAATCATGAAAATGATACGGGTATTAATTACCAATATTATTGGTATCTCAGGATATTATACATAGTGCATATATTCCCTCAAACAACAATTGTGAGATATACAAAAGAAAGCTGAGCCACGTTATTACTTTAAATGTGTAACTGGCCTGCATGGTATGCATGCAAATAATGATATTGTGTGCTGCATAAAGGCCCTGTCACACCTCACCGGATTGGGGGAAATGGACAGAAACCGAACAAAGTCCGGTTTGTTTCCACACAAAGTTTTGAACATGCACAAAACTAGAAATGGATGTCACCGGATTGACGTCTAGTTCTTGTCCGGTTTGACTTTGTTTCGTCCGTTGGCTATCCATTCATGTCCGTTTCATGTCCGTTTCATGTCTTTTTCATGTCCATTTCATGTCCGTTCGTCCAGCGGCCATTGACTCGATAGTGCAACATTTTGACTCATTTTAATACATTTTGATACATATCACCACTGGACTAGACAATTCTGTCCGTTGCTCAATCCAGCGAGGTGTGACAGCCGCTTAAGTAAAATACAAAAGCATAGCACGATGTCATATTGAATGTACTGTACATGTTAAGAGTCAGGTGATATTGTCTGATAAAATGTTTTGTATACCTGATTAAACGTCGAATTACATAACATTACATGCTTTTATTGTTTTTATTGATTTTTTAAATATCTGCGTTAATACATGCTTCCAGTGACATCGATGGTCAGCGAACCCGACATAATGTGCATGGTTTATTTTGTTCAATGTGGTTGTCCCTCTGATGATATGACACCTGATATATTAAGATAACATTGGGGTATGGATGCAGATTTGTCCTTCGAGTACATGTACTACTGCATTGGGGTACTCATACTACTATATTTGTAATCAGAATCCTGTCCCACTTCACTTTGAAAACATTTCCTTATATTCAGGGCTGAGTATAAGATGATGATTTAAAGACGCATAGTCTGATGAAGTATCCCATCTTCAAAACCAAAACAATTATCTAGATTCCATTCTACTTATCAACCATAGATGCTGATTCACTTATTAAACATTTATTGCTACATAGAAGTCTCTGTTGAGTTAATTTAATATAACCTGTTACTGCAGAAGCATATGGTGTCAGAGTTTTGGCGTGCTTGCCAAAACTAATTTGGCATATTTCCAATTTTAATATCTCAAAAGTTAGCCATTTAAAATAAAAGGTACTTCAAACTAGAGTACGGTAGATAATAACAAACTAATTGAATATTTGTATTCCATAAAAATGACAGAAACTCAAAACCATCAGACTTTGCAACTTTAAAGGACATTATTGAGAGGGTTAAAGTACATACATGAGTTGGGAAAGGGTTAAATTGATCAAATAGATGGCGCCACCTACATCTGCAGCTCTTATTGTGGGTGTAGGTGGGAGGGGGCAGGGTTAGCCAATATGGGAGAACAGTGGAGGTAGCAGCTACTAGGGATAGCTGTGTCTGGAGGGTTATATAACATAGGGCAGACACTAGTAAGAGTAGGAGGTATTAGCGGATTAAAGCTGCATAGTCCAATGAAATATAAAAATTTCAAAACCAAACCAATTATCTAGATTTTATTTTACATATCTAACTTAGATACTGATGCACTTATTAAGCATTTGTTTCTGCAGAGAAGGCAATACTGAGTCAATTTAATAGAACCTGTTACTGCAGAAGTCTATGGTGTCAGAGTTTTGGCAAGCTTGCCAAAATTAATTTTCCATGTTTGCACTCAAAATATCTCAAAAGTTTACTATTTTACTTTGAAATAATGTAAAGTTGATACTAGTGATCGATCTAATATATTTATCTCAGAAAAAAATACAGAAATTCAAAACCATGGGACTATGCAACTTTAAGTTAGGTGGGAACATTGGGGTATCAATTATAATTATGGAGTGGAACATTTAGGCTGCACCAATGGATGCATAACCGATCATCTGCATCTACAACTACAATACTACTATAGCCTCAGCGTAAGCATGACTGACAACATATAAAAGATGTATAATGTGTGATATTAAATACCCGATGAGAAGGTTTTAACCAGAATTGTCACTTCATCTTCATCAGTCATCTTATTTCTGGGTGAGGTATGTGTCTAGCTATTTTCACTATTGTCACTTAGTATATACTATGGTTAGAAGTATCAAGGATCATAGTCAGTTAGACCACGATGACCTAGATCCATATTTATATTTCATACAGGTGCTCATGATGAATTCCTGTACACCACCATTCTACATGCAAAATAAGAAATACAAATGAAAACCTCCAACCTGACCTGGACAAATTGAAATGGGTGGATGCAAAACAAATATTTTGTTGATGTGTCCTTATAATAGGCATTTAATACATGAAGAAACATATACGTACACTATCTAGTGGAAGGCCGCTATTCTCAAGTTGATGTGGTTTCCGAAGAGAGCTTTGTGAAACTAAGACAGTTAAAATAAGGAGAGCCAATGTTGAATGGTTGGTTGGATGGTTGTTGGAGTTGTTTGTCCTGGCAACATCTAAGGTCATATCAGGATAGGTACGGACTTGTGACAGTACACACTCATGGTGACTCTATAGTGCTGTCCCACTGGGAAACCAGGCCACCAGCATATGACCTGATAAGTCATATCCCACTCAGTCACATTTTCCTGACACTGAGGCAACCAGTCCTTGCCCTATCCTAATTATGGCGAGCGCCTGGATAGGAAGTGACAAGAATTAATTTTCTTGTCATTCGCTTGACTGGACGAGGGTTCGAACCCGTGATCTACCAAAACGGGAGACGGACGCTCAACTCATTCGGCATATCCTTGTAATGCTGAATGCCAGACTAGGTAGCGACAATCATGAATTGTTATGCCCTTGATTTGACTCAACCGGGGGTTTTGAATCACACAATGTGCCAAAATGCAGGCAGACGCTCAACTCATTCAGCCATCTGTGTACCATTCATTAACCCCAGTAGACGGCATGTCCTACATCCTATCGTATTATCACCGTACAGCGGATCTCTCTAGCTCGGGTTCTTCACCCCACGTCAAAACTGACAAGGAGTGGGTATCATTTTCGCATTTCCGGGTCTTGTCTCGGTCATGCCAATGCCAGCGGAACAAACCGTAGCAGACAGATAATTAGCGCCACAGCGCACTGCTCCGAGTTTGGTCGGCCTGCTGTCACACTTTATTGACACCGTCTTGCCATCCAACACGCCACTGACTTCCGGGTCAATCAGAGAGTGCTACTTCAGAGTCAATCAGAGAGAACTACTTCTGGGTTATTCAGAGATTGGTACTTCAAGGTCAATCAGAGAGAACTACTTCTGGGTTATTCAGAGAGTGCTACTTCAGGGTTAATCAGAGTGTTTATTCTGGGTCAACCAGAGAGCAAGCACTCTTTCCGGGTCAACTAGAGAGGGTTACTTCCGGGTCAATCAGACAGTACTACTTCCAGGCCAACCAAAGACTGTTCCTTCTGGGTCAACCAGAAAGAACTATTTTCGGGTCAACTAGAGAGGTTTACTTCCGGTCTACTTCCGGGTCAGCCAGAGAGAGTTACTTCCAGGTCAACCAGAGAGCACTACTTCCGAATATATCAATCAGTGAGAGAGGCAAGTGCATACAAGTACTTAGGAACAGTGATTGATTCTACATTAAATGGGAATCAACAGCTGGCTAGACTAACTCAATCATTGGCCCTAAAAATGACTAAAATCAGGAAGATATGGAGCTTCATAAGCGAAAACACTGCCCTACTGCTATATAAATCAACAGTTCTACCAATAAGAGATGATAATGATTGATTGGACAAAACACTAAGTGTAAAGGAAATGCATGACAAAGCAAACCTAGATTACCTAATGGTTAGAAGAGATTTACATCTTCTATCACTTATGTACATAGAGCCAGAGAGGTCCAATATGTAGACAACACAAAAAGGAATACTAGATGGACTGATTCCACTCCATTAAAAGTCCCCAAGCCTTCCACAAACAAACTAATTAAAGCACCACTTTATAAAGGCAGCATGATGTGGAACAACCTACAAGCCAGAACGAGGGCAGCGTCCTCTTACCTAGAATTTAAAAAACTCACTAAGAGTACATCGGATTGGGCAGGCCCTTATGCAGTCACATTGAAGTATGTTCCGTGGCGTTACCATATCGTAAGTGGCAGACCACTGAACCCTCAGCCTCAGTTCTCCCCACCCCCTTTATTTGTTGCTGTTCCTCCATTATTTCCAGCTAACCATATGCAATGACATAGACGGTCCTAATAAAAATGTAAAATTTCAGACCTAAATGCACTGGGATTGTTCCCACTGCTTCACTGGTCACAGCTGGTCCAGTGTATTATTAACAACCCCACCCCAACAACATGATTCATAAACTCACATAACTAATTACACGAGAATAACACTAGAATATCTCTCACAGACTGACATTTATATACCGCTTGCCTAACTCCAACTGAACATTAAAACTGACTACAACTTTACCAACTTAATACAGAAGATAACTTCTGCTTATATTCTAAATACTGTGTAAATACACACATTGATCTGAGCAATATTGATCTTGTTATATGACACTACTGGTACCATATTGCTATAGAACTTTTGGGTTACAGAATTTCATTGCGTTATAATGCTGCAAATTGTGTATTCAACAGTTATTATATACCTTATTCTATATACCTTTTGTGTAAATAACCCTGAATTGAAAAATGGCTGGAGGACCAGTGCTTCAGCAGTGACAAAAGACTTATTCAGCAGAATAAACATATTTACCACACACACAAAAAGAGTTACTTCAGGGTCAACCAACCAGAGTACTACTTCTGGGTCAATGAGCTAGGGTTACCTCCGGGTCAACCAGAGAGCACTACTTCCAGATCAACCAGACAGCGCTACCTTTGGATCAATCAAAGAGCTACCTCCGGTCATTCAAAGATTCAAGCATTACTTCCGGGTCAATCACTTGAATCAGAGAGTCCTACTTCTAGGTCACTCGGAGAGGGCTGGCATCCATCACATCATTCATATCTCATAGAGTGGATAGTGCATTTATGAGCAGAAACCCTATTTGATTTAGAAACAGCGCTTAGATTTTGGGTTCATATTAAGGTTAAAGTCAAGCTTTGCTTTTTGGTTTCGCATTGGACTCTACAATGTGTTACTAAGTAGAAGGGCATACTAAGTCAATTTAATAGAAGCGGTTACTGCTGAAGCCTACCAGGTCAGAGTTTTGACAAGTATGCGCACACATATTTAGCATGTTTACACTTCAGATATCTCCCAAGTTAGTCATTTTAAAGCAAAGGTTCTTCCATCTAAGGCAAGGTAGATTATAATCATCAGCATAATATATTTATATAAGAAAATTACAGAAACTGAAAATTGCCGGACTATGCAACTTTAAACAGGCAACATTTCAGTCGTGTGCAATTGGTCCTCCTCATTCCACTCCTCCATACACTGTTATGTATTGTATTGAGGCTCGGCAGGCCAGGAACCAGCCAGGAACCAGCCGGGACCAGCGACACGAGAGACCAGTGTAGACTAACGCTGGTGGTAATAAAGCATTGAGTAACCAGACGTCAATGTGTGTGGTCGTTCCTCACTCAATCACATTACAAACCCTATCCTAGTACTGTTAAATATCAGGATAGGTAGTGACATGTGTAGATTTCTAGGATATTGGTTTGACTCAGCCATCATTTAAACCCAGGATTGAGCTGGTAGCCAAGGCGCTCTAGCCCATTGTAGTGAGCAAATAACAAAGCGAGTATAGGCAAACCTAAGAACTGCTCCTCCCACAGGCTGGAGCATGTCGGCCTGCTGGCCCGCAATTACACAGTTATATAATAATAACACTCAGTTGTATATCGTCATCAGTGGCCTTTGTATATTAACTAACCCTGCTGATATACAGTAACACAAACATATATATGGTTAATAGCATACAGGCAATACAAGTGGACGCCATTCAAAATAATATTCGCATAACGAGTTATACATCAGGATAAATGCACCAGTATCTAAGTAATATATGTCGATTAAGATTTAGATAATTACCGTAGTTTTGAAATGATGTTTTCATCGGACTCTGCAGCTATAACAACAACAGAACATGTGATGTGTGACGTCATAGGAAAAACCTCCATAGAACTGCTAATTCTGCATCCGCCATTGAGGGCGTGCTTGCTGTTCAGATCGCTCTCTGATTTACCCCCCCCCCCCTTGCCACCTTCTCCGCCCCCCGCCCCCACTACACCCATGCCTTTCCGTCAGCAATCTCCGCCATTACGCAATGGGTCGGTGTTAGTTCTTAACCCCCTCCCCCCCCCACCTACACACACACCACCTCTGCATTCCTCAACACACACACACTAACACATTTCTGCCAGTCCATTTCCTGCTTCCCCCTTGCACCACCTCACCCCACCTCCCCACACGTCCCCACACCTCCCCACACCAGTCTGCAGATAGCTTCTTCTGCAGGGGCTGGACACGTGATAATGGTTGGTTGTTGGAGTGTTACACCATAGAGACATCTGAGGTCATATCAGGACAGGTACCGACTTGTGACAGTGCGCACTCATGGCGACTTTATAGCGCTACCCCATTGGCAGACCAGGCCACCCACAGCATGACCCGATATCCCACTCAGTCACATTATCCTTACACTGAGCCAACCAGTCCTTGCTCTATCCTAATAATTCCGAGCGCCTGGCTAGGAAGCGACAAGTATAATTTGTTAAGTCATTTGAAAGGTGATAAAGGACGAATGATAACACCCCACACTCCCTAATACACATTAGTGAATTCTTTAAATATATATTTGTTTTGTCATATTGCTTGATGAAAATTGCAATAACAAAATCTATATAATTTTGGAAATTCTACAATCTATCCTACATATCCGATTTTGACACGGGTATATCTGTGTGGCGGTCTAGAAAAACCCACTATTTTGTCCAAATTTGACAGATGCTTTATCTTATGTTGATTTCTGAATCTACAAATTCAGCAAGACACAAATCTGTTGGAAGTTTTTTTCAAGTATCTTTTGTGGAACTGAAGTTGGTCATGTTGCTTCCGGGTACTCTTCAGCTCGACCTATTACCATCTAGGCCCCCTTTTAAATATAGGCGGCCCGGCTAACCAACTCCAGGTGGTGACACCGCGCCCGTGAGCTGGTAGCCGCTACTTGTACCCATGACCCCTCTCTGATGTCACCTCTGGTCCACCACCCCGACAACGGCACTTCACCATCAGATGGCAAACCGACAATACCACCCGCATTTTATCTCTAGTCTGATCTCCAACCGCACGATGCCTCAACGCAAAACCACTTGACACACCACAGCGGCCGCTACCGTAGCCGCCACTCAAGACGCCACCACCGCTGACACTGCACAAAAGGCTAAACAATGCGGCCACCCATGCTCGGTAATAGCGAAGAAAACCACTAAACCTGCTTCACACGACGACACTAGCAGTGATGATGGGTCTAGGGTGGCGCAACTAACACTGCTGCGACAATCCATTACTGACTCAATCAAACAACAAGTACAGTTTGCGAAAACAATGAGCGACCAGTTGGTCCAAGAGCAACTCGTCCAATGACAGGTCTGTTGCGAAACAGAGAAGACGTGCCGTGAAGGACTCCTCCTGATCACCGGACAACCGACTCACAGTGCAGCAGGGTCCGAGCCGGGAGAGCGCGCCAAGACAGATCGAGCTCCGACAAGCGGAGCAGATGCAGGAGAAGCAAACAGACACACCACACACTCACCTCCTCGTCTAGCAATGATGACTCACGCCACCAGGACCTGGTGGAAGCCATAATTGACTCCAACTCCGCTGGCAGAACAAAGAAGAGAGGTAGGAAGCCCCTTATACCCCATACCTATGTCAACCGCAATGAAGGAAAAGGCAAGGTGCCCCTTGGAGAAAGTAACTGGCACAAGTATTTTGCGGCAATCCCTGCTAAGGACCCAAAAGTCCCCCAATCCTGGGTTAAACCGATGCTAGACCATCAAGACCAGATCTTGGGCAATCAATAAAAGACCTGCAATGCGGAGCTTGCCTGTCAGGGATACGCAAAGAGGAGGAAAAAAGATCCTCAAAATCTGACTACTCGTACCGAGGCCAGAACTACCGAAGCGACGAACATACAGCCACAACACGTTCAAGTGTAACCCCCTTCAAGTGGAACTCCCTTCAAGTGGTGCCCCCTTCAAGTGGCGCCGCTTCAAGTGGAGCCCCTTCAAGTCGTGTCACTTTCAAGTGGCATCCATTTTAAGTGGCACCCCCCTTCAAGTGGTGCTCCCTTCAAGTGCCACCCCCTTCAAGTGGCACCCTCTTCAAGTGGTGCCCCCTTCAGTGGTGCCCCCTTCAGTGGTGCCCCCTTCAAGTGGCACCCCCTTCAAGTGGAGCCCCTTCAAGTGGTGCCCCTTTCAAGTGGCATCCCTTTCAAGTAGCATCCCTTTCAAGGGGTGTCCCTTTCAAGTGGAGCCCCTTCTAGTGGCACCCCTTCAAGTGGAACCCCCTTCAAGTAGCACCCCCTTCACGTGGTGCCCCCTTCACAAGTGGTGCCCCCTTCAAGTGGCACCCCTTCAAGCAGTGTCCCTTTCAAGTGGCGTCCCTTTCAAGTGGTGCCCCTTCAAGTGGCGCCCCATTCAAGGGGTGCCCCTTCAAGTGGAGCCCCTTCAAGGGGTGCCCCTTCAAGTGGTACCCCCTTCAAATGGTACCCCCTTCAAGTGGCGCCCCTTCAAGTGGAGCCTCTTCAAGTGGCATTCCTTTCAAGTGGCACTCCCTTCAAGTGGTGCCCCCATTGAAGTGGTGCGCCCTTCAAGTGGAGCCCCTTCAAGTGGAACATGCAAGTTGTTCCCCTTTAAGTGGAACCTCTTCAAGTGGAACCCCCTTCTAGTTGAGCCCCTTCAAGTGGCGTCCCATTCAAGTGGCACCCCTTCAAGTGGTGTCCCTTTCAAGTGGTGTCCCTTTCAAGTGGTGTCCCTTTCAAGTGGCGTCCCATTCAAGTGGCGCCCCCTTTAAGTGATGCTCCCTTCAAGTGGCACCCCTTTCAAGTGGCGCCCCCTTCAAGGGGTGCGCCCCTTCAAGTGGAGCCCCTTCAAGCGGCATCCCTTTCAAGTGGTGTCCCTTTCAAGTGGAGCCCCTTCAAGTGGTGCTCCCTTCAAGTGGCGCCCCCTTTCAAGTGGTGCCCCCTTCAAGTGGTATCCCCTTCAAGTGGCAGCCCCTTCAAGTGGCAGCCCCTTCAAGTGGAGACCCTTCCAGTGGCAATTCCTTCAAGTGGAGCCTCCTTCAAGTGGTACCCCCTTCAAGTGATGCTCCCTTCAAGTGGCACCCCCTTTAAGTGGAGCCTCTTCAAGTGGCATTCCTTTCAAGTGGTACCCCCTTCAAGTGATGCCCCCTTCAAGTGGAACCCCCTTCTATTGGAGCCCCTTCAAGGGGCTCCCCCTTCAATGGGTGCCCCTTCAAGTGGCATCGCTTTCAAGTGGAGTCCCTTCAAGTGGCGTCCCTTTCAAGTGGTGCCCCCTCAAGTGGCGGCCCATTCAAGTGGGGTCCCTTTCAAGTGGCACCCCTTCAAGTGGCCCTCACTTCAAGTGGCGCCCCCTTAGCCAAGTGGCTTTAAGGGCTTGCCTACCACGCCTTATTAATACGCCACTGCATGTGAGTCCCTCTTTAAAGGCTGTCTGCTTGCAAACGCAGCAGCAGACCTTGATGTAAGCCGGTACATTAACAGTAACTGTGATGTAAGCCAGTACATTACAGTAAATCCAGGTGTATTCACTCGCTCCTCCTCCCCATCACATAATCATTCACATTCGGCACTGACTTGCTAAAGTCCCACAGAAACTCACAGAAACTCACTTTTTCAACCGACTTACTGCAATATAATATATATATATATATATGTGTTCTCTAATCTATCATGGGAATATACACAAGGACACTATCTATCTTCAGTTCCCTATATTATGGTATACTCACTATATCCTACATAACTGGCCCTGTGTAGTACAGTATTTGCCACATGGCGCCACCTGTGAGGGTTCTAAGCGCTGCATGCCAGCTGCGTCTGATCATTATCGCCTATAGACCCGTTTGGATGGTCAACGTTTATATATATAATATATATAATGATTGATGCCAGAGTTTTGGCATGCTTCCCAAAATTAATGTTGCTTGTTTGCACTTAAACTATCTCAAAGGTTACCAATTTAAAATAAAGGTTACTTCAAACTAAAGTAAGGTAAATTATTGCGGATGACATAGTATATTTATCTAAGATAATGGCAGAACCTCAAAACAATCGGACTATGCAACGTTAAAGCAATGTGAGAAGTAAAACCCTTCAAAAGAATGTGTAAACAAACCTGCATTTTAGTATGTCTTTTTTTTAAATGTGTACCTCAGGCGCTAGAAGGTCCACCTGTGAAGGTGTCGTTCATCCGATCGATCCTGCTCAGTGAACACAGTTGCTGTTTGGATTATTTTCCGTTCCAACCAGTGGTCCACAACTGGTTCATCAAAGGATGTGGTACAATGCTGTCCTATCTGTGGGAAAGTTCATATAAAAGACCCCTTGCTGCTTATCGAAAAGAGTAGCCTATGTGGTGGCAGCATGTATCCTCCAAAGAAATGTCAGAATGACCATAAGTTTGACGTCCAATAGCTGATGACAAAATTCAATGTGCTCTAGAGGTGTCATTTAAATAAAACAAGAACAAACCAATAAACAAAAATATTTGTCTATGCTTTGTTTGTTCCCCCACTCCCTTCCGCCCCGCTCCTGCCGCTCCGCGAAGCACAGATTCATAGAGCGAAGTCTGGTGCACCAGAAATTCTACACCAGACCTCAAGGCCCTGTCACACTACGACGTAACAATGTCAACGTAGGGAGAACGTGAAGAATGTTGAACTTCTCGGCGTAGTATGCAAATTTGGGCACAAGTTGAACGTGGATGCAGCGTAGTGGACGAGAGCGTAATGTCGGTAAAGCATAGTGATACCGTCATTCAACGAGAGAGGTCAACTTCATTACGTTCACGGAACGTTATGAACGTTATTCCATCGCCAGAACTACGTTACCTGATGGTGAAACATTGAACGACGTTGAACATACGTTCTCCTGACATTCTCCTGACGTTATTCTGACGTTATCCTGATATTATCCTGACATTATCCTGACGTTATCCTGACATTCCCATTACGCTACGTGGACGTTTCCACCGGGTTTAATGTGGGTCAACGTAGTGCAACATAGTGCAACGTAGTGCAACGTAGTGCAACGTAGTGCAACGTAGTGCAACGTAGTGCAACGTAGTGCAACGTAGTGCAACGTAGTGCAACGTAGTGCAACGTAGTGCAACATAGTGCAACATAGTGCAACGTAGTTGAACGAAGTGACTAATGTTTTAATAATGTTTTAGTAACGTCGGTTCAACGTCATTGACGTTCACTGAACGTGTACAGAACGTACGGCGAACGTAAACCCTTACGTTCGAACTACGTCAAAAGTTTTGAACATGTCCAAAACCTTGACGTAGCACAACGTAATGTGACGTAGCTCGACGTCAGTCTAACATCATTATGACGTCATAATAACGTAATCCAATGTACATCAACATAATGACGAAAGATCACCACGTTAGGCTCACGTTCGCTCATTACGTTGTAGTGTGACAGGGGTATTAGGCATAAGGGGCAGCCAGGAATTGATTAAGACACTGGGTGCAGCTATGAAATGTGCTAGTTTCATCTCATCTCAGCCCTTGTTTGAAACATAGAATACCAACTAAAAAAATATATATAATAACTTAAGATGTTAATCTTTTATCTAGCATTGCATTTACATTAATATAATCAGCACATCTTATGCCATGTGCATTTAGATTTAGATGACAAATACGGGCACTCAGACTAGTGTTAGAGCCATAGCCAGAGTCAGTTTTACTTATTTATATCCTATGGTTAATGACATATGTAGAACTAGAAAATGAGGTTGGTTAATTAGATAGATATTGGTAATATATTTCTCTGAAACAAGTGTCTGTTGACACATTTGGCATTTTAATATTTAGAACAAGAATTAATAATAGTGATGTGGATAAAGTGACTGATTGTTTTGTGTGGAATTGCATGTTTCTAAGCTCAAAATGTTTAACTATGGCTAGTTTTGCGTTAGTTATATTCATCAGATCATTCATTATATTGCATGTGTGCACACATGTTTATGCCAACTTGTTATGCAATCGAACTTTTGCCCTACGCATATCGGCCGATTCGGCCGATTCGGCCACCGCGTCCTATGCAATAAGCTGTGTGCAAGATATCGGTCGAAGAAATGCGGAAACTAGGTGGGCGAGCCCTTAAGTGTAGCAGCTATGTGAGACAGACTGAATCCCTTCATGGCTTCGCTCCAAGCCGCCCGTACAGAGCTGCCGTGTGCAGCGACCGGAAATCACATGAGCACTTCCGGCCGTCTGTCTCAGTTGACAGTGTTTGCGGAAGCGCGCTCCCCTCATGGCAAATCAGCGCATACACCCCCAAACCGAGACCAATCTCATTTGCTTTTCACCGGGCGCGGTGGCTGACTCGGTAGAGCGTAGGCCTCGCGTGCGGGAGATCGGAGTTCAGTTCCCGGTGGAGTCAAACCAAAGACTTATCAAATTGATAGCTCAGTATCTGGATAATGTGACTGAGTGGGATATCATGTCATGGTGCCGGCGGCCTGATTTCCAAGTGGGGCAGCACTAGAATCTCCCCATGAATGCGCACTGTCACAAGTCGATACCCGTCCTGATATGACCTTAGATGCTGCTGGCTCTGTCCGGGCTAGTTCGGGCTAAACCGCCGCTAGTCAGGGCTAAACCGTGGCTAAAACGTGGCTCTTCCGGTTTGAAAATGACCTGGGCTGCCCCGGATGGGACACGGACTACCCCCGGACAACAGACGGACTACCCGGACCACACCCGGACTACCTGCACCACCCTCAGATTACACCCAGATGATGCCGGATCGACCCCAGATTGCAATATTCCCCCGATCGCCCCGAATGTTTTTAACATTTTAAAACATACGAGGCCGACCCCGAATGATGCCGGATCACCAAGGACCAGCCACAGATTACCAAGGATCACCAAGGATGAGCCACGGATCACACCGGATCGCCATGGACCATGCCGGATCACGGTGCGGGGCTCATCAGGCCGCTGATCCGGGTAGGTCTGACCTAGGCTTCAATGATATTTGTGTCTTAAATATATTCATTATATCATTATATTGCAAGCATAAATCCATGTTTGTGACAAATTGTTCTGTATTTCCATTAATTTTGAATAACATCAAAGCTTTGCCCTATGTATATCAGAAAACTCAATGGCTGTACGCCTTTGTTTTGCTGTCGGCGGCGTTTTCAGCGCATGCGCAATCGGAATGACGATCTCGTCTATTGTCATAGTGTCCGCTACTACTTGCGCCCATGACAACCTTATAGAAAAAGCGTCGGGAGGCCGGTTTTTGGTGGTATTTTTTACCAAATGTAGTTTATTAATTAGTAACTGCATGCAAATCCTGTTCGGTAATAAAAGCATTATGCATATTATAAATGAACTATCAGCTGTAATAGTTACTGCTCAATAAAGTAATGTGCATTTGGTGAATATGCATTATATGGTATTGCATGGTTCTAGAATTTTCTCTAAATTTGTTGTCTTCCCTGTCGTCTAAAAATATACCTACGCATATATATATACATATTTTCAAATGCATATAGTACATATGCAAATCAGTGGATTTAATCACAATTAATAGGCTGTTATCTAGTAAATGGGTACACTAATTTGTCCATAAATGTAAGTTACTATATATACTAAAGGATAATGTATGATGGTGATGGAGGAGAGAGTTAAGTAAATCAGAACAGTGGATGTCAGTGTGTTGTTAGTATGATGTTAATCTTTGCAATACTGTTTGAGTCGTTTAATTAGTAATTGTTATTGCTTTGTATTGTGTGACTCGATGAATGGAATGGAAGCCTGAGATTGTAGTGGGGACCTATATCTGACTGGTGTTGTGTCACTTCCAAGGGAAATGTTAGGTACTAGATATGTATTAGGCGCTGAAAGAGGGTGTAGTAGTGGGTATGTGCGTCAAACTCCCCGATCACCATCATAGCGGGCACGATTTTCATGTGACCCCGATCTCCGTTTTCTATTGGTCGACCCAATTACAGCGCTCCAAATAAATGCCTCCTGATTGGCTAGAAATATGTTCTCACATATGTAATGAGCATGACGTCATAGAGGACTTCCCAAGCTATTGCCTCGTGTTAATTTTTTTTCTGAATGACAGTTTATTTCTGGTACGGGAAGAATTTCCCCCAACTGAGGAGATTTTGTACAGTAATCATCATAAAAAATCTGTATCAAAGCAGGTATGTTCCCTAATTTAAATATATAGGTCCCATTCTATATGTATTTATTGTTGTATCTGTGAAATACCAGGAGGCAATTTGCATGAGAAATGTATTAACGAGCTCGCGATTTTTTTTTTTAGCAAATCATGCCAAATTGGAAAAACTAAATGGTGACTCAAGAAATTCTGCAAATTGCACACAAATGTATTTTATACATTGTTCAATGCAATTAATAATAATTCTTCAATACGTAGATTAATTTGGATAACAGTATATTTTTAATTACAGTATGTCATTATTCCAAAGCTATTTTGTGGTGCATTTTGTCAGCACTTGCTAATGCTATGCTTTCATTCCAGATGGGACCAGACGGGATGGCCGAATGAGTTAGAGCGTCCGTCTCTCGTGCTGGTAGATCGTGGGGTCGTGGGTTCGAGTCCCGGTCGAGTCAAACCAATGACTTTAAAATTGATACTTGTCGCTTCCTAGCCAGGCGCTCGCATTATTAGGATAGGGCAAGGACTGGTGTGCTCAGTGTCAGGATAATGTGACTGAGTGGGATATCAGGTCATGGTGCCAGCGGCCTGGTTTCCCAGTGGGACAGCACTATAAAGTCGCCATGAGTGCGCACTGTCACAAGTCGGTACCCGTCCTGATATGACCTTAGATGTTGCTAGGACGTAAAACAACAACAAACAAATCATTCCAGATGAAATGAAGACATATTAAAGTTGCATAGTCTGATGGTTTTGAATTCCTGTATTATGACACTGCTGAAGATTATGAACTTTCAAGATATGCACTCGCAGCAGATCTGATTGCTGATCACCTTGATTTTTGTAATTCTTTTTTAATCCAACTTTTACGATTTTGTGGCGTGGTCAGACAGCCTCCTACTTGAAGTCATGAGGCGTGAACCTAATAATTATTATGTTTGATCATTATTAATAATTATTTTTAGCAGGTCAATGGTGATTTGGTGATTGATCTAGATTTCAGATACGTCAAAGATTTTATTATTTCGTTGAGAAATAAGAAAGTTACAGCAATTTCCCTAAGAACACAGTATGTTTTGATCACACCTTCTCCATTTGTTTTAAGGTTAATTGTGAGAACATAATTTGGCTAATTAAAAATAATGAAATAATCATAACTTGTTTATTTCTAAATGGATTGCAATGATCTAAGTGTCATTTTCTTTGTCTCTTCACCCTCTTTCAAGTGAGCCCAGTTACACTGGAATTGGGGATTTTGAATGTTTGACTCACATACCTAGTAGTAGGGGTAGGAAGAGGCTTAGTGTGCAGGGCCGTGTTATGGACATAAATAACCACATGAATTTGCAATCTAAAGTGCTAAATCTATAGTTCAGATGCTTATCTATCGTAGTCCGCTACTTGCGGAGTGAATCATTGATTACATCAAGTAGATTAAAATAGCCCTACTTTCAAATTAAAATCAAGAGCTTTTTGTAGACACCATCTTGGGTTATTTTAATTCTCTCAACTTTACACCAATATAGATAAATACTGTGAACTGGAACCACTGCCTTGACATTACATTTTTTACTGAAGTAGTGTTTTGCTCGGATTTAGGTAGGGTTGTCATTCACTTCTACTCTGTATAGGGGTGAATCTTTATCTAGCTGGTGCCATGACCAAATTTCCCACTCGCTCGCATTATCCTCACACCAGCACACTGGCCAAACATGCCCTGTCCCTTGTTCTGTCGAGAGCCTGACTAGGTAGGCACATGTGTCAATTTTGTAAATCATTAGTTTGACTCGGCTGGGGTTAGAACTCACGACCTCCAGCACGGGAGGTCATCGGCGTTGTCACTGAGTCTAATTCATTGTAAGCAGTGCGATTTATAAGCACAGTGTAGTGGTTATAAATTGAGCCAAATTCATAATTGAGCCAAATACAAATTGAGCCAAATTCATAATCAACTAATTATTATTCTATGGCTGGATAAAAGAATCAGGCTTTCAATCAGACGGGATGGCCGAATGAGTTAGAGCGTCCGTCTCCCGTGCTGGTGGATCCAGGGATCGTGGGTTCGAACCCTGGTCGAATCAAACCAATGACTTAAAAATGTATACCTGTTGCTTCCTAGCGTGGCACTCGGTATTAATAGGAGAAGGCAAGGAGCAGTGGAATGAGGAAGACCAATCATCCTCGACTGAAATTTCCCCTGCTTTATCAACTAATGTACCCCCCCCCCCCCAAAATATGTGAACAACCGGGCGCGGTGGCTTAGTCGGTAGAGCGCGGGTGTTCGGTTCCCGGTCGAGTCAAACACATGACTTATCAAATTAATACTTGTCACTTCCTAGCCTGGCGCTCAGCATTAATATGATAGGAAAAGGACTGGTTATGACAGTGTCAGGATAATGTGACTGAGTGGCAGCACTATAAAGTTGCCATGAGTGCACACTGTCACAAGGTGGTACCAGTCCTGCTATGACCTTAGATGTTGCTGGATGTAAAACTCCAACAATCAACCAATCAATGTGAACAACCCATAATTTACAGGACCAGACTGGATGGCCGAATGAGTTGAGTCTCCCGTTTGGGAAGATTGTGGGATTCGAGCCCACGGGTTCGAATGCTGGTCGACTTAGAAATGTACATTTGTCACTTCCTAGGCAGGCGTTTAGCATTATTAGGATCGGACAAGGACTGGTTGGCCCTGCCAGTCAGTGTCAAAATAATGCGATGAAAAGGCGTGGGATGTTGGGAGATTACCATTCTTGTTGAGAAGTGCTGCAGGTGCTGCGGGGTGCTACCGAAAGTGACGTCACAGTTGGTGGTTCACTGAGTACAATACCTTTGGCGACTGATATACATTCTCTAAGGGCGTAATCGATTAATCAACTCTGATCACCCGAGCCACTTTTTGGTGCATGCGCACATCCTACAGACTCACGTCAAATAATCAAATATGCTTCTCCACGCTTGGGGTGGAAAAAATGTTGGCTTAATCCAAAACCTTATTTTTTGTATTAACCGATATAAGTACAGCAAAATAGGATTTAAAGTATTTTATGATGGCATAATTTAGTTATATTTCCAATTAATTAATCTAGGTTATTACCAAAAAACCCATGTATGACTGGTACTGGTAGCTGTTATCCTGCAGGATGGTACCAGCGCAAATGTGACTTCATCACTCCTAGCCACCCCCAGCCAAGAGGTGGGTTACTGGGGTCGGGTTGTTTTTCACCCGGCACGTGTATTTGTCGACTCCACTTGCGGTGTTCAATTTCAAATTCTGATGACTCAGGTAAACCGAGTCGCCCGGGTCGTGTTAAATGATTACAGCCTAAGTGGCGCTGTTAGCGTTGCAGTGACAACTGGAAGTGAAAGCACGGGGTTCAAGGAGTGTAGTTCAGATGGGGCAGGTGTTGCTCAACTGAATGAGAGCCGGTGGCACCAGCGGTCCCTTGTTGCATGCGAATTACCCATGTTTCTGTGGCGAATTACTTATAGTGTCTGACCTTTTTCGAGGTCGGCCTCCTAATCTGAAGGTTGGTGGTTCGATTCCCCATGCCATCACCTCTGCCAATTTGGATTTCCACCACTGTGTATAACTTACAGCATCATAAAAGGCCAGTTGCTCCCGTACCATGTCTAGATGGTGTGGGAGGTTCAAATCCCTTGGGTTGGTAAAAGTGCAGGCTTGGACTTCCAACCAACTGTCTAATGATGAAAACAAGTGTATTCAGACTTGTCCATGATAGGCAGTATACATTTTCAAGAAAAAAACACTGTGGAGACTTGAACCTAGTGTTTTTGGTTATAAAAATGTGATCGTTTCATCGGACTATCAAGTATTAATTCTTACTGCGTAGTGGATAAGATAATGCAATAAAAAAAGAATAATTTACTGGACTTTATGCATAATTTATGAACACTCTAGATACTTGACCCGCTGGAGTAGCCTACCCGAGTGTACGGGACACACTGATGGAAGTCCTATGTTCTTTGTATCCAAGTGACCAGACGGGGTGGCCGAATGAGTTGAGCGTCCATCTCCCGTTTTGCTAGATCGTGGGATTCAACATCGGTCGTGGCAAACCAATTGTGAAAATATACGGATTTTCGGTTTAGAATTATATATTGGCAGAGAGCATTATTATTCTTGGCTGATGGAGTGAGGTCAATGTTATGTAAACTAAAAGTAATAATATCCCACCCCCATTATGACATGATATAAGCTATGTGAAATATATGTTCATACATGATGCCTAAGATTAATGAAGAGATGTTCCTATATAAGAGACAGTACATGATTGTTGAAATGTTTCTCTACGCATCCATAAAAGAGTGCAATTGGAGAAAGGGTCATTTTAACAGAGATCTATTGTAACTGTTTGCAGCTACCTGTCCCTACATGACCACTGGGCCCGCACACCAGCCTAATCTGCATATACACACAGAACACCACCTGCAGCTGGGTTGAGTGACAGCCACCACTACTGGGGGTTGTCACACTCCCAGGCTGTGAGGGTGCCTGATTGGCTGGCTGTGGGAATGCCCAGTCACCCACACTACCTTGGCCTTCTGCCCACACTAGCCTCACTTTGAGTTTAATTAATTATTCAAGACACTGCTTCAGGCACTCTGGAGAGTGATCACTCTACTCCTGGCTCTTGAGTGAGACACACCTACTCTTGAGCAGGAACCCCAGACACTCTGTCTGATGTTAGCAAAATTCATATATTCCAATTGAGTGTGAACACAGCCATAGGACTCCTGTCCCATGGGCTGTAGACACTGCTTCCTATACAGGCTAAAGAGGTAATGATATCTTGTGTGGCTAGAAGGTAAGGGGCCTACTTATGACCTACACAAAAGAACTAAAGTAAAGCTACTAGAAAACAGAAGAATAATCCACCTAAAAACATTAGCATATGGATATAGCCAAGACATTAAGCGTCTAACCCAACCACTAAAGGACACCAGAGCAAGCAAGGCACCACTACTAAGGCAGACCAGAAGCCGGATCAAAGCCCATGAAAGGAGCACGCTGGAAATGGCCGCCAAGGCATGGAATGCTCAAATGGTGAAAGAAAGACAAATCCCTGACCTAAAAACATACACAAAATATCTGTGCAAAATAAAAACTGGAAACCCCCAACTGAACTGCACCACAAGGGGGCAGGTGATATGTCACGGCCCACCAACTGGACAGCCCAGGGCGGGACAACTGGAAATATAAAAGATAACATATCCAACAACAATATAAATCAAATCAAATTCAACAAACATAACTCAACTATCTATTATGTAGAAAAAGCGGAAAACTCTTCCCAAGAAAACCCCAAAACACTAACATAGAACCTTAAGAAAACAACTAACATAGTAATAAGAATGCTTGGTAAGACAACACCAAAACTACAGCTGGCCAGAATTGAAAACAAGCCAGCATTGAAATACAGCCTCAATAAAAAAAAAAGAAAAAAAAAAGAAGGGGAGTGGATGATAGGTCACTGGTAGGTGGGCAGGAGTTGATGTTATTAAAGCACAACTTCCCCACTGTTTATCTGTGTGACTTGTCTTCGTTCTTCCTTAGTATTGGTTAATGAGCTGATAGATAAGTGATATGAAGGGGAGAGTTTTGTAGTATTATCTGGTGTCCCAAACGTGGCCGGGCATTCAGTAATATTATACAATGACTTAAACAATTGTATACTTGTCGCTTCCTAGCCAGGCACTATTAGGATAGGGTAATGACTGGTTGGCTCAGTGTCAAGATAATGTGACTGAGTGGGATATCAGGTCATGGTGATAGCGGCCTGATCTCCCAGTGGGGCAGCACTATAAAGTCACCATGAGTGCACACTGTCACAAGTAATTGCCATCCTGATATGACCTTAGATTTTGCTAAGATGTAAAAACTCCAACAACAAACAAATTCTATCCAAGATTGCGGAATGTGATATAGTAAGTGTTTGTTAGCGGGCGCTTGAGTACGTGTGTGTGGGTGTGGGTGGGGAGGGACTTGGGAGAGTATTGCGGGGGAGCGTTGTGGGGGGGGGGGGGGTTGTAACTGGGCGTCGGGGGGGGGGGGGGTAAATGACTCGTCGGATAATGAATGCTGCCTGCGAAGCTGTCTAGGCTGTTGCACTTCCGACTGACGACGTCCCGTGGTCTCTCACGTGACCACATTGTGCGCCGAGAGTCAGGAGGGAAGTTCCAGGAGTGGTGCAACTGCAAGACGCCTCGACCCATTCAATGTTGTGTCTCCTCCACCAGGGCCATCAGGAATTCGCGGAAATACCTTAAATGACCGACGAAGTGGATGTGGGGGAGCGGGACGTAGCTCGGGAAGTAGAGTGTCCACCTGTGAAGGTGTGGGTCATCCGATCGATTCTGCTCAGTGCACCCATTTTCATATCTAACTCAGATACTGGTGCACTTTAGCCGTGTTTACACAGGCGAGTTAAATCGCTTCATATAAAACCACTTGTCTAGATCGATTTACATTTGCCGTGTAAACGCGATGCTGAGGCGTTTTAGGGCTGAATCGATTCATATAAATTGGTATATGTAAACCACTTTGCGAGGTAGTATAGATGAAGTGATCTAGCTTAAGCGCGTCACACGCATGCACAGTCGAGACCTTAGTTTGTTGACTTTCCGGTCGATCAAAAGCGCATATTATAGAATTTAGTCTATGAAACTGCTAGCTGTGCACAGATATTTTTTTCATCATTTATTTTTAGGGTTTCACTGCCCAGCAGAAGTTTTGACCGTTCCAAACCAATACGATTCAGTCCATACAGATCTAGGTCGAACCCACACTCTCTCGTGGTGATGTCAACAAACCCAAACTGGCGCTGTTTAGTATGGACTTGCTCATGCGCAGATATCGATTTCCGCCTTCAAACTTGTTCAGTGTAAATGTGCCACTACAACGATTCATATAAATCGATTTGTCTTAAATCGTTTTACACTCGCCTGTGTAAACACAGCTTTATTAAGCATTTGTCGCCACACTGAAACGACTAATGAGGCAATTATACTGTTACTGCTGAAGACTGTCAGTTAGTTAGGGAATGGAGAGCTGGATGATGTGTCAGGGGTGTACTGTTAAGTTGAGCATTGGAGCTCCCCCCGCCACCACACACACACACATACACGCCACTCCGCTCACACACCCAATCACTCACACACATTGTCACACACCTGCACCCACACACACACTCCCACACACCCATACCCAGACACCGACCCACACACATAGATACACACCAACACCCACAAACACCCCCCCCCCCCAAATAGTCACACCCACACACCCACACACACACCCACACCCTCATCGACACCCACCCACACACAGATACACACCGAGATACACACCAACACCCACACTCCCACATACCCACCCCCACAAACACCCACACCGCCCAAATAGTCACACCCACACACACACACACACACACCCACCCTCAGCCACACCCACCCACAAACAGATACACACCGAGATACAAACCAACACCCACACTCCCACATACCCACACCCACAAACACCCACACCCCCCAAATAGTCACACCCACACCCACACACACACACCCTCAGCCACACCCACCCACACACAGATACAAACCGACACCCACACCCACACCCACAAGCATTTATTGATAAACATGAGGGTAATGTTGATATGCTTTTAACTTTTATTTTTCTATTTATTATTTCTATGGTATAACTTAGCAATGTATCTGTGTTATTTTTAAATGGGGAAAGCACCTCATAAGTATTGTACTTCTGCTTTCTCCCTTTTCATGTGAACAAATTACTGATATAAATATCAACTTGTTGTGTACATTGATCATGTGGAAATAAATATGTTAGTATTATTATAATAAACATCCACACGCACAAACACTTACACCCTCATGCCCACTCACCCACCCACACACACACACTCACCCACACCCACCTACACCCACACCCACCCTCACCCATAACAACCCACACTCGCCCACACCCTCACCCTCACCCACCGATTATTATTCAGGCCACTGGGGTCTTATGTTCATCTCAGAAGATGATAGAAACTCAAAACCATCGCATTCTGCAACTTTGACAAACCTCCAAGTTCAGCAGTACCGTGAGTGGCGGTTACAGTGTGCCGGGGTGGTGGCGCCACCATCGGAGCTTGGGTTGGGGAGGCTGGAGCAGTAGATGACTAGGACAGACTCCATCAGTCCAGGGGTGGTGGCGCCACCATCAGAGGTTGGGTTGGGGAGGCTGGAGCAGTAGATGACTAGGACAGACTCCATCAGTCCAGGGGTGGTGGCGCCACCATCGGAGATTGGGTTGGGGAGGCTGGAGCAGTAGATGACTAGGACAGACTCCATCAGTCCAGGGGTGGTGGCACCACCATCGGAGATTGGGTTGGGGAGGCTGGAGCAGTAGATGACTAGGACAGACTCCATCAGTCAATGGAGCTGAGTGTGTGATGACGGAAAGGAGGGATATTCCGGGTTATTATACTCGTATAATTCTTATACAGCATATCATTTTCCAACAGCACAAAATAATACGCTGACTGATTGTTCACTTAAAGTTCATTCTGATACACTAACCAAGTTTTGAGTATGGTGCCTTGGTCTATTTCATTGTTTGAATGCTTTATGCATATTGTTCTTTCATTACCTCCACTTTGTATGCCCCGATGACCTTTTACCTCTGTCAGCCAGTTCTTCGTGTGTAGCCATCATTTTGCGAGCACCATCGTGTGCTATAGCACCAAGGGCTAATATAGCCAGGTCCCTAGCCTTTAAATAACGTTATATATGCGCATATATATGCACATGATGAGGCAGAGCGTCTTTCTGGCTTCTAAGCATTGCTTCGTTGGTACGTTGGTTGCTGGAGTATTTCGTCCTGGCAACATCTAAGGTCAATTCAGGATGAGTACCAACTTGTGACAGTGTGAACTCATGGTGACTTTATAGTGCTGCCCCACAGGGAAATCAGGCCACCAGCACCATGACCCGATATCCCACTCAGTCACATTATCCTGACACTGAGTTAACCAGTTCTTGTGCTATCCTAATAATGCTAAATGCCAAGTTTTAATTTTGTAAGTCATCGGTTTAACTTGACCGCGAAGCAACTTGCACAGGAGGAGTGCGCTCTACTGATTCAGTCACCAGGCCTGGTAGATTCGGCTACAGTGTCCAGTCTATATATGCATATGTATATGTATATATATATACATATATTGATGGGGGTAGGCACATGATCAGAAATAATGGTCAGGACCGTCACCCCAATATACATATAGCAAAACTGTGGGTTCGATAGTCCCGTTTATTACAACACAGCCACAACACAAGTTGTTCTGATGTAAACATCGAGCGGGATTTTGTTGTTATTATTTGTAAAGATGTATTCATTGAATAAAGTCTTTTGTCAGTGCCGTGGCTCTGCTATTCCAGCCATGTGACAATACAGTTATTTACAATACATGCACACGTAGTTTGCTATTGCCATCACCAGCTAGGAGGCTCGCTGCTTGCTTGCTTGCTTGGGGTGGTTTCTAACCTTACAACATTTGCTGGTTGCAGAACTGCAACATTATAGAGAGGCTCCGATAAATCAGCCCAATCTTTGGTTGAAGATTAATCTTCGGTAGGGATGGTTGTAGAAGATGGGGACATCTTTACAACATTGTAACGGCGAAGCATTGGGGCAGCCCCGAATGTCTTCGGTCCGGCGGTAGTTGAGCACTTGTATCCAGCAGACAGCAGCAAGGGTTTAGAGGAAGGGCGGGTAAAGATGGGTGCAGCGGTGGTTCCAGCAACGAGAACAAGCGAGAGAAATGTAAACGTCACGTGACTAAGTGGGTGTTCTCTGCATGACGCAGTTTGCTTCGAAACGGCACGCCATACGTTCATCAGCCTGGCAGACAACATTTCGCGTGTGTATCCTTGCACAAATGTGCCTTCGGGCAGCGGTCATGATGGTGCGGAGAGCCTTTCTGCCTGCTGAGCACTGGCCCTTCCTAAATGCAGCCCCCTTTTGTCACGTGATTCTGAGCCTTAATGCGCAGACTCAAGTCACCCTCCGAAATTCGCCTGTCATAATGGGCCGGATATATATTTCTGATCATGTGCCTACCCCATCAATATATATATAATTATATATATATATATATATATATATGCATACATATACATATGTATGCATAGACTGGAGGTGGGAGCCGAATCGGTAGAGTGCATGCTTCCTGTGCAGAATGTCAGGAATTTGAAATCCGGCCGAGTCGCAATCAAATTCTGTAACCCACAAGTTCCATAGCAATGTGGCAACAGTAGTGTCATATGACTTCATCAATATGAATCAGATCAATGTGAGTATTTACATGGTATTTAGAATGTAAGCAGAAGTTATCTTCTGTATTCATTTGGTAAAGGTCTAGTAAGTCTCAATGTGGTGTTTGGTCAGTTGGAGTTAAACAAGCGGTATATAAATGTCAGACTTGCCGTGAACAATTTCATACTTATCCCATGAACGGGTATATTCGCTAATTTTCCTGCCAATATCGTGGATATCGCTCAATGTATGCTTGACTGTCAGTTGTTGCCTCCCCAAACCTTGGCAAAACACGTCGATCCCGGCTCGAGTTGGGAGATTGCGCAGTGATACACAGTGGCGTCACCTGGCGGCCATGCCATTAAGCGTGAAGCCGGTGTAAAGATTTCAAATTCCCCCCATATTCAAGTTCCCTCCCTCGTTTTAACTTTCCCTCCTCTTGGGGATTATAATCCACACCATCTTAAATAAAATAAAAATGAACTACGGACTGACATACACACACAGACATACAAAAATCTCTTATTTTGTGAAATTTCATGAAATATTAGATTTTTCGTGAACTTTAATTTTTTTCGTTAAATTCGTTATTTTTCTGGAAATTGTCTGGACATTTTTTATTTTCCGTGAAATTTTCGATTTGTTTAACTCTTCAATTTGTTGTGCTTTTTTGAATAATTAAAAAAATATAGAATTTTTGTGTGAAATTCTTTATTTTCGTGAAATATACATTTTGTTGGTGAATTTTTTGCGTGAAATTGTTCGATTAACAAAAACCTTTTTTGGGAAATTTTGGTGACTACAATTACTATTTTTCATAAATTTCTGATCTTTTTAAAACTTTTACATTTTTGTGGAATTTTCTTTATTTTTAAACAATTTTAAATTCCCAGAGGGGGGTTAATTTGAAAATAGGGGGAGGAATCTGAAAACTGTTTTTAATTTCCCCCGGGAATCTGAAAACGTTTTTAATTTCCACAGAGGGAAGTTAAGAACGTTTTCAGATTCCCGGGGGGTAACTTGGGAAGGGGGGAGTTGAAATTGTATTCCTGTAGGGGGGGTTGAAAATAGGGGGAGGAATCTGAAAACTGTTTTTAATCCTCCCCCCCCCGGGAATCTGAAAACGTTTTTAATTTCCCTGGAGGGAAGTTAAGAACGTTTTCAGATTCCCGGGGGGGGGGGGGAACTTAGGAAGGGGGAAGTTGAAATTGTATTCCTGGAGGGGGGAATTTGAAAATAGGGGGAGGAATCTGAAAACTGTTTTTATGTTCCCCCCCAGGAATCTGAAAACGTTTTTAAGTTCCCCGGAGGGAAGTTGAAAACGTTTTCAGATTCCCGGGGGGGAACTTGAGAAGGGGGGAAGTTGAAATCGTTACACCGGTGAAAGGGCTTAACTACCTTGACAACTAGAGATTTGCCGATTTCGGCAAATTGGTCACTGATATGTCTGCATAAAGATAATTGCATACCCATATCTATCCAGATGCAAGCAGACGTGATATCTATATATATATATATATATATATATATATATATATATATATATATATATATATATGCATATATATACAGATGAACCTCGATCCAACGGACTAATAGGGGGGAGCAGTTGTCCGTTAAAGCCGTTTGTCCGTTGCAGCGACGAAATTGCTTTATCTATAGGTGCCATAGTGATAATGTGGAAAACAGGACCTTAGACGTTGCTAGGATGTTAAATTTTAACAAACAAACCTGCACGGCTCTGTGCATGGCACTATGTGTGCATGGCACTATGTGGGTATGTTTGTATGTGTGAATGAGTATGCATATGTGTGAGTATGCATTACACATGTGTGGGAGCCTAGCTCACTCTAGCGGATTGTGTCCGTTGGATCCGGAATCCGTTGCATCGGTGTCCGTTGGATCGAGGTTCATCTGTATATGTATATATATATATATGTATATATATATGAATAGTGATAAGACCGTTATCGCGTGTAATACGATCTGGAGTGCCGGTACCGGTATCCACCGCTCACCCCCCTGGGTGGGGCGTGACACTCCACTCGCTCGGAAGTTTTTATATTTTTTATAAAGGAGTTGGGGTCTTTTTACCGCCAAATCATACCGAACTATCCATCATTGCATAACTTGTTTCCTCTATGTTCACCACACGGAATAATTATTCTGGTATTATGATATATATTATATTATATATTGTATATATATATATATATATATATATATATATATATATATATATATATGAAGACTTCAGGTGCAAAACCATGTAAACGCCAATCGAGAAATGTAGTCTAAATAAAACATTTTTACTTGAAAATAATTTGAATTCTCGCTAATTCCACTTTTCATATGATCTCATGGTTATGGAGCAATGCACACAAAAAAGTAAGAATATAACAAAATTAACTTGTTGAAGGTTTAATTCCAATGTTTATCTCCATTTTCGGATCGGCGTTTACGTGGTTTTGCGCCTGGACTCTTCATATATATATATATAGATGTATCATAACAATGATTGTTAGTCGGTTATTGGAGTTTTACGTCTTGGCAACATCTATGGTCATATCAGGATGGGTACAGACTTGTGGCAGTGCGCACTCATGGAAACTTCATAGTGCTGCCCCACTGGGAAACCAGGCTGGCAACACCATGACCTACTAGACAAAAAAACTGTAGAATTACAAAGAAAATTACATAGGCTAATACTAACACCAAAATTGCAGAAGGCTGACCTGAGCAGACACAGGTAAACACTCCTGGGCAAAGGAACAGATCAAGACAGCAAGCACCACAGCTGTCCATCGTTGAAAACAAGCACCCTCATGGGAGCTTATACGCTATGGGCAGAGTAAATACCTCATCAATAAAAAAAAAGAGAAAAAAAAGACCTGATATCCCACTCGATCACATTATCCTGACACTTAGCCAACCAGTCATTGCCCTATCCTAATAATGGCGATCGCTTGGCCAGGAAGGGACAAGTATCAATTTTTAAGTTATTGGTTTGACTCAACCAGGGTTCGAACCGACGGTCTACCAACACGGGAGACGGACGCCCTAACTCATTCAGCCATCCCGTCTGGTGCCTAGCACAGGATTCAAATCCACACTTCTTGCTATTCCAGGGCTAGTGTGCTAACTATTACACTACCTAGGCACCCTGATGCAATCACCATATCCACACCTACCTGTCTATGTGGCTCCTTGCCCTATCCTAATAATGTCGAGCGCCTGGCTAGGTAGCAACAAGTATACATTTTTAAGTCATTGGTTTGACTCGACCAGGGTTCGAACCCGTGGTTCGAATCCCACAATGTTTCTTGTTGTCTTCGTGCACTGTGGATCTAAGGCCCATCCCCGATAGATAAGCGCAGCACTCGGCCATCGTGGGGCTCTGGTTTCTTAAGATGCACTCAGTCACAGAGGTGCAACATTTCTCGATTTAGCGGCCGATCTTTCTAACATATAGCAAAATAACACCGATCCCCCCATTTCCCATATTTAATTTGTCTTCTCCTACCAAAGAATCACGTCAAAGAAAAAGGTCAAGAAGTATGCATGACCTTTTTACTAAGGTAAAACAGGAAAACATTTTAGCCTTTTTGAGGGCAGCTGGACTGTACCACCTCATATAGTTTACTAAATAGATCCTATCAATTATTAATAAAACTTGTCTTTTTCTATGGGAATTTGTTTCCCTTGACCACTAATATATGATTGTGAGCTTTCAATTTAATGAGTGTCTATTGGCACATAATTGATTGTCTGCTTTTACATGCAAAAGTGATGGTTTGAACAAAAAACTAACATTTCTCGCCGTGAATATGGCCTATGCTGCCGACACGGCGTAAAGCAACCACCAATCAATCAATCAATCAAACCAAAGAATCACTTAAGCATTTAAATTTCTTGTTTTTGTTATGCATATTTTTCGTAAATATGAAACAGAATGCTTTGTTTTGCATTATTTTTTTCTATTTTGTCCGGGGGTCCTGTGGGAGGGTACGACACTCCCTCCTGCACCTCCCGACCTTTGGACATGCTATTTCTCCCTATTTACAATTTGTGTATTAGGGAAATCTCCCTTCTCACACTCTTATCTATTTGGCACCTTTGACAAATGTAAATTATAGCCATGTCACGTGACCAACTTTAAGCATAATGTGGTTGTGACCTAATTACCAAAGCAATTCATACATGCAATGACCTAGTTGACCAAGTTGACCAAGTTGACCAAGTTGACCAAGCTGACCAAGTTGACCAAGTTGACAATGTTGACCAAGTTGACCAAGTTGACCAAGTTGACCAAGTTGACCAAGTTGAACAAGTTGACCAAGTTGACCAAGTTGACCAAGTTGACCAAGTTGACCAAGCTGACCCAGTTGACCAAGTTGACCAAGTTGACCAATAACATGAGGTGGTCTACCTCCGTTTTATGACAGTTATACAGTGGGACACACAACTTTTCCTAAATGTGCTATTATGTATTCGATAATTCTATTCAATTATTTCTTTGTTGTATTTTGCTGGCTTCAGTTGTTTTTGGCTGCTATCCAATACCTTAGTTTTGAAGTCTGACCCGTTACATTAGTTCCTGCCATTGCCGTCAGATGGCGGGTTGGCGGTGATAATCATCAATAGGATCCTGTCATGATTCAGACTCTGTCCCCAGAATCAAAGAAACCAAGGTCACCCATGATGACGCAGCATTATTATGGGATGTTCTCAAGGGCTGCCTTTCTTTCAAAGCAACCATACCTTTAAGGACTATTCCCTGCAGCTGGGCGGTGTGTACTGTTCCTGTATCTCAACCCCATCAGTCGCGCACCTTGCACTTACCTTATCCGTCCTGCTATGACCTTAGATGTTGCTCGGATGTAAAAAAACAACAAACAAACAGAAAAACTGTGCTTACCTGTCTCATTAGTTGGTTCGTTGTTATTGGAGTTTTTCACCCTGGCACCATCTAAGGTAATATCAGGACGGGTACCGACTTGCGACAGTGCACACTCATGTCGACTTCATAGTGCTGTCCCAATGGGAGACCAGGCCTCCGGCACCATGACCTGATATCCCACTCAGTCATGTTATCCTAACACTGAGCCAACTAGTCCTTGTCCTATCCTAATAATGCAGCAGCACCTGGCTAGCAAGCGACAAGTATTGTTGAGTGTGTAGTAGTCTGCACTGTCTTCTCCAACAAGGAGCCGCATAGACAGGTAGGCATGGGTAGTATGGTGATAGCCTGGAGCCTAGGTTGTGTAATGGTTAGCACACAGGCCCATAATGCAAAGAGATGTGGGTTCGAGTCCCGCTCTAGACACGATACTTCCCATTTTCATCACCCCCACAACACTTGTGCCATGACCAGGATCATGTACAAGCTACGAGCTTGTACAGGATCCTGGTCATATATAATCATCCTCACCCCATAAAGGAACCTACCCTGTGTATGTATGTGAGTGCATTGCCCGGCTGTATGTAATTGTAAACATTACAACACTTACAATTCCAGGGGGACGAGTGTACTAGTCTGCACTGACCTCTCAGGCAAGGAGCCACATCTACAGGTAGGCGTGGGTAGTATGGTAATGTCAGGGAGCCTAGGTGATGCAATGGTTAGCACACTGGCCGGGAATGCAAAGAGATGTGTGTTCGAGTCCTGCTTTAGGCACAATATTTCCCATTTTCATCAACCCCCATGACAAGTGTTTTGTTTGACTCGACTGGGGTTCAAACCCGTGGTTTCGAATCCCACGATCTGCCATCATGCTTATAACCATAAGATATGAACCATGGACTATGAAGCATACATATTTAAAACTATAAACTATGAACCGTGGAATATTAACCTATGAGAGCACATATATGTGTTCAACTATAAACTATGAACCATGGAATATGAACCTATGAGAGCACACATGTTTACAACTATAAACTATGAACCATGGAATATGAACCTATGAGAGCATACATGTTTACAACTATAAACTATGAACCATGGAATATGAACCTAAGAGAGCACACATGAGAACACACATGTTTACAATTATAAAATATGAACCATGGCATATGAACCTATGAGAGCACATATGCTTAAAACTATAAAATATGAAACATAGACTCTGAATCTATGAGAGCACATATTTACAACTATCAAATATGAACCATGTTGTAAAGGCTTGGTCTCGAGTATGTGGTTGTGTACACTGGTGTAGGCAGGCTATATTGAAATCAATACAGACAAAGAGAAAGGAAGAGTATGAAGTGTAAAGGAAGAGAGAGAGTCAAGCCCTGTGGTTTATTATGTATATGGTTACATGGGTTCATTGTAGAGTATCACCCCACCCCTTTCCCCAATGGGAAACAAGCATTCTTGGCACTACCAATAGGGATCCAGCATTCCTGGTTCCCATGGCTACCAGTGGTCTGCCCACCAGCAACAAGCTGTGTTGCCCCCCTGGCCACCACCAACCTTGACCCTGAGTGTGGTGATCCTACCCAGCAGACCTGCAAGCACCACTATGTCTATTTACATCACACTCAGGCAACACCAGCCCTTACATATATATACATACATGCGCCTGGTCACGTACACCTTGTCAGTAATAGAACATTTGCATTCCCCCCAATGCCGTAAATCAGAATATTTTACAATGTAATATGAAAAGCTGAGGGAATGCACGCGTACAATTATGATTTGTCTCAGATTCCTAACTGAATCAACTGCTGAGGAACTAGATTCCTTTGATACTCAAATGTTGCAAAAACATCCAGGCATAGGGTATTATGGAATGATCTATATATAACCCAGCGCTTTCACATCCACTTGCATTCTTGCTGTCCATTCAGAAAACATCTTGCTGAATGTTTCGAAGTAGTACCGTGCTGTGACTTTCATTAAATTACCTCAGCACGTGGAGAAGACAGCTCTGCAGTTCCATTCATGATCACACTGCATGTGTGGGCAGAATGATGATTTATCTGCCAGCTGATATGATGTTTTAAATATGGACTTAACTACCGTATATGTCCCAATAGAAGCACGCTACCCAATAGAAGCACGCTACCCAATAGAAGCACGCTACCCAATAGAAGAACACCCCCATTTCAAGATTGAAAGCACACACAAATTTACGATCATATTCAGACTGAATGCATATAAAATAGGACAATCCCACTTTATTTCAGAGGCACGACAAACAAAGTTCCATGAAGGTCTCTAACTTTGAATAGATGCGCATCCATGTGTCTGCACTCGTGCAGTGCGTGTCTATTGGGACATATATACGGTAGTTACTTCCACAGCACTGTCTCCTGTGACAAGGCTGCTAAACAACCCATTAAAAATATGTCAGAAGGCTGGGTTATAGAAACACCCACATGATATTGTAATCTAATAATTAATAGTTTGTTTTAGTGATGAATTTATTTACCCTGCTTATAACGGATACGTGTCTTAACACTTGCTTACACCGCTGGGCAGCACTACTCCAATTGTAATATGCTAAATATATCGTATATCATGCTACTTTTAGATTGAATAATCTATTGAATCATGTTGATTAATACACTTCAAAAGGCAAATTGAGAGCTGCAATATTGTGTATTTGCATTATCTCCCATTTCACAAACTCTACTTCCATATGGATAAACACTGGATGCTGGAACCAGGAACTCCACCTCATAATGACAGGTAATTCATATGAAAGCAGTTTTTGCTCGGAGTTAGACATAGCTCTGTCATTCATCCCTACCCATGGTAGAAGTGAATATTGTTTGTATATGACTCAACTTGGTTTATTAGTCGGTGAAACTTCGTAGAATGAATCCGCAAAGATGTAATGAATTACTCAAAGTGGATTGTAGTAGCAATGTTAAGCCATGTTCACACACGGTCGTTAAGTCGCCTCAACTAGTTCGCCTTGTCTAGTTTGGCTCACATTCGCCATGTGGATGCGACACTGAAGCGGATTAGGGCTGAGTCGATTCATCTAGTTCGCCTCAAGTAAACCACGTCGCGAGGTAGCTTATATGAATCGAACTAGCTTAAGTCGGCCCAACTTCCTAATGTGAATGGTATCGGTTTACTTGAAGCGGCTTAAGCACATCACACACATGCGCAGTCGAGACCTGAGTTTGTTGATTTTCCGGTCGATCAAAAGCGCATATTATATAATTTGGTCTATGAAACCGCTAACTGTGCACAGATATTTTTGTCATCATTTATTTTTAGGTTTTCACTGCCCAGCAGAAGTTTTGACCATTCCAAAACAATACGACTCAGTATATCCATATCTAGGTCGAACCCACACTCTCTCGTGGCGACATCGACTAACCGAAACTGGCGCTGGTTAGTATGGACTTGCTCATGCGCAGATATCGATTTACGCCTTAAACCGCCCCGTGTGTGGACACGACACTAGTTTGCCTCATCTAGTTCGCCTTATCTAGTTCGGCTTAAAGTTGTGTGTGTGAACACAACTTAAGTCACAATAATGTGGTGAAAGTCTTTTATTCTGCACTTTCAGAGTGAAAAGTGGTATAGTGCCTCTATGGGTTCGGGCAACCGAGTGGAACATGTCATTTACAGATGGGGGTGTTGTGTGGCCACTAGACACTCCCTAGTCCTATTTCATATGACGTCAGCATAGGTAGTTAGGTCAGTGTGCGCGCTACTTGGCGGCAGGACAACACACTGTCAACCTGGAAACTTAATGGTTATGAGCAATGTTCATAGAGAAAAAGTGAAATATCTCTTTTCAAAAACACCAGGTAGAAACAAACCGATTGGAGCACATATAGAAAACATATTCAACGAACAGATTATATTAAATTTATAAGGTTAGGCTTCTGCATTTCTATTAATTTTGAATAAAATAGACGTTTTGCACTGTGCATACCGGCAAACTCAATGGCAGTGTGCATTCATTCTGCAGCCAAGGTGCACGCGCGCATACACAATGTTTATAAAAATTGAAAGGGGTCTATTAGTATGCGTGATAATCATGGATTAAATTTGGCTGTAAGTAACTACAGAGACGCAGGCCTGACCAATCGGCAAAGGCACCATGGGTAGGGAAGAAGCTACCTCCTTACTTTCTCAGTGCAGGTCTGCAAATATAGGATGCCGAGAAACAAAATGAAGACATTCTTGGTTCCAACACTCACAAGTCCTTCAACTGTGAGGGTTAGTGTCCTAGTTTATATTCCCATAACAGGTTACTGAGCATATATGAAATATGTGAATATGTGCATATATACATATCAATGTTTTATATCTACATCCGAAGCAAATGAAGAGTATAATGTGGGTTTATAAAATAAATATTTTTTAAAGAAATTAAAATTAATTAAAAAAGAAGAAAGATTAAGATTGGCTCAGGTTTATTGAGATACCAATGAGAGAACAGGCACAAGTTGATCATGTGCATGGGATAAAGTTGCATAGTCCGATAAAAGCATCACATTTTCTAAACCAAAGCAATGACCTAGATTTGATCCTCCATATCTAACTTAGATACTGATGCACATATTAAGTATCTGTTGCCACATAAAAGGGAATGCTGAGTCAATTTAATAGAATATGTTATTGCTGAAGCCTATGGTGTCAGATTTTTGGCGTGCTTGCCGAAATTAATTCTGAATGTTTACATTTCAAATATCTCCAAAGTTAGCCATATAAAATGAAAGTTACTTCAAACTCAAGTAAAGAAGACCATAACAATCAATGTAATGCAGTAATCTAAAAAAAAAAAAGGTGACAGAAGTTATGCAACTTGAATAAAATACCAGCCATGTTTACAAACTAACTTTGTATGAATAGCCAATTCTGTACCTGCACTCTGTGAGGGTTCAGTCACTGCGAGTTGGCTCTGGCAGGAAACAAAATCTCTGTATCCATTGCCCTCCAACGCCGCTGAAAGCCGTGCCCTGATTGGCTGATGATGCCTCGGCGTTTTGGCAGGTGAGTGAATATGGACAACATCACGTGACGTCCCACATTCAGGTCAATCAGCATGAAGGAAAGCTCAAAGGGGAAACAGTGTGAAATGGCGTAGACACCATTGATGCACCTTTGTTTGCAGAAGTGCCGATGACAGAACTGCTTCTAGGTTTATGGTTGCTGAATTGACCATGGCGCTAGGATAAGGTTTTTTCACCATAGGCTTGTCCAATAGGTGGCGCCAGTATAGATTACTCACCATGAATATGGCATTGGCAGCATAGGTCATATTCACGGCGGGAACTGTTTTTTTAAATATTCAAACCATTGCTTTTACATGTAAAAGCATACAATCAATGTTGTGTCAATAGACACTCATGAATTAAAAAAACCCAAAACCATATAAAATTCCAGATGTAATCTGATGATTTGGACCTCAAAATCATTGTGCATGCTGTCATTTCAAATATATGGATGGAGAAGATAACTTCTGCACACATTCTAAAGGCTCAGTCACATACATGTTAGCGGACATAGTTGAACGTAGTGGAGGCTAACCTAGTTGAATGTAGTTGAACATAGTTGAACATAGTTGAACATAGTTGAACGTACCAGCATCCATACTTCTCCGTTATGAGAACGTGATAAGAACGTGTGTGGGCCGTGAGTTCCGATTTAAGTATTGGATATGTTCAAAAGAGAGATACTTTTGAGCCAGACGTAGCCTCTGTGGTGATAACGTACTCTAGCATACTGTAGCATACTGTAGCATATTGTAGCATACTGTAGTGTACTGTAGCATTCTTCCGCATACTCTAGTGTACTATAGTGTACTCCAGCCTACTCTAGCGTACTTCTTAGTGTAATCTAGCACACTCTAGCGTACTCTAGCATATTTTGACCCGCACAAAACCTTGGCCGTTCTTCCATGGTCACATAGCCATTAGTGGACATAGTGGAGGGTAGCATAGTTGAACGTAGATGAACGTAGTTGAATGTAGTTAGACGTACCGGGATCCATACCATAACATACCAGGATCCGTACCGTAACATATTTATCCATACTATTAGGTGGGTGATTAACCAAAACCTGCCATACCTAAACGTAGTTTAACATAGTGATAGCACGTTTCATCTATGTTAATCTATCCTACGTTCAACTACTTTCAACTACCTTCACTAACGTGTATGTGACCAGGGCTTAAAGGCCCAGTCACATACACGTTAGCGGATGTAGTTGAACGTAGTGGAGGCTAGCGTAGTTGAACACGTTGAACGTACCGCCATCTGTACTTCTCCGGTACGTTCAAGTACGTACAGTAAAACCTCTCTAACCGACCACCTCCACAGATCGACCACTCCCCTATATCGACCGCTTTATTTGGGTTCCAAATGATCACCCATATACCATTATTATATAGCGAATGGTAGACAGGAAGTGTAAACACTTATTTGTCTCCGAGAGAGAGAGAAAACTCCCTAAACCTACCACCTCCCTAAATGGACCATCTAAAGTCGGTCCCTTCTTCGGTCGATTTAGAGAGGTTGTACTGTATATATATATGGAACGTTATTGATTCACACAGTGGCATTCAAGCAGGTTCGAGCCCCACCCAGTAGGAGCAGCATGACATCGTTGGTGAGGGTTGAACCAGGTTACTCAACCCTACCATGTTTACCAAAAGAAGAAGAACACAAAAACAAAAACAACAATACTCAATGTGTTTGTACACTACAGCAATAGTATATTTGCTTCGGCTCTCTTAAAGGTAGGGACCGGACGCGGTGGCCGAATCGGTAGAGCGCAGGCCTCCCATTCGGAAGGTCATGAGTTCAATTCATACTTGTCGCTCCCTAGCCAGGTCCTCGGCATTATTTGGATAGGGCAAGGTCTGGTTGGCTCGGTGTCAGGATAATGTGCCTAAGTGGGGTGTTAGGTGATGGTGCTGGCGGACTGGTCTACTTGTGGGACAGCACTATAAAGTTGCCATGAGCGTGCACTGTCACAAGTCGGTACCCATCCCAATATGACCTTAGATGTTGCAAAGACGTAAAACTCCAACAACCAAGCCATTAATAGACCAGACGGGATGGCCGAATGAGTTAGAGCGTCCGTCTCCCATGCTGGTAGATCGTGGGGTCATGGGTTCGAGTCCCAGTCGAGTCAAACCAATGACTTTAAAATTGATACTTGTTGCTTCCTAGCCAGGCGCTCGGCATTATTAGGATAGGGCAAGGACTGGTGTGCTCAGTGTCAGGATAATGTGACTGAGTGGGATACCAGGTCATGCTGCCGGCGGCCTGGTTTCCCAGTGGGACAGCACTATAAAGTTGCCATGAGTGCGCACTGTCACAAGTCGGTACCCGTCCTGATATGACCTTAGATGTTGCTAGGACGTAAAACAACAACAAACAAACAACAAACAAACCAAGCCAATGGCAAACTTAAAGGTATGGCTCTCAGCAACAGGACGAACAGTGAGAAAAAAACTGGCTGCTTGACAATTCAATGGTGGCTTCTCCCATCCTCATTTGTTGTCGGAGAGAAGTGGCCTACCTGAATATGCCATTTGATACTACCCCCAAGGTTTTTATGAACCCACAGTGCAATCACTTATGGCTGACCTTCTGCTTTTTGCATCATAACAACGCGCAGGATGTGGTATGCGCTGTCCTGTCTGTGGGAACGTTCATATAAAAGACCCAATGCTGCTTATGGGAAAGAGTAGCGTATGTGGTGGTACCAAGTTTCCTCCAAAGAAATGTCAAAATGACCATATGTTTGACATCAATAGCCGATGAAAGAAATCAATGTGCTCTAGAGGGGTCGTTAAATAAAACAACCTTTTTTTTATCTAGTGTTACAATGTACTAGGCTAAAGGCAAAGTAGAAACTACCAATCAGGATCATTGATGCAATTCAATTCATTGACACAATACAGAACCTTCTTATTGTCAAGATGTCGTCTACACTGGCTGTGAATATGGCCTTTGCTACCGACATGACATAAAAGCACCCACAATCAATCACCTATTTTACTTAATTCCCAGAGGACTCTCCACATATCCCTTGGCCACAAATATATGATTGTGAGCTTTTTAATTTAATGAGTGTCTATTGGCACATAATTGATTGTCTGCTTTTACATGTAAAAGCAATGGTTCGAACAAAAAACAAACATTTCTCACTGTGAATATGGCCTATGCTGCCGATACGGCGTAAAGCAACCACCAATCAATCAATCTCTCCACATAAATCGTGGTTGTGCACGGACTAATTATGCTAGATGGCGCCACAATCATTGTGCCCTCTTTTTAGCAAGCACAGGAACTGGAAATGGCTTCTGCCAAACCCAGAGTAAAGTGTTCAGGCTTTCAGCAGTGTTCAGGACTGGGTTGTGATTTTGTATCGTCGGTAATACACAGGGTAGATAAAAGAGCCACCCCGTTCTTGCAGTACGGGTGAATGACAACATAGTCTAAATACTGGTGAAAATACTTTAGTATGGCGCAGGAAGTGGAATCCCTGGTCCCAGTATCAAATGGCTACTTATATTGGCACAGAGTTGGTGAAATGGGAAAGAATGCAAAAAGACAAGATGGCAACCATAGAATTCTGTTGATTTCACTTTTAAAGTCCATTAAACCAGATGTTTTATTATATCTTTCAAATCAGTAGTAGCGGGTAAATATTAAGATATATATGAAGGATATATTTTGCTTCTTAAATTAAGAATTGATCTGCTCATTTCATTTACCTAGAATGTAGATATTTTTCGTTACCTGGTATGTCGACTTGTTCTTCACCCCTACTCAGGCTATTGCAGTATGGGGTGAATCTTTTATCTATGCACAGGGATGAAAGATTCACCTCTGTCTCAGAAACCGAGCTGGTGGAATAAATAATAAAACGGAAACAAGAACTAGTTAGACATGGGCGATGATCCAGTCACAATAAGGACAGTTGAAAACTGAATTCCGGCATTTTCTCGCAATTCCAACCCAACGATAATCGAAAGAGGGGAAAATCCGCCTTCGCGCGGAAATTTGCCATTGGTTTTGCCGGAACCCGATAGGTGGCATCAAGATCACATCCTGATTTCCGGGTTTTTTGTCAGAGACCACTTTCATCCTTGAATATATGTATTCAGAGAAAGCAAAGATTCTGGCCACCAAAATAAAATGCCCCCCCTTCCTACCCACAACCATGTCTAAATCCGAACAAAAATAGCTTCTTTTTGTTCGGTACATTAGTTGATTAACCAGCGGGAAATTTCAATCACAGACAATTGGTCTTCCTCATTCCACCGCTCCATGCCCAATCCGAGTATTCATATGCCAGAGCCAGGCTAGGTAGTGACAAGTATCAAGTTTTAAGTCATTGGTTTGACTCGACCAGGGTTTGAACCCACAAGTTCTAATCCCACGACCTACCATTCGGCCATCCCGTGTTTGGTATGAATCAATTATAAATAAAAGGTGAAGCTCCAGGTTCCAGCATTCAGTTTGTATCCATATTGAAGCTGAGTTGATGACATGATAGAGAATGGAAAATAAACAAAGATGGCAGCCACTGAATGCCATCGATTTGTCTTTCAACCTCTATCGAACTAAAAGATGTCTTCAATGATTCACCCCAAAAGGTAACCGGGGTGTGTTAGATAATGACTTGAACAATACTGCAGGAGTATACAATTATCACCCACTCCTAATTCGCTACACTCGGTTGCAGTAGGAAAACCAGAGACAGAGATGGATTAATAGAAATTTAATAAACCAAGTCGGGAACCAATGTAAGTCCAGCAATAATGAATCAGGCAGCTACTATGGCCGAGAATCAGGCGCTGACTGGATTGCGCTACCAGATGGAGTGAGTTCTTGAAATGTGAGTCAGGCAAGAGCAGGTCCGGAATCAGCGCTCACGCCCATAGTAAGTGGGTGTGGGTGGGGAAAGCGAAGTAGACAGTAGCAGTGGTGAAGGCAGAGTGACGGTAAGAGAAACATTACAGAACGAGGAAAGCTAAAAATAGACCAACCTCGTGAGCAAATTACGCATGTTAGCCTCTGGCCAACATGCACAATTAAGCTACTGGACGCGGTGGCCTAATCGGTAATCGGTAAAGTGAAATCTCTCCGTGCACAAGGTCGGGAGGTCGAATCCCAGCCGAATCAAACCAATGACTTATAAAAATGTATCCTGGCACTCGGCATTAATAGGAAATAACAAGGGCTCGTTTGCATAGTATTAGGATAATCTGACAGTGTGGGATATTGGGTCATGTTGCAGGTGGCCTGGTCTCCCAGTGGGGCAGCACTATAATGTTCCCATGAGTGCGTTCTGTCACAATTCGATGCCTATCCTGATATGACCTTAGATGTTGTTAGGACGCAAAACAACAACAAGGAAAGTTAATTAGGCTAATCTGTGGCAGCAAGTCATGCCTGCCCATTGTTCTAATGCCTTCAAACAAGACAGAAAATATCATCCTGACTAGTAGTATATTTAGCAAATTAATCTACCAAGTACCAGTGTAAAATAAGAGCTCCATAATATATGTAAAGCCTGATTGCTACCTGGTATTGTCAATATTGTTCATACCAACTCATCTCAACTATACATAATCTAAATGTACCATATCTGTCTCAATGCTGAAATCAAATTTCCATGCAACTAGAATAAACAAATTTTAAACGGAAATTCACCGATGTATTTTTAATTGTTGGGGGTTAAAGCACACTGCAGTACCCCTCCTTCCCCCCTCCCCCTATGATTATTTCATCTCCCAGATGGGGGTTGGATACCGCCTTGTATATCTGCATGTTGATGAATATGATATAGATGTTTAATGTTTTTTTTTTTTAGCATTGATAGCCATGGATGTAATTAGCATGGTCTTACTGCTTTGATATAAATATGTTTTTTGCAGTACGATTGTTGATGTGATATTTGTGGTGAAAGAGCTTAGTTTTCTCCCGATTGGAGACTAGCTTCTTGGTGTTCTGTGGTTTTTTTGCAGTGGGAGTTGGAAATAATTTTATTATACATATTTAATTATTTTCTATATTTCCTCAATTTTCACCCCGTTTTGACTTCCTTTTTCCACACTATTAGGAAACATTATCGTCCCCTAAATTTATTTCGGTGGACAGAGGAGGACAATGGTGTTGGGAGTTGGTGGTTGACACTGTTACATTTCACACTAAAAAAAAAAAAAGATTTTTTTTTTATTATTTCCCCCCCCTTATGCAGTGGTCCGCCCTGGCTCTTGTTTTGAAACTGCATTCTTTAAAAAAAATTACTACTAAAGTAAGCGCTTCTGGCAGAACATGAAAGACGGCGAGTGCATCGCTCCTGTTTGATCATTGAGGATGCACATGGGTGTAATTCACTATGTAAGGAGGCCCGGGTTCCTTGCTGGCACCCATGCTTCGTATAAACGTATTGCATACCGAAACGATGTATCTGCGGAACTTTCTCAACTTGTTATAAGTACACCGCCCTTCACTTCATGCACTCTGCACCGGAGCGGGTCACAGGAGCGTGACGGGTCCTGGGTGCGGTGGGCGTGGCGTGTCCGCGTGTGATGCCGTCTGTCATCTACTGCCAGGCGACGCGGGCACAAGGAGGACGGTCTGAGGAGCTCCAAGAGGAGGCCGCACCGCGCAGAAGGAAGAAACGCCCCGCTAACGTTCCACTGAGATGGGGACAGTGGGGGGCGGACTGAGCTAGTTTCCCCTGTTTCTTCTGTCAAGGGGGTTCCAACTTGTGGGGTAGGAATTCTCCTCCCCAGCAAAAAACATTCTATACACTAACTACATAGAGGCTGGGAGAGTCGTATTTGTGCACTCATTTAAAGGACTCTTTCTTCACCTAGATTAAAATGACTGTTTTGCCTTGCAGCTATCTAGTTCATATCGCTATTTCGCTGGCAGCAGGTCCTAGGAATTGCCATAGGGATACATGTCATCTATGTTGACTTCTATCATTTCTCGATTCTCATCGGTTTGCGTCTTGCAACCAGGTGAGACTCTAAGGGGGGCAGAGTAGTATATCCTGAACATGAGCTCTACTATCACGCGGTAGCAGCGGAGACTACGACGCCCATCAGTGCAGTACCACTACACTGCGCTAGATGGCGGCCCGGGTCACCACCGGACAGACCCTAGCCGGGCTGACCTCTACAGCGTGTGGTTGACCCCACCCCCCCTCACACACCTATAGAGTCGATGTGGGATCTGGCGAGTCAGGGGCGGGTCAGACAAACGACTGACGCGAAAGAGCAGATGGTTCAATAAACCAAGGGTGAAGCGTACACTTGATTGAATCTTGGTGTTCTTCCGTGAGTGTGAGAGAGTCGGAGGGCCGTGGGCCATTACAATACGGTAGTTACTTCCACAGCACTGTCTCCTGTGACAAGGCTGCTAAACAACCCATTAAAAATATGTCAGAAGGCTGGGTTATAGAAACACCCACATGATATTGTAATCTAATAATTAATAGTTTGTTTTAGTGATGAATTTATTTATCCTGCTTATAACGGATACGTGACTTAACACTTGTTTACACCGCTGGCCAGCACTACTCCAATTGTGATATGCTAAATATATCGTATATCATGCTACTTTTAGATTGAATAATCTATTGAATCATGTTGATTAATACACTTCAAAAGGCAAATTGAGAGCTGCAATATTGTGTATTTGCATTATCTCCCATTTCACAAACTCTACTTCCATATGGATAAACACTGGATGCTGGAACCAGGAACTCCACCTCATATTGACGGGTAATTCATATGAAAGCAGTTTTTGCCCGGAGTTAGACATAGTTCTGTCATTCATCCCTACCCATGGTAGAAGCGAATATTGTTTGCATATGACTCAACTAAGTTTGTTAGAATTGCAGGTATAGCAATACCTCAGGGAGTTTGACGCCCCTGCCTTGCAGAGTTGTAAACCACTGCCTTGTGGTACAGGTTCTTGACAGAACCGAAGACTAAGGGAGCAAACCCTAAACAGAAAACCATGTCACTGTGGCAGCATTAAGGGCGGTTGATGTATGGAACTCCCAACATCTCCCGACCAGCCACTGCAGGGACAAATAGTTTTGCGCCTGTCTTGACATGTTCTTGCCGGTGTGAAACCTCTATTTGCTCCCCGAGAGAGTGCTGCTGGTAACATGCAAAAGCCAGCAGCACTTCAACACTTTTGCAGGCAGCTTTCATGAAATATGGAGAGTGGCAGTCAAGTAATGAAAGCAGTCTTTGTCGCATCGCGACCGACAGCATGATGATGATGAGGTTTATTAGTCGGTGAAACTTTGTAGAATTAATCCGCAAAGATGTAATGAATTACTCAAAGTGGATTGTAGTAGCAATGGTAGTCACAATAATGTGGTGAAAGTCTTTTATTCTGCACTTTCCGAGTGAAAAGTCGTATGGTGCCTCTATGGGTTGGGGCAACCGAGTGGAACATGTCATTTACAGATGGGGGTGTTGTGTGGCCACTAGACACTCCCTATAGACCTATTTCATATGACGTCAGCATAGGTATTTAGGTCAGTGTGCGCGCTGCTTGGCTGCAGGACAACACTGTCAAACTGGAAACTTAAGCAATCTTCATAGAGAAAAAGTGAAATATCTCTTTAAAAAAAACACCAGATAGAAACAAACCGCTTGGAACAGATATAGAAAACATATTCAACGAACAGATTATATTAAATTTATGAGGTTAGGCTTCTGCATTTCTATTAATTTTGAATAAAATAGACATTTTGCACTGTGCATACCGGCAAACCCAATGGCAGTGTGCATTCGTTCTGCAGCCAAGGTGGCACGCACATACACAATGTCTGTAACAATTGAAAGGGGTATATTAGTATGCGTGATAATCAGGGTTGAAATTTGGTTGTAAGTAACTACAGAGACCCAGGCCTGACCAATCGGCAAAGGCACCATGGGTAGGGAAGAAGCTACCTCCGTACTTTCTCAGTGCATGTCTGCAAATATAGAATGCCGAGAAACAAAATGAAGACATTCTTGGTTCCAACACTCGCAAGTCCTTCAACTGTGAGGGTTAGTGTCCTAGTTTATATTCCCATAACAGGTTATAGAGCACATATGAAATATGTGAATGCTTGCATATATACATATCAATGTTTTATATCTACATCCGAAGCAAATGAAGAGTATAATGTGGGTTTATAAAATAAATATTTTTTAAAGAAATTAAAATTAATTAAAAAAGAAGAAAGATTAAGATTGGCTCAGGTTTATTGAGATACCAATGAGAGAACAGGCACAAGTTGATCATGTGCATGGGATAAAGTTGCATAGTCCGATAAAAGCATCACATTTTCTAAACCAAAGCAATGACCTAGATTTGATCCTCCATATCTAACTTAGATACTGATGCACATATTAAGTATCTGTTGCCACATAAAAGGGAATGCTGAGTCAATTTAATAGAATATGTTATTGCTGAAGCCTATGGTGTCAGATTTTTGGCGTGCTTGCCGAAATTAATTCTGAATGTTTACACTTCAAATATCTCCAAAGTTAGCCATATAAAATAAAAGTTACTTCAAACTCAAGTAAAGAAGACCATAAAAATCAATGTAATACAGTAATCTAAAAAAAAAAAAAGGTGACAGAAGTTATGCAACTTGAATAAAATACCAGCCATGTTTACAAACTAACTTTGTATGAATAGCCAATTCTGTACCTGCACTCTGTGAGGGTTCAGTCACTGCGAGTTGGCTCTGGCAGGAAACAAAATCTCTGTATCCATTGCCCTCCAACGCCGCTGAAAGCCGTGCCCTGATTGGCTGATGATGCCTCGGCGTTTTGGCAGGTGAGTGAATATGGACAACATCACGTGACGTCCCACATTCAGATCAATCAGCATGAAGGAAAGCTCAAAGGGGAAACAGTGTGAAATGGCGTAAACACCATTGATGCACCTTTGTTTGCAGAAGTGCCGATGACAGAACTGCTTCTAGGTTTATGGTTGCTGAATTGACCATGGTGCTAGGATAAGGTTTTTTCACCATAGGCTTGTCCAATAGGTGGCGCCATTATAGATTACTCACCGTGAATATGGCATTGGCAGCATAGGTCATATTCACGGCGGGAACTGTTTTTTTAAATATTCAAACCATTGCTTTTACATGTAAAAGCATACAATCAATGTTGTGTCAATAGACACTCATGAATTAAAAAAACCCAAAACCATATAAAATTCCAGATGTAATCTGATGATTTGGACCTCAAAATCATTGTGCATGCTGTCATTTCAAATATATGGATGGAGAAGATAACTTCTGCACACATTCTAAAGGCTCAGTCACATACATGTTAGCGGACATAGTTGAACGTAGTGGAGGCTAACCTAGTTGAATGTAGTTGAACGTAGTTGAACATAGTTGAACATAGTTGAACGTACCAGCATCCATACTTCTCCGTGATGAGAATGTGATAAGAACGTGTGTGGGCCGTGAGTTCCGATTTAAGTATTGGATATGTTCAAAAGAGAGATACTTTTGAGCCAGACGTAGCCTCTGTGGTGATAACGTACTCTAGCATACTGTAGCATACTGTAGCATACTGTAGCATACTGTAGTGTACTGTAGCATTCTTCAACATACTCTAGTGTACTATAGTGTACTCCAGCCTACTCTAGCATACTTCTTAGTGTACTCTAGCACACTCTAGCGTACTCTAGCATATTTTGACCCGCACAAAACCTTGGCCGTTCTTCCATGGTCACATAGCCATTAGTGGACATAGTGGAGGGTAGCATAGTTGAACGTAGATGAACGTAGTTGAATGTAGTTAGACGTACCGAGATCCATACCATAACATACCAGGATCCGTACCGTAACATATTTATCCATACTATTAGGTGGGTGATTAACCAAAACCTGCCATACCTAAACGTAGTTTAACATAGTGATAGCACGTTTCACCTATGTTAATCTATCCTACGTTCAACTACTTTCAACTACGTTCACTAACGTGTATGTGACCAGGGCTTAAAGGCCCAGTCACATACACGTTAGCGGATGTAGTTGAACGTAGTGGAGGCTAGCGTAGTTGAACACGTTGAACGTACCGCCATCTGTACTTCTCCGGTACGTTCAAGTACGTACAGTAAAACCTCTCTAACCGACCACCTCCACAGATCGACCACTCCACTATATCGACCGCTTTATTTGGGTTCCAAATGATCACCCATATACCATTATTATATAGCGAATGGTAGACAGGAAGTGTAAACACTTATTTGTCTCCGAGAGAGAGAGAAAACTCCCTAAACCTACCACCTCCCTAAATGGACCATCTAAAGTCGGTCCCTTCTTCGGTCGATTTAGAGAGGTTGTACTGTATATATATATGGAACGTTATTGATTCACACAGTGGCATTCAAGCAGGTTCGAGCCCCACCCAGTAGGAGCAGCATGACATCGTTGGTGAGGGTTGAACCAGGTTACTCAACCCTACCATGTTTACCAAAAGAAGAAGAACACAAAAACAAAAACAACAATACTCAATGTGTTTGTACACTACAGCAATAGTATATTTGCTTCGGCTCTCTTAAAGGTAGGGACCGGACGCGGTGGCCGAATCGGTAGAGCGCAGGCCTCCCATTCGGAAGGTCATGAGTTCAATTCATACTTGTCGCTCCCTAGCCAGGTCCTCGGCATTATTTGGATAGGGCAAGGTCTGGTTGGCTCGGTGTCAGGATAATGTGCCTAAGTGGGGTGTTAGGTGATGGTGCTGGCGGACTGGTCTACTTGTGGGACAGCACTATAAAGTTGCCATGAGCGTGCACTGTCACAAGTCGGTACCCATCCCAATATGACCTTAGATGTTGCAAAGACGTAAAACTCCAACAACCAAGCCATTAATAGACCAGACGGGATGGCCGAATGAGTTAGAGCGTCCGTCTCCCATGCTGGTAGATCGTGGGGTCGTGGGTTCGAGTCCCAGTCGAGTCAAACCAATGACTTTAAAATTGATACTTGTTGCTTCCTAGCCAGGCACTCGGCATTATTAGGATATGGCAAGGACTGGTGTGCTCAGTGTCAGGATAATGTGGACTGAGTGGGATACCAGGTTCATGGTGCCGGCGGCCTGGTTTCCCAGTGGGACAGCACTATAAAGTTGCCATGAGTGCGCACTGTCACAAGTCGGTACCCATCCTGATATGACCTTAGATGTTGCTAGGACGTAAAACAACAACAAACAAACAACAAACAAACCAAGCCAATAGCAAACTTAAAGGTATGGCTCTCAGCAACAGGACGAACAGTGAGAAAAAAACTGGCTGCTTGACAATTCAATGGTGGCTTCTCCCATCCTCATTTGTTGTCGGAGAGAAGTGGCCTACCTGAATATGCCATTTGATACTACCCCCAAGGTTTTTATGAACCCACAGTGCAATCACTTACGGCTGACCTTCTGCTTTTTGCATCATAACAACGCGCAGTTTCTGGTCATAAGGTACTCATTTTACAATTTTACAAAAACACAGTGTAGTGACGGTTGCTATGGGAACTGACATGTCAATAATCCCTGGGTTTCACTAGAATTTACTTCCGGATTGGATTGACAAGTATTAGCTAGGATATGGGTCGTTCTCAGAAATTCTGTACCACATTGGTGAATTGGAAATCAAAAAGTGAAAACATTCCAAAGAATAGTGGAAAACACTCCAAACAATAGCAGAGTTCGTGGTCATGTGTGTAGGCTTACATTTTCTGTATATGTCAGAGTTTGAAAAACTGTTAACTGTGTAACAGCCATCCATAACATCATTCTAATGCACATCCATAACATCATTTTAGCACAGATAACAAATTCAAACAAGAATGTATTGATTACAGTTAAAGTTGCATCGTCCGATGGTTTTGAGACATTTTTCTGAGCTAAATATATTAAGGTAATTTGTATAACCTTTCAACTTCCGACCAATAATTGCTATGTGGATATATGGTCTCTATGAATTCACACTTTAAAGTTAATTTATCTCATGGATTTAATCTACTAATCAGTTCAAAAGTTGCCTGCTGCCAACAAGCCAAGTTATTCACCTTACAGATTATTTGCCCAACAACTTCAGAAACTGCATATCAGTCTGGACGTACTGCTATAAAGATAGACACTAATAAAGACTGTACTAGACTACTAAATGACTGAAATGTACGATCCTCCAAGCATAGTTTATCCCATCATTACTAACAACCTACTTACTCAAACTACTTCATGTCGTCAAAAACACCCCCCACCTTTTGAAGCATAACCCTACAAGCTAACCACACTCCATCAAACAGAATAAACAAACTATTCTACTATTACTAACACTCCATCTCAAAATCCCATCTCCAACAACATGATGATTATGCAATTCACAACACAGTAGGTATACAAACCTGTGAAGGGAAACTATGCACCTAACCACTCCATAATGTAACGGTCTAATCAATACACATGTATGTATCTAAATATGTATGTTTACAAAGTATAACTACTATATTGTGCATGTTGGCCGAGGCTAACATGGGTAATTTGCGCACGAGGCAGTCTATTCTTAGCTTTCCTCGTGCACCGTTTTCCGCTTTCAGTCTCACTTGGCTCGCTGCCTCTGCTCTGAACACTCCGATTTCTACCGCGTCGACTGCCGCTGCCACCGCACCTCGCTGTTCTGCATGTGCACTCCCATACCGTGTTTACCGACGTGACAGTATCGGTGCCTCTTGCCATCTCTTTTCTTCACGTTAGGTATTTTCTCATGCTCATAATTAACTGAAGTTAATCTTAGCAGTGAATACTCACTAATATTAGTATGTGTATGAAGCATTGCAACATGCTTCAGTGCCTTCATGCTTTGTTGTTTTCTTGCTCACGCATGTGCACCGTCGTGACAGTGTCAGTGACCCCTGCTCATGCACACTGGCAGTATTTCATCGTTAGAACTCTAAATTTAGTAAGTGGAATTGGTGTCAGTAATGACTCGTCCTAATTAACAGAATTTCAACTGAAGTAGTGCAAGTTTTTTTTCCTTATCACGCTGACAGTAGTTAGAGTATGCGAGAACCACGCTCTTTTGTACGGTACTTGGTTGTCAGATGGTGCGTGCGCGGTGCACACCTGACTGTTGACAATTTTCCCGAGCTGACAGTATGCCTTGCTTCCCGAGCTGACAGTATGCCTTCCAGCTCGCCGGCGCTGTTTCTTTCAAATTAGCGCTATCAGTAAAATTGTTTACCACGGTGACGGCGACTGCTGCTCGCCGGTTCATTTCTATTCAATTTACCACTATAATGATTATTTTATGCGACAACTTTTTCCTTGCATGCCCCTCGCTGCCGGCGTCCCGTGAATCACCTTCATTGGTTTCACCGGACGTCCCCGGCGTCTGCCCCGGTTTCTGCCGGCAGGCTGCCGCTCCGCTGCACGGTCTCTGCTAGCTGTCACCCATCGACTCATCGTTCCCGGCCTCCGCCCCGGTATCTGCCGGCGGACTGTCTCCACGCTGCGCGGTCTATGCTAGCTGTAACGGCTAGCTGTCTTCACTCAACGTCCCGGCTTCCTCCCCAGTCTGTGCTGGCGGACTGTCTCATTGGACCATCCTCATTATTATTATCTCATGCTAATAATTAACAGAATGTTATTGTAGCAGTGAATACTTACACTAATATCAGAATTTGACCTGAAGTAGTCGAAGATGTTGTTCTTTAACACTTGCTTGCATCACGCGTGTGGTTACTGAGGTGACAACTGCTGCTCACTAGCACGTGTCCTCATTGTGACTCTCATTATTATGTCATGCTCTCATTATTATGAACACTGCTCTGAACACTCTGATTAACGGTGCTCGTTTGTGCTTATAGTACTGGAAGTTACTGCCTGATTTCAACAGTTAACACCAGATGGCAGCATCAGTAGGTATTTTTACCGTTCACTCAAGCACCACCAGCAACTAAATAATTACATCTGTGAACCTCGCCGTGTATACCTGTTGTACATTAGAACATTTGCATTCCCCACCAATGCTGATTATCGAATACTTTATACCCTGTTTATCGAGTGATAGGAACCGTTGCCATTCGCCAGCTACTTCTTGCACCTGATTGAGCCCCGGATGGTAATCTACACGTTCACCCGACTCGATTCAACCGGCTGCCAGAAACCAACCGATTGGACCCGCCTACACCTGTAACAGTTAACACCAGGTCGTAGTACGAGCCTGTAGTTCCGAATAGTAATACTATAGATATACTGTGGCTGCTGCTTCACTGTTCAGTTTTGTACTCGTTCAAGATTAAGTCATGTTCATAATTAATAGTACCTAATTGTAGCACTGACTAGCCACCATTGTAACAGAATTTGATATAAAGCAGTGGAAGAGTATTTTGTCTGTAACAGTGCCTCGCATCACGAGTTGTTTCCAAGGTGATAACTCCTTACAACTATAATTTGTAATCTTAAGAGCAAATGTTTGTTCTTGTTTTATGTTATAGCAACTCGCTTCAGGCCCCACCCCGGTCTCGCACTCGGCAGGGCGCCCACCAGCCGGGGTGTCAGTCATCCGGTACATACAGCACCGATGCATTGCGCTACCAACTGAAGTACTCAACATCTAAAAGCAGTATCAGGACAAGTGATGACTTGTTGGACGTTATAGTGCTGCAATACTGCGATATCGGACCGACAGCATCGCCAGATTTGGTCGAGAAATTGCCAAAGATAAGTGTTTCCCGCCTATTAATCCCAGTTGAGCCTTTCAGGTTGTCGATAGTAATCAACACAGACAATCAAGCCTTGCAGCAGGTGCTCTCAGCGGGTAGGGGTAAAGATTCAGTACTGTGTGCATGTGCCCGTTAACTATGGTTGCTGGCGGCCCGAAACAATTGTGATCTCCAAGTGATATATAAACCAGGTTCAGAATTGATTCTTGCAGACGCCCTGAGTAGGTCATGTCTGAATGCTGCATCTAAAGAGAAAGCTCAACGTATGTGTATGGAATGTAGGCTTAACGAAATCCCAGTTACGTTCACGTTAGCTCATTACCGGAAGAGAAAGTCCGCGAGGTCCTGAGGGAGTGTGAAGACTGGCAGTCAAAGACCAGCGCAACTCGTAAGCAGCTTCAGAGTATTCATGATTCACTAATAGGGTGCTGGCGGCTCTAAGGGCGGCCCCCCCAGTTGGTTCCGTGCCATTTAACCGCGACATGTTAAAGGATCTCGAGTGGTTTCAAAAATGTGCTGCCTCCTTTAATGCTCGAATTCTTCTCCCCTCACAACCTCGACATGAGTGGATAATTGAATGCGACTCTACCCTGGAAGCCGGTGGTGCTTTCTCCCCAGCCGCATACTATGCTGCCCTCTACTCCCAAGAAGTCCTGACCGAGTGCAAGTCAATCCTTCAGTTAGAGGCATTAAACTTGGTGCAGGCGGTGACAGCTCTTCTCCCTGTTGAGCCGTTCAGGTTCTCGATAGTAATAAATACAGACAGTCAGGCCTCCCTGCAGGTGCTCTCAGCGGGCAGGGGTAAAGATCCAGTACTGTGTGCCTGTGCCATCAGCTATGGTTGCTCGCGGCCCGAAACAATTGTGATCTCCAAGTGCTATACAAACCAGGTGCAGAATTGATTCTTGCTGATGCTCTGAGTAGGTCATGTCTGAATGCTGCTTTTAAAGAGAAAGCTCAACGTATGTGTTTCGAATGTAGGCTTAATGAAGTCCCAGTTAGTTTCACGTTAGACCTCCTAGATGTCACCCTGTAACATGAAACATGTATACCCTGGAAGATAGTACGTTGTTTGCCTCTATCTTCCAGGCTACACAGTAAGGCACCATACGAGGCTGGTTAGTCTGTATCATGCTGGCCTGGCTCCACGAACATGGACGAACAAAGGTGCTCATCTACGACGATACTGGAAGTATGCAGCGGCCCATGGCTTCTCACCTGAGGCTCCTTGGCGCTATGACCTCCTCTCCTTCCTCCTTCATCTTAGCGAGGCCCTCCGCTCCCCCGGAGCCACACTGAACTACTTCAGTTCGGTTAAGCTCTGGGTCTGTGCATTCCCTGGTAAACATGCAGTGTTCCTCTCACATGAGCTCGTTGTCATGAAACGCGCGATCTTGCGCGCATCGACTCATGTCATCTCACAAGTTCCGCCCATTACCCCACCCGCCCTCCGTCGGATAGTCACGTTCCTGTTGTCAACACTCTCCGTCCCTGCTGCGGCTATTGTAGCCCTGATAGTCGGATACATGTGCATGCTCAGGCAGAGCAATCTGGTCACGACATCCGTGAAGAGCCCACATGTCCTAAAATTCAAATGTGTACGGTTAAAGCGTGCTGGCTTGGAAGTCCTAGTTTCCTCCACTAATTCCCGCCCCGCCTCCTCATGCCCTGTCCGTTTCCTCCTCCCGCCTATTCCGGCGTCTCCATGCTGCCCAGTCCGAGCTTGGAAGCGGTATCTGCGCACGGTAAACCCGGATCCAGATGATCCGGCTTTCCTGCTGCCATCAGGGGCTCCCCTCTCCGCTAAGTTCCTCCTGAAACTCCTCAGGGAGGCCTCGCCTTGTCCCTTGCCACGAACCCGCCTGATCACGCTTCATAGCCTCCGAAGGGGCGCAGCCCAGGCATGTGCGGCAGATGGTCTCCCTCTCCCTGCACTAATGTCAGCCGGGACCTGGAAGAGCCGCGCCCTGCACGCCTACCTCTCCCACCTCGAAGTCACGGATGCGCCATCAGCGCTCGCTCAATTGTTGGGTGAGCGCTGATCTCCACGTTGATTCATTCCTGTGTCATGTACTGTTCCTGGTTGCGCATCCCAGTCAGCGCATGATCCTGGCCTCTGTCGCCTACTTGACCACGATAGACCTCTAACGGTCCCCGACTTGTTTTGTTATTAAATCTTCAGAAACCATGTCTGTCTATGTCTTTCCTTTTTCTCCCTGTTGCTGAGTGCGGCGAATTGTGCATGTTGGCCGAGGCTAACATGGGTAATTTGCGCACGAGGCAGTCTATTCTTAGCTTTCCTCGTGCACCGTTTTCCGCTTTCAGTCTCACTTGGCTCGCTGCCTCTGCTCTGAACACTCCGATTTCCCCACCCTCCCACCCTTTCTTCTAGGGGGTGAGCGCTGATCTCCACGTTGATTCATTCCTGTGTCATGTACTGTTCCTGGTTGCGCATCCCAGTCAGCGCATGATCCTGGCCTCTGTCGCCTACTTGACCACGATAGACCTCTAACGGTCCCCGACTTGTTTTGTTATTAAATCTTCAGAAACCATGTCTGTCTATGTCTTTCCTTTTTCTCCCTGTTGCTGAGTGCGGCGAATTATAGGTGAATTGTCAAACTGTACCATATGTAAGTCTTGGAATGATTAATATTGTTATTTCAGCTGACTTGAGCTAGCTACAGATGACAATATCAGACTACGTACACATATATTGTAAATAACTGTAATGTCACATGGCTGGAAGAACAGTGCCACGGTGCTGACAAAGGACTTTATTCAATGAATAAACTATATTTACAACAACAACAAATTCATCAAGGTATGTGAATAATATATTTAGCTTTTTATATTAAGAATTGACATTCTCATTTTATTTACTCACATTTTCTCCACTTTTTATGTAGGGTTGTTCTTCACCCCTACTAAGGCTACTGTAGTATGGGATGAATCTTTTATCTAGTTTCAGGAGCGGAATGTAGCTCAGGCAGTAGAGTGTTCACCTGTTAACGTATCAGTCATCCGATCGATCCTGCTCAGTGCTGGCCATTTGCAATTTGGGCTGTTTTCCATTCCAACCAGTGGTCCACAACTGGTTCATCAAAGGATGTGGTATGCGCTGTCCTGTCTGTGGGAAAGTTCATATAAAAGACCCCTTGCTGCTTATGGGAAAGAGTGGCGTATGTGGCGGTAGCAGGTTTCCTCCAAAGAAATGTCAAAATGACCATATGTTTGACATCAATAGCCGATGAAAAAAATCAATGTGCTCTAGAGGGGTCGTTAAATAAAACAACCTTTTTTTAATCTAGTGTCACAATGTACTAGGCTAAACGCAAAGTAGAAAATACCAATCAGGATTATTGATGCAATTCAATTCATTGACACAATACAGAACCTTCTTATTGTCAAGATGTCGACTACACTGGCTGTGAATATGGCCTTTGCTACCGACGTGACATAAAACCACCCACAATCAATCACCTATCTTACTTAATTTCCAGAGGACTCTCCACATATCCCTTGGCCACAAATATATGATTGTGAGCTTTTTAATTTAATGAGTGTCTATTGGCACATAATTGATTGTCTGCTTTTACATGTAAAAGCAATGGTTCGAACAAAAAACAAACATTTCTCGACATGGCGTAAAGCAACCACCAATCAATCAAAGCAACCACCAACCACCAATCAATCAATCACTCCACATAAATCATGGTTGTGTGCGGACTAATTATGCTAGATGGCGCCACAATCATTGCGCCCTCTTTTAGCAAGCACAGGAACTGGAAATGGCTTCTGCCAAACCCAGAGTAAAGTGTTCAGGCCTTCAGCAGTGTTCAGGAATGGGTTGTGATTTTGTATCGTCGGTAATACACAGGGTAGATAAAAGAGTCACCCCTTTCTTGCAGTAAGGGTGAATGACAATGTAGTTTAAATACTGGTGAAAATACTTTAGTATGGAACAGGAAGTGGAATCCCTGGTCCCAGTATCAAATGGCTACTTATATTGGCAAAGAGTTGGTGAAATGGGAGAGAATGCAAAAACACAAGATGGCAACCATAGAATTCTTTTGATTTCACTTATAAAGTCCATTAAACCAGATGTTTTATTATATTTTCAAATCAGTGGTAGCGGGTAAATATTAAGATATATATGAAGAATATATTTTGCTTCTTAAATTAAGAATTGATCTGCTCATTTCATTTACCCAGCATGTAGATATTTTTCGTTAGCTTTTATATCGAGTTGTTCTTCACCCCTACTCAGGCTACTATGGTACGGGGTGAATCTTTTATCTATGCGCAGGGATGAAAGATCTCTGCGTTTTCTCGGATTTCCACAATGTTATTATATGACTTTAGATGTTTGTAGAACATGAAACCTTAGATAAATGATTCACCTCTGTCTCAGAAACCGAGCTGGTGGAATAAATAATAAAAAGGAAACAAGAAAAAGTTCGACATGGGCGATGATCCAGTCACAATAAGGACAGTTGAAAACTGACTTCCGGCATTTTCTCGCAATTCAGTACCAACGATAATCCAAAGGGGGGAAATCCGCCTTCGCGCGGAAATTTGCCATTGGTTTTGCCGGAACCCGATAGGTGGCATCAAGATCACATCCTGATTTCCGGTTTTTTTGTCAGAGACCACTTTCATCCTTGAATATATGTATTCAGAGAAAGCAAAGATTCTGGCCACCAAAATAAAATGCCCCCCCTTCCTACCCACAACCATGTCTAAATCCGAACAAAAATAGCTTCTTTTTGTTCGGTACATTAGTTGATTAACCAGCGGGAAATTTCAATCGCAGACAATTGGTCTTCCTCATTCCACCGCTCCTTGCCCAATCCGAGTATTCATATGCCAGCGCCAGGCTAGATTGTGACAAGTATCAATTTTTAAGTCATTGGATTGACTCGACCAGGGTTTGAACCCACAAGTTCGAATCCCACGACCTACCATTCGGCCATCCCGTGTTTGGTATGAATCAATTATAAATAAAAGGTGAAGCTCCAGGTTCCAGCATTCAGTTTGTATCCATATTGAAGCTGAGTTGATGACATGATAGAGAATGCAAAATAAACAAAGATGGCAGCCACTGAATGCCATCGATTTGTCTTTCAACGTCTATCGAACTAAAAGATGTCTTCAATGATTCCCCCCAAAAGGTAACCTCGGGTATGATAGATAATGACTTGAACAATACTGCAGGAGTATACAATTGTCACCCACTCCTAATTAAGCTACTGGACGCGGTGGCCTAATCGGTAAAGCGAAAGCTCTCCGTGCACAAGGTCGGGAGGTCGAATCCCAGCCGAATCAAACCAATGACTTATAAAAATGTATACTTGTTACTCCCTAGCCTGGCTCTTGGCATTAATAGGAAATAACAAGGGCTCGTTTGCATAGTATCAGGATAATCTGACAGTGTGGGATATTGGGTCATGTTGCAGGTGGCCTGGTCTCCCAGTGGGGCAGCACTATAATGTTTCCATGAGTGCGTTCTGTCACAATTCGATGCCTATCCTGATATGACCTTAGATGTTGCTAGGACACAAAACAACAACAAGGAAACTTAATTAGGCTAATCTGTGGCAGCAAGTCATGCCTGCCCATTGTTCTAATGCCTTCAAACAAGACAGAAACTATCATCCTGACTAGTAGTATATTTAGCAAATTAATCTACCAAGTACCAGTGTAAAATAAGAGCTCCATAATATATGTAAAGCCTGGTTGCTACCTGGTATTGTCAATATTGTTCCTACCACCTCATCTCAACTATACATAATCTAAATGTACCATATCTGTCTCAATGCTGAAATCAAATTTCCATGCAACTAGAATAAACAAATTTTAAACGGAAATTCACCGATGTATTTTTAATTGTTGGGGGTTAAAGCACACTGCAGTACCCCCCTTCCCATCTCCCCCCTCCAGCTTCCCCTCCCCACCCCTCTCCCTCCCTCCTCCTCCTCCTACCCCTCCCCTCACCACCCTACATCTCCCCATCCCTTCCTTCCCATCTCCCCCTCCAGCTTCCCCTCCCCACCCCTCTCCCTCCCTCCTCCTCCTCCTACCCCTCCCCTCACCCTACATCTCCCCATCCCCTCCTTCCCATCTCCCCCTCCAGCTTCCCCTCCCCACCCCTCTCCCTCCCTCCTCCTCCTCCTACCCCTCCCCTCACCCTACATCTCCCCATCCCCTCCTTCCCCTCTCCCCCTCCAGCTTCCCCTCCCCACCCCCTCTCCCTCCCTCCTCCTCCTCCTACCCCTCCCGTCACCCTACATCTCCCCATCCCCTCCTTCCCATCTCCCCCCTCCAGCTTCCCCTCCCCACCCCCTCTCCATCCCTCCTCCTCCTACCCCTCCCCTCACCCTACATCTCCCCATCCCCTCCTTCCCATCTCCCCCCTCCAGCTTCCCCTCCCCACCCCCTCTCCCCTCCCTCCTCCTCCTACTGTAAAGACTCGACTGGACACGAAGACGTCTTAAGGGCGCATTCCATATATGCGTAATGCGTAATGCGTTATGCGTTACGCGTTATGCGTTATGCGAATGCCAGCATTCCATATACGCGTAATGCGTCATGCGTTATGTGGCGCACAACTGGCTATATTTAAAAAATAAAAATAAACAATTATTCTCCATACTGCTCTGTATGTGACCAAATATTGCATGTATATCTATGTAACTTTTTGTATGTCACATGGGGGTTCCTACCTTTATTATAGCCAAATTATAGATAAGTATTCATATTTCTGTGCATATGATAGCATTTTTAGCTTTCCCCTAACCCTATGTCTCCCTGGTGCCCAGCTCACCATGTGTTTCCAATTAGCACCCCTCTGTGAGGCTGTTCCGTAATGCTCAGTCGCCTCTCCTGGTGTTAAACTAATGGAGACATCAGACTCAGGTTTCTATTCACATCCAGCTTGACGCATAACGCATTACGTACCGATCGCTACAGGGACCGATCGGGATAATGAATTTCTGACGCATTCGCATTCGCATTACGCATTACGCATGTATGGAATGTAGCTCATAGGTTTCAAGGCATTTCGATTTGTTGTCGCATTCGCATTCGCATTACGCATTACGCGTATATGGAATGCGCCCTTTAGTATCAAGTGTTTATTTCTGGACCCACCTGTGCTGGTTCCGGCGCGGCTGGTCACTCTCGCCAGTGACCAGCAGTACATATACATTACATCCTCCCTTTTCCAACAAGTTCATGAATATGGTCCGATCGACCCTTATGCTTAACATGTATTTGTGTCAGTTTGGTCCATGGTAGCAGTCATGAAATCAAGAATTAAATGCCTTAATTCTAACATTACGTTCGTTCACTTTGTCCATTGGATCTCACTAATCTCAGTGTATGCCGTGTCATACGGTCTATCTCCTTTCTTAACAGTAGTTGCACAATTTAACATATACAGTTACCACCATAAACAAGACGTTATTACTTTAGCCACGCTCGTACCTTAGTAGTTCATGGACGGCCCCAGCTGCGTGCTAATTGTACCCAAAATGATTGACCGGGTTAATTACTCGACCGTATCTTGTTGACTTTCTTTCGCCGATCTGTGTGGCCTGCTGTTTGTGATTTGTTTGGCGGTCCATCGTGCGGTCTTGTTGTTCGACTTGCACTGAGGGTTGTTTCTTGGTTTTGCGTATGTGCATGCGGTTTCGCTTCAAAGTTTTCCCCTGCAGATTACGTATGTCATAGTCTCTGTCGTTTGTTTTGCTTACTCCGATAACAGTCCCGCGGGCCCAGGTACCCTGATGCGTGAGATAGTGAATGTCATCATTCATTTCTAACCTCGGGTGTTGATTGCCAACTCGACTGTCATAGTAATGTTTCTGAGCTTGTTGAATCTTGGTGATTTCTTTGTGTTTTGCACTTTGTGTCCTAGGTTTTAATTGCTCTCGTGTGACAGGGAGCTTGGATCGCAGCCTCCTGCTCATCAGCAGCTGCGCTGGTTCCGGCGCGGCTGGTCACTCTCGCCAGTGACCAGCAGTACATATACATTACACTATTACCCCTCCCCTCACCCTACATCTCCCCCTCCCCTCCTTCCCCTCTCCCCCCTCCCCCTCCCCTCCCCCTCCCCTCCTGCACTGCACCCAGCAGTGTACCCCTGGCCGTAATCGATTAACACGACCCGGGCGATTCGGCTCACCCGAGTCGTCCGAATTTCAAATAGAACACCGCGAGTGGAGTTGACAAATACAAGTGCCGTGTGCAAAACAACCCGACCCAAGTAACCCACCTCTTGGCTGGGGTTTGCAAGGAGCGATGACGTCACATTTGCACTGGTACCGTCCTGCAGGATAACAGCCACCGGTACCAGTCATACATATTTCTTTTGGTAATAACATAGATTAATGAAATGGAAATATCACTAAACAATACCATGATAAAAATATTTAAATCATATTTTGCTGTAATTATATCGGCTATTAAAAAACAAAAAAAAAGGGCCACCATTTTTTTCACCCCGAGCATGGAGAAGCATATTCGATTATTCGACCCGAGTCTGCAAGACGTGCGCATGCGCCAAAAAGTGGCTCGGGTGACCAGAGTCGATTAATCGATTATGCCTCGAATGTTTGCCTGAGGACCACACCTCATGACCTCATGACCTTATGACATCATGACCTCACGGCGTTCAGCTGCTGTCCTACCCATTCAGCCAGCCTGTCTGCTCCATATAGCTGCTTTGTTATTATTAGTTACATTCCGGAAGCCTCCTATTCCGGGATTGCTTATACCAGTACCTCTACTCCCCCACCCCCACCCCCCCACCCCCCCACGCCCACACACACTCCACCGACCAGCAGGGCCCGTATGCAGGAGTCAGTGTTAGCGGGGTTTGGTGTTACAGCCTGTTACCGTTTAGCTATCACCGACGTCGGGAACTGTGTCAAGTCATATGCAGGAGCGCGTAACACTTACATTATAGCTAAACGTGAAGTTATTTATTGATTTGGGAATTCCCTCGAGTGGACAATATGAATAACGCTGCCAATGCGGCGGCGGCGTTAACATCGGTTCGAATTTAGGGTTAATTTGATCAAATTTCACTTATGGCGTATGTAATTCTGTTAAATATGACAGTATTGAATAGATTTGGGCCTGCGGCGGTGCCGGTGCCGGCGATTTGCGACAGTATGGATATCGATGTCAATGCGGCGGCGGCGATTTGTTTACTTTACATTCGTCGATTCGAAAATATAAATATTAATATCGCCGCCATTGCGGCGGCAGCATTAATCTCGCTTCGATTTTACGGTTAATTTAATAAAATTTCACTATTTGACTATGTAACTTTGTTAAATATGACACCATTGAATAGATTTGATACCTTACACCGCTGTAAACTAGCAAAATTTCTGGTTTACCTTAACCTAGTTTAAGCTTCTGGTGTTAGGCCTATCACTGACTCATGCATACCATTTTTTCCCCCTAAACGGGAATTCCGGCCAAACACCGTTTTGCCTCGCTATCACCGACTCCTGCATACAGCCCCTGGCACCCTACGGTACATATTGATTCCTGTCAATTTGCTAGAAAACAAGGGATCCTCTCCTATATAAAAGAAATCCAACTATCCTCTGTAAACATCGTTTGCTGTTCCATTTTGTGTATTAAAAAACATGGGAGAAGGCACTGGGACCAGTTTATATCGAGGGGGTCGGTCCTACCTGTTACTTATTCACATTAAAGACATGATTAAGACTGGTTTGTCCGATGGGGAATGCTCCGAATGTTCTGGTCTGATTCAAGCCTGAAATAGTAGGCGTGATGAAGCCACTACAACCTGAGAAATGTTGTCCCATCACGTGACCTTTGCATGACATTTCCAATGAAGATCACTGTGTTATATTACCTGATAACCTCACGCCTAGCAGGTAACCTAACTGTTTCACTTGGCTGGACAGAGTAAACAAGTCGTTGAATGCAGAAACAAATGATTAATAAGTGTACCAGCATCGAAATTGGATTTGAAGAAAAAGAATCCTTATAAGTATTTTAGTTTCGAAACTGCTATGCTATCATGAGACTTTGAATCTTTCAGGACATTGGTCATTTCCCTTAATGACGTAGGCAATGTGAGGCTATAAATAGCTTTCACTGATGTTCTTTTCGTGTTGTGTGTGGCGCGGCAGAGTCTGTCTGCCTCTCGGACACAGTTCAGTTGTCTACTGCCGTTTCCGCAGACGTCGACTGGTAACTGATAGGTCAAGAAAACCTGAGAAATGTTTGTGGAATTTAAGGATACTGTAGTAGGCTGCACTGACCTCTCAGACAAGTAACCACATCGACAGGTAGGCGTGGGTAGTGTGGTGATATCAGGGAGCCTAGGTGCTGTAATGGTTAGCACACTGGCCCGGAATACAAAGAGATGTGGGTTTGAGTCGTGCTCTAGGCGCAATATTTCCCATTTTCATCACCCCCATGACACTGGTTGCCGTGACCATGATCCTGTACAAGCTACGTGCTGTATTGCTGTTGAACCTACCCTGTGTATGTATGTGTAGGTGGATTGCCTGTATGTACGTAATTGTCAGCATTAAATGACCATTTAAAAGACTTACAATTCCAGGGGAACGAGTGTAGTAGTCTGCACTGACCTCTCAGGCAAGTAACCACATCAACAGGTAGGTGTGGGTAGTGTGGTGATATCAGGGAGCCTAGGTGGTGTAATGGTTAGCACACTGGCCCGGAATGCAAAGAGATGTGGGTTCGAGTCCCGCTCTAGGCGCAATATTCATCTTCATCACCCCCATGACAATACCTATGAGCATAATTTCCGTCTAGGATGGGGTTTTGTTGATGAGATCATTATCAATATCAATATCATTATTATTATTATTATCAAAACAAAGCAAATCTTTTTTTTAAACACCAAAAAAAGGGCGTCAGAAGAGAACAGATTACCTCCTTCATCTACCAGACTCTCTGACAACAGTTACACACGCATGTCACACGTGCCACCACACATTCCGAGCACAACTTGGACTACTTGGTCATCGACGAGTTCACAACTAATGATGAGTTGCTGCTATCATCATTATCACTATCAACATTATTATTATTAAATTTCAGCGGTACAGTGAGTGGCCGTTACAGTGTGAAGGGGTGGTGGCGCCACCCTCGGAGCTGAGGTGGAGGGGCTGGAGCAGTAGATGACTATGAGAGACTCCCACAGAGCTGAGTGAGTGATGAGGGAGAGGAGGGATATTCCGGGTTATTGTACTCGTATAATTCTTATACAGCATATTTAATAATATTACTACTTATTGTTATGTACACGCATTTGTTTTTGTTGATATTTCTTTATCCGAATATAATTGTGTAATTTGTCACGGCTTTGGCACTCGTTGAGTAAGCCATGAGCATTGCCGTTGCCAGTTATCTATATAAATATTTGTTACTGGATATTGTATTAAACATTTATTATAGCACATAGTCTATACAATTCAGTTCGCAGTTATTTACACAGATAATTGGTAATGGATGTTGTTGAGTATATATCTGGCCACGACCTAGAAAAGAGGAAGACAGCAAGACGAGGAGTGGTAGGAAGCCTCTTTTTATTTCCAAGAGGCCCTTGGCCGAGCAAATATATAGCCCTACCTAATAAAGTACAAATCTGGAGCTTGTGTGACGCTAAAGCATTCAGACTGGCACATGACCTAGGCAGTGGTGGCACCAGCCTCGCATGGCGGGTACCAGGCCCGCAGTAAATAGTACAATCCATACGATAAGCAGATAGTAAATAGCATGAACAATAAATATGAAAAATATGACAATTGCAGCTCTTCCCCTTTATACTCATATAATTAATTATATATCATATAAATAATAGTATATCATATATAGTATATATCATGCAATTTGCAGTTACTTATGCAGATATTTAGTAATAGATGTTGTCTTATGTATATATATATATATATATATATATATATATATATATATATATATATATGAGTCAGTCTCATGAAAATAGACCAATTGGTTATGGGGAAAGACAAAAATAATTGTCTTAATGGTATTTATTTTCCTTTTTCCTGAAACTACATGTATGTGTGCCTGAACACCGAAAATTGGCCATTCACAATCACATATTACATTTCTATTAAATCCTGTTTGGTTTTCTCAAAACATATACAACCTAAAGGTAGAGTAGGCGTGCGATACCAACAACTTATGATATGCGATGCCGACAACTTCTGAGGAGGGGCACACACAATGGAGGATCAGCAGAAGGACAAAGAATGAAAATATAATCGGTCAATGTTCGGTGTTCAGGCACAAATAAATGTAGTTTGAGGAAAAAGGAAAATAAATACCATGAAGACTTTTTTTTTTCTTTCCCCATGCAGCAATTGGCTTATTTTCATGAGACTGACTCATATACATATATATATATATATATAAGTACAAATTGACCATTCGAGTGGGTCTGGAGGCAATAACGACCAGACCCAGCTGGCTTATAGGAAGTCAGAGCCCTTGATAGGTGGTGCTGCGTGGCCAAACCTGGAACTAAGCAATGGCATACACTAGCTGTGATTCGCAATTAACAATACAAATATAACTGAAGATGGTAATGTCCTTCTCTATATTCCCATTATAGATTATAGAGCACATAGTACATCATATATATAATATAACTCACAGTTATTTACACAACTATTTGGTGATATATGTCCTAAATGTATATATGATAGAATATAGAATATACAGCATGGTGGATCCTAGATAAAGGATTCACTCCATACATCCAGTACAGCGGTGAAAACCAACATATTAGAAAAACAGGCGAAGAATTTTGACATATCGGGTAAATGAATTGAGCTGGTAAATTCTTAATTTAAGAAGCAAAATATATTCTTCACATAAATCCTATTTTCACTCGTATTTAGACTGCGCTAGGGTTCACCCCTGTACTATAAGTATGGGGTGAATCTTTTATCTAGCTGGATCCCAGCTTCAGTTGTTCGTGAAGGATCAGTGGAATTAGGAATTACCACATAGATGAGTTTGTAATCCCCGCTGCGTGCTGCATTGTGGGATGCGTAGAAGCACAGCAAACTTGCACGAAGCACATTGCTCATGTTGAAGCAGTGCGTGATTGCAGCCATGGAATTTGCAACTTTGTTACAATACATTTCAGCTACAGTTTGAAAGTTGGAATACCGAATAAAATATATCTCATAGATTAAGACGTGAATCTTGTATCTACCACTTTCTGTACACAAAAGACATCAACATGTCTTACACCATCTGCATTTAGATCTAGCAAATCTAGATTTAAAACTGTCTATTGTCAGAGTCAGTTTCCACCAGTGTGATATATGCGTAATAGACATATAGGTGTGTGACTAATATATGTTAACGAGATGCAGAGTTTGAGACAAAGGAATATGTTAATAAGATGACGTCATGGAAAGTTTAGCCGGCGGGCCAAGCGAGCCCTAGGCCGTGAATAAACCATTCAGTATCCAGAAGTCAAAGTGTTCAGACGTCGTACTTTCACAAACAGTGTTTGAAAAACCATGGAATTAAAAACAAATGTATGATTGTTGGTGGCTTGAAATCAGGGAATTTGGACTATTATTGCATTTCTCTATATACAAATATAGATGACACTGTTACCAGAGAGAATGTGCCCTCAACTGAAACTGAGTATCAATGGTGATCTGAACAGCAGCCTAAGTATTATAAAAGTAAATAAAGTACTGACAATTTTGTATGGAATTGGAAGTTTCTTAAGCCCCAGTCAGACCAACCCGGACGAGCCCCGGATTTTGACCCGGACCACCCCCGGACCAGTTGCCCGGATTGTCCCGGACTGCCCCGATTAAATGGCTGTTTTCGTCAATTTTTGCCTCGCAGCCATATCTACCTGGTCCGGGTGATCCCGGGGTGGGCCTGAGGTGGTCTGGGTAGTCCGGGGCTGAACCGGGGCTTGTCCGGGCTGTCCGGGGGTGGTCCGGGGCCTGTCCGGGCTGTCCGGGGGTGTTCCGGGGCAGTTTCGCTACTACTACTATTACCATGCCGGATCGAACATGGATGCCCTGGACCTCCCCGGATATTTTTAACATTTTAAAACATCTGGGGCGGACCCCGGACCAGCCATGGATCACCCCGGATGACGTGTGATGATGCCGGATCACCATGGACAGCCATGGACGAGCCACTGATCACCCCGGATCGCCATGGACCATCCCGGATGATGGTCCGGGGCTCGTCCGGCCTCTGATCCGGGTAGGTGTGACTGGGGGGGCTATAGCTCAAAAGGCTTAATTATGGATAGCTGTGTATTAAATATATTCATTACACCACTAGGTTGCTTGAGCGGATCCATGTTTATGCAAAATTGTTTGATGTTATTGAAAATAATAGAAATACAAGAGTTTTGTGCTGTGAATATCAATAAGATCAATGAGCATGTGCATTTGTTTTACTTTGAACCCCGTTTTTAGCGCATGCGCGGTTGGAATCAGGAAATCGTCTATTATCCAAATATGAACAGTGGCGCCCCCGCCGAACACACACCTCACTAACCACTCCCAATTCCCGCTGCCAGTATCAGCGGAAAATTGCAACATCCAAACATTATATATAATATAGTCGGAATATAATATAATATATCATCGTGCATAGTATACAGAATATGACTCATAAAACAGTCAAATGGTGACCAGTGATGTTCTGACAATCCTAGCCGGTTATGGGAGGGTGAAGTGAAAAAGCTAATGCATACTCTGCCATATTCAGTACAGATGCTTGTGAATATGGTTTGTTTGTTGCTGTGTTACGTCCTAGCAAGGTCTAAGGTCATATCACGATGGCTACCGACTTGTGGCAGTGCATGCTCATGGCGGCTTTATAGTTCTGCCCCACTGGGAAATCAACCGCCGCCACAATGACCAGATATCCCGCTCAGTCACATTATCCTGACCCTGAGCTAACCAATCCTTGCCCTATCCTATTGTTGCTGAGTGCCAGGCTAGGAAGCGACAAGTATCAATCTTTACGTCACTGGTTTGACTCTACCTTGAACCGAACTCCCGACCTTCCGCACGCAAGGCCCGCGTTCTGTCGATTAGGCCACCGTGCCCGGTTTGTGAATATGGAGAATTGTCAACGGAATTTCAGCCAACCTATGCCTTATAAAGCTCGACTCCTTAACTCCCTTCTTCTTCTTCTTCTTCTTCTTCTCAGCGCCCAGGCTATTTATAGACATGGCGCATTAAGAGATGAAAGTGATATTATCTTCAGGTCTTGCCAAAACGCGCGAATGGGGACAAAGGCGAAACACAATATCGTGTAGGAAGAAAGGGTTCAGTGCCGTCAATGACATACAGGAACCCTCATACCATTCAGGTGAATTTTCAAAGGGTATTTATATATGTGACGCCTGTCAATTGAGAGCAGCTCAGGATGAAGGACTACGAGAGCACAATATATATATATATTCGTCCCCCACCTCCCACCCCTAAACCCACATGTGAAGGGGGGTAGGGGGGGGGGGGGAACCACTACAGAGCTTATTACACATGATAAAGGGTTTATCACTATCCATATATATATATATATACATACCGCAGGTATGCAGGTATTGCAGGTATAGCAATACCGCAGGGAGTTTGACGCCACAATACCTCAGTGAGTTTGACGCCCCTGCCTTGCAGACTTGTAAACCACTGCCTTGTGGTACAGGTCCTTGACAGAACCGAAGGCTAAGGGAGCAAACCCTAAACAGAAAACCATGTCACTGTGGCAGCATTAAGGGCGGTTGATGTATGGAACTCCCAACATCTCCCGACCAGCCACTGCAGGGACAAATAGTTTTGCGCCTGTCTTGACATGTTCTTGCCGGTGTGAAACCTCTATTTGCTCCCCGAGAGAGTGCCGCTGTTAACTTGCAAAAGCCAGCAGCACTTCAACACTTTTGCAGGCAGCTTTCATGAAATGTACAACCGCAGAAAACACCATACCGGGTTACCAAGGACCGCGCTGCTCGAGCTCATCTTCCGTCGACAATGCGGAAAATCAGCTAGGAGGTAGGCGCCCTCGTCTCCGGTTCAAGGATACCATCAAGAGAAACCTGAAGCTGAGAGACATTAAGACCGGAGAGCGGCAGTCAAGTAATGAAAGCAGTCTTTGTCGCATCACGACCGACAGCATGATGATGATGTATATACCGCCAGAGCAGTTTGGCACGTCCAGTAGGGACGGCAAACTCCGATGGCGGTGCCACCAGTCAGGGGAGCAGAGGAGGCAATACATAGAATTAGGATAATAATATATATAATTAAATAATTACCTTCCACGTCTTTATACTCGTATAATTCGTCATTCATTAAACACACATGTATATATATATATAGTATATGTATATATATTATATATATATTATATATATATATGTAGAGAAACAGATTTCTTGTATATATGTATATATGTATGTGATCTATAACATATTATGCGAGTATAAAGATACATAGGGGAATATTACATATTATTATTATTGTTATCCTCCATCAGATATGACACTTTACAGGTGGCGCCATCTCGCCCACCTCACCTCCGCCGGATGCTGACCAGTGTCAGTCGCATGTACATGTATATGTACATGTATATGTACATGTATATGTACATATATATCTGCATTTGCCATAAAGCTGAGACATTGAGTGAGAATGCAAAATCAAAACAAAAAGCCAAGATGCTGGCCATGAATTCATTAATTATTCAATCCCAAAGTACCAGGCTATGATACATAAGCATTTGAAATATATTTAGCACTTCAGATTTAAGTCATTGGCTTGACTGGACTAGGGTTGGAACCGGTGGGTTCGAATCCCACGATCACCTAAAACGGGAGACGGACGCTCCACTCATTCGGTCATCCGCTCCACTCATTCGGTGATCAGTTCAGGGCGAGCTGACTGTTTTGTGTCTGGGCTGAGGGATTCTGGTTGGCTTTTGATTGGACGAGGCAGAGTGAGGAATTATGGGTGATCAGAGCAGGGTGTGTGGTCCTTAGCGCTCTTGTGTGCTTACAGCAATGACACCAACAGGACACGAGCAGCTCGTTCAAGTCAATCAAGTCGAGAAGGTGTCAGCAGCACACCTCCTATGTCTTAGCAGGAGCTATTTGGGGGGGGGGGGGTAGGGGGGGGGAAATGAATTGTATTCATAATCATATAAATCTGTTGTCAGCGCCATAGCACTGGTCTTCCACCCATAATTATTGTTCTCTGTTGCGGAGTGGTTAGAGTATCTGACTTTTTTCTAGGTCGGACTCCTAATCTGAAGGTCAGTGGTTTGATTCCCCATGCCCCCACCTCTGCCAATTTGGATTTCCACCGCTGTGTATAACTTACAGCGTCTTCAAAAGCCAGTTGCTCTCATACCATGTCTATGTTGTGTGGGAGGTTAAAAATCCTTTGGGTCGGTAAAAGTGTAGGCTTGGGCTTTCTATCGACAAACTGTCTAATGGTGAAAACAAGTCTATTCAGACTTATGCATGATAGGCAGTATAAATCTTCAAGAACAAAATGTGTTGCAGGTATCTTAGTCTTTACATAATTATCTTTTTAAACATGGTTTATTTCGTGTTTTGAAACATGAAGTAGATTCTGAAATTAAAGTGTACACAATGCAGTAAGTAATGAGTATCAGGTACATTAAATCATTTTCTATTTATATAAAAGGTTTTAGTTGTTGGTTTAGGATTTCCAATTCAGGTAGATACTAGTAGCTTTACTTAGTCTTAGTTCAGTGTGATCAGATACTCTTTTACTCATTGTATTGTTTAGTATTTAGTTATTGTGTGTTAGTATATAAAAATGTATTGAATATTGGTTTGTTCTGTTGCATAGAACAATATATTGATGCATTGGTGTGAGGAATGATGAGTGAGGAATTATACGTCCTGTGAACACCGCAGGAAAACCAGCCTACTCACGTAGTCCGATGAAGCATCAATTCTTCAAAACCAAAACACTCCCTAGATTTTCTTAAAATGCATATGTAACCAGGTTTTGGGAACGCCTGGAAAAGAGGTACGTGGGTGCAATCCATTTCGTTGTTGAATTCTAGTATGATAATTGGTTTGTTTGTTGTTTTACGTCCTAGCAACATCTAAGGTCATATCAGGATGCTTACCGACTTGTGACAGTGCGCACTCATGGCGACTTTATAGTGCTACTCCAGGGGAAATCAGGCCGCCATCACCATGACATGATATCCCACTCAGTCGCATTATCCTGACACTAAGCAAACCAGTCCTTTCCTTATCCTAATAATGCCGAGTTCCAGGCAACGTTTTTAAGTCATTGGTTTTACTTGACATGGGTTCGAACCCACGATCTTATGGGTTCGGATTTCCCGATCTCCCAAAACAGGGGACGGACACTCAACTCATTCGGCCACCCCGTCTGGTCTTGATCATAGCAGGACGGGTTGATCATGATGCTGGCGGCTTGGTCTCCCAGAGGGGCAGCACTATAAAGTCGCCATGATTGTGCACTGTCACAATTGGGTACCCGTCCTCAAACGACCTGAGATGTTTCAAGGACGTACATCTCCAACAACCAGGTAGTGGGGGGGGGGGGGGGGACAGTAGGAGAGTGATGGTGGCGCCACCAGTAGGCCTACAAGATAAGCAATGTAAACAAGGCACACTCCCCCCCCCCCCCCACTGCCCCCCTTCAGTTCCTTCCGGTACAGTAACTGGCACTAACCATCTACATATGGTTTACTAGGGTCTCTAGTCACCTTATAATGTCCACAGCTCGGATCTGTGGTTGTGTAGGCAGGCTATGGTGAAATCAATACAGGCAAACAGAGAAAGGAAGAGTATAAAGAGTGAAAAAAAAGAGAGAGAGCTAAGCCCTCAGGTTTATTCTTATATGGTACATGGATCCAGTATGGCATATCACCTGACCACATCCTCCCAATGAGAATCAAGCATCTACAGCTCTCCCAATGAGAAACAAGCATTTCCGGTCCCCATGGTTATAGTGATCTGCCCACCAGCACCAAGCAGCATGGCTCCCTTGGTCACCACCTGCCCTGAGCTGAGTGTGTGGTGATCCATGACTAGCAGAGGGGGGAGGGGGTAGTGGGTAGAGCTCTGAGTGCCCCTTACACACTATCTTACTAGCACCACAATGTCTATTTACCACCAGCAACTACAAAAACACATTTATGCACCCGGCTCTATATACCTTTTTCATAATAGAACATTTGCATTCCCCCACCAATGCATCATTATCGGAATATTTTACAACCAGTTTCCCCGAGGGAGGGCACCACCTGTGGGTGGTGAATGAACCAGCTCCATGCCTTACGGCCCCGGATCCTCAGCCACCCTAGTGTCACAGTTTGAAAGGGTACCCAGTTTAAAACGGGGATTTTCACAATGCACATGCGTCAAAGTCGAATCGCAAGCCTAAAATCTTGTCTGAATTTATGGCTTGCTTCTGTCTGTAGAGGAGCTCTCTGGAAATATAGGGCGAGACAAGCAAGGATTCCGTCAGGGATCATTGTAGTGAATATGTTATGCTTGATAGTATATATTATCCTCTGCACTAACAAGTTAACAAGCAATTAACAAGTTATTAAACATGGGTACAGTCTCAATCAGGCAGAAATGCATCCGCATGCACATTGTGTAAGGCCCCGTTTTAAACCGGGTACTCTTTTAAACTGCGACACCGGCCTCCGATGATCCACACCCACACCTTCCCACCTACTCGCCTAATGTGGCGCCATCGACAGATCTGCCATCAGTGACTTCATGGAGGACTCTGACCCCAAACTCAGCGAGAATAGGGCTGCTCTGGCTTTCCTCTCCAGGATTTCCAAGTCATCCTGGAACGCACTTGCTCGCTTCTACCACCAGAATGCAGATATCATCAACACTGTCGGTCACCCAGACCATGACACAGAGGACTAGCAGGCCCCACCTCATCGCCACAGCTGACTTGACACCACTACCAACTAACCACCAATGTTCAATAACAACTAACAGCTAACCCCACCCACTGCCTAACTAATCCCATCCTCACTTCACTTCTTCCTCTGGCTTGGCCGGACTTACTGTGCATACCGGTGAATCTGAGGGACTGAAGTTTGGATTCTGGTCGAGTCAAACCAATGACTTATAAAATAGGTACCGGTTGCTGGTCGGTGATTGGCGTTATGAGGTCAGGACAGGGACTGGGTGCACAGTGTCAGGTTAATGTGACTGTGTGGGACATCAGGTCATGGTGCCGGCAGCCTGATTTCCCAGTGGGGCAGCACTATAAAGTCACCATGAGCGCGCGCTGTCACAAGTCGGTGCACGTCCTGGTATGGCCTAGGGTCTTACTGGGGCATAAAACTACACCAACCACCCAGCCTCCCTCGGCCCTCTCAGAGGACTGTGGTTGGGCTCTTAGGCTGCCTTTTTTCTTCCTTCCCCCCTCTCCCCCCCCGCCCCCCCCATTTCTCTGACCACTACCCATCGGAAGCCAACTCCTGACAAGATGGGACCGCTTTCAGCCGTGCCCATTCACTGCTGCAGATTTACAGCCTTCAGCGCACCAATGCGACTGAAAACTCCCCAAAAACAAAAACAAACAACCTTCCCCCATGTTAACTGTAGCTTTGACCTGACTTCTTGGGTCTCAGCTTCAGTCCTGATGCCCCGGTCACATACACGTTAGTGGACGTAGTTGAACATAGGTGAACGTAGTGGAGGCTAACATCGAGTAAAATATTCCGATATACGGCATCGGGGGGAATGCAAATGTTCTATTACTGATTGGTGTACGTAACCAGGCGCATGTATGTATATATATATATATATATATATGAATGGGCTAGTGGTGCCTGAGTGGGATGTAAATAGACATAGTGGTGCTGGCAGGTCTGGGTGTGAGTGCACTCAGGGCCTACCCCCCTGCTGGGATAGTGATCACCACACTCAAAGGTCAAGGTTGGTGGTGGCCATGGGGCCATACAGCTTGGTGGTGGTGGGCAGATCACTGGTAGCCATGGGGACCAGGAATGCTGGATCCCTATTTGTAGAGCCAAGTTCAACTACGTTCAACTACGTTCAACTACGTTCAACTACGTTCAACTACGTTAGCCTCCACTACGTTCAATACGCTAGAGTTCACTAGAGTATGCTAGAGTATGCTAGAGTACACTAGAGTATGCTAGAGTACATTAGCATCACGGATACAAATTCAGCCTCTAACGTAGCACTCTTTTGAACATGTCTAAACATTAAATCGGACATCACGGCTCACCCACCTTACGGTACGCCGGTACGCCGGTACGTTCAACTACGTTCAACTCCGTTCAACTACGTTCAACTAAGTTAGCCTCCCCTACGTTCAACTACGTCCACTAACGTGGATGTGACCGGGGTATTACTGAGAGACCAGCGGAAGTCGGGACACACGGAAGTCGGGGCACACGGATATCGGGACACACGCAAGTCGGGACACACGAGCCGTATTCGATTATGACGCTCCAAACGATTCGGGTCACCCGAGGCGTTAGGATTTCAAATAGAACACCGCGAGTGGAGCCTAGAAATACACGGGCCGTGTGCAAAACGACCCGACCCCAGTGCCCCATTTCTTGGCTGGGGATGCTAGGAGCATGTGTACCTGTACCTGTGTGTGTCATACTGCAAAGCTACTTTTTTTTGTAATATAAATGACCATCCAGATTAAAATGGACATATATCTAAATTTGGCTATCATAAAATACTTTAAATCCTATTTTGCTGTAGTTCTATTGGTTATTCAAGAAAAAAAGAAGTGTTAGATTAAGCCACCATCTTTTCCACTCGAGCGTGTTCGTTAATGCAACCCGAGGTGGTAGGTTCTGTGCATGCGCCACGAAGTGGTTCGGATGTCCCGATGTAAAATATTCCGATAAAACCCATTGGTGGGGAATGTGAAATGGTCTATAAAGGAGTACAAATGGTCTATTAATGTAAATGATTATGAATGTATTTATGTAGTTGCTGGTGACTCTTTACTTGTAGTAAATAGTCATTGTGTATTAAGTAGATAGTGTGAGAGGTGCACTATTGTTAGTGTGGAAGGAGCTCAAGAGCTATACTCACTACCCCCTCCCCCCCCCCCCACACCTGTTAGTCATGGATCACCACACACACAGCAGGCAGGTGCAGGCCAAGCAGCCACACAGCATGGTAGTGGTGGTAGATCACAGTAGCCATGGTGACACAGTAATGCTTACTGTTCATTGGTGGACCTAGAAATGCTTGTTGTTGATTGAAGAGCATGGTCAGGTGGTGTGCCATGTCAGATCCATGTACCACTATATAATAATAAACCTGAGGGTGCAAGCTCTCACTCTACTTTCACTCTTTATACCTTTCCTTTCTCTCCTTGCCTGTATTGATTTCCTATTAGCCTGCCTACACAGCTACAGCTGCCAGACGACGACTTTACACCGAGTTGTTTAATTGAATACGGCCATGGATGTCGGGACACCCGTATTGTGACAAGTGCTAGTAATTAGTAAAGTGCAAGCAATCCTTGTCCCTCTCCCAGTAATGCCAATGATCAGGCAAAGTAACGACAAGTATCAATAGTGTAAGAGTCTGTGGGTCTGATTCGACCGGGGATTGATCCAAAGGGACCGCCCGCGTGGGAAGCGAGCACTCTAGCCACTCGATCATCCCGTCCGAGTCTTTTCAAATGTTGCACATCAGCGGGCGAGGGGGGGGGGGGGCGGGGGCCGGGGGCCGGGGGCCGGGGGGACGAGTGTGGGGGGGGGGGGGGAGGGGACGAGTGCAAGGCGAGCAGGGACGGATCTGGGGCCGTATGCAGGAGTCAGTGTTAGCGAGGCAAAACGGTGTTTGTCGGGAATTCCGGGTTAGCGGCGAAAAAATGGTATGCACGAGTCAGTGTTAGGCCTAACACCAAAGGCTTAACCGGTGTTACCTTACCCCTAAAAAATATCAGGTTTAGCGAATTTATTAGGCCCAAATCTATTCAATGCTGTCATATTTAACAGAATTAGATACGCAATAAGAGAAATTTATTCAAATTAACCCTAAATTCGAACCCTCCTTAAGGCTAGCGCCGCATTGGCGCCGATATTAATAGTTATATTTTCGAATCGACGAACGTAAAGTAAACAAATCGCCGCCGCCGCCGCATCGACCTCCCTTTCCATAGTGGCAGCGGCGGTTGTTTGTTTACTGTACGTTCGTCGATTCGAAATATAACTATTAATATCGCCGCCAATACGGCGGTAGCCTTAAGGAGGCTTCGAATTTAGGGTTAATTTGAATAAATTTCACTTATTACGTATTTAATTCTGTTAAATATGATCGCATTTAATATATTTAAGCCTAATATATCGCTAAAGACGCAGAGGGATTTCCCAAATCTATAAATAAATTCACGTTTAGCTATAATGAAAGTGTTACGCGCTCCTGCATACGACTTGACACAATTCCCGACTTCGGTCATAGCTAAACGGTAACAGGCTCTAACACCAAAACCCGCTAACACTGACTCCTGCATACGGGCCCTGGTGGGGGAAGGAGGAGTGAGGTAGCTCAAGGCAGCCCAATGACCATCCAGGTCGCTCTAACAGCACTGCCATCGGACATAATGGCCGAATTGGTAAGATCAAAACCCGACCGAGTCAAATCAATGACATACACAATTTATACCCGTCGCTACCTAGCCTGGTGCTTGGCATTACTAGGATAGGGCAAGGACTGGTTAGCTCAGTATCATGATAATGTGAACTGAGTGGGAAATTAGGTCATGGTGCTGGTGGCCTGGTCTCCCAGTGGGGCAGCACTAAAAGGTTACCATAACTTTGCACTGTCATAAGTTGGGAGCCATCCTGATATGTTGCCAGGATGTAAAACTCCAACAAACAAAGCAAACAAACCAGCACAATACAGGTTGGCGATGGATGACGATAGCTATTTTATTCAGATTAATATCTGCATCATTTCTTATACAACACATAAAGACTATGAAGACGTGCCTTGTCTTTCTACTTCAGTGAATAAGCACCCCAGTATCACATCAAGTGTGTTTCCATTATAGTTGGTTAATTTATTTTATTCGTGATTGTCTTGCGTCGTGTCGGCGGCGAAGGCTGTCTTGGCGACACATTTGAATGAATAAACAAAACAGCCAGTTTACTTCCTGTTAACTGTTTCTGCTTCATTGAATGACCACAGAAAACAGATGATTCCGGAGACGAAACATGATTGTGTGTTGGGGTTTTTCATCCTGGCAACATCTAAGGTCATATGAGGATGGGTACCGACTTGCTGTGACAGTGCGCATTCATGGCAACTTTATAGTGCTATTCCACTGGGAGACCAGGTGGCCGACACCATGAATCAATTGAGCAAAAATGTTCTCCTTGACAGAGCTGGAGCTTCAACTATTTCGGGTGGAAGTATATTCCATGTGTTTGTGCTCTGTCAAGGAGAACTGTACACACAAATCGTATGGTTTGAATATAAGTAAGATCTAAGGCAATGATTATGATTTCAATCGGACAATTTCTCAAAGTAATGTCAATGAGCGATATTAGGAGCTGTGGCTCACTGAGTTGTAGACAAGACGAGAAGAGTCAGAATTGTTTCTGGTTAGCCAGAACACACGCTAGAAAAAAGGAAAGTTTGTTTTATTTAACAACGCCTCTAGAGCACGTGGATTTGTATCGTTGGCTATTGGACGTCAAACATTTGGTCATTCTGACACATTTCTTTCGAGGAAACCTGCTGCCGCCACTCTTTTCGCTAACCAGCAAGAGGTCTTTTATATGAAATTGCCCAACGACAGGACAGCACATACCACAGCATTTGATGAACCAGTTGTGGACCACTGGTGAACACACGCTAGTGTGGGTTCGAATGCGCTGGGAAGAGTTCAAACAAGTTGTTGTGAGTTCAAACACACTGGTTGTCTTCCTTGTTGTTGCGCTGTTTATGCTTATGCAGAAATGAGGAGTGCACGGGGGTTTAGCCTGGTCCTCTGGTCTTTGTACCGGAAACAAGGCAGTGAGTCATCTCTTCTTCTCTAGAACACACGCCTTAGATCATTGAAATAAATATCATGCACATGCTATACTAATAACAACTAAATAAAGGGGGAAAAACCAAGAGAATGAAAAGTAAGAACTGACTATTCATAAGCATAATAGTAATATACATGCTACCAGGAAGATTAGCCTGGTGACTTGGCCTTTGTTTATACATAGGTTGATTCTAGGTTGACCTCCACTGAAATCAGATGTAGTCATACTTTCTGATTCAGACATAATCATGACATTTAATGAAAACCTTGGATGCCCCCCCCCCGCCCTTTATATTATTTCTATGAACACAAGACAAACGATCATATAATATATATACTCCATACATATATGATATATGTTTGGAGTAGAATATCTCTCTGGCTGGTACCGGGTGCGGTGGCCGAATTGGTAGAGCATGGGCCTCCTGTGCAGGAGATCGGGAGTTAGGTTCCCAGTCGAGTCAAACCAATGACTTATAAATTTGATACTTGTTGCTTCCGAGCCTGTCGCTTGGCATTAATAGGATAGGACAAGGACTGGTGTGCTCAGTGTCAGGATAATGTGACTGAGTGGGATATCTAGTGGGGCAGCACTATAAAGTCACCTTGAGGGGGCACTGTCACAAATCGATACCCATCCTGATATAACCCCGGGCTCTACTGATTCTGCCGCTGCGCCCGGTATATTGCGCAGTGTATCAAGCTACCTCATTCAGGGGCAGACACGTGACCCGCTGCACCAATGAGATTACATATTCACACTGCGGATGCCAATTCATATGCACTGACCTTTCTCTCCCCAATGGGTATTTATCTGCGCGCCACAAGCATAGTTGAGAGAGCTGGGGATGGGGGGGGGTGGACTGTGCTTTTCACATGGATGTGGGTCATGTGGCATGTGAATCGAGCGACATAATTTCACATAAAGGAAGCACGCCTACCTGTGTATGTGGCATTTCACCTGGGAGAGGAGGGAGATGGATGTGACTCAATAGGGACCAGATGGGATGGTCAAATGAGTTGAGCGTCCCTCTCCCGTTTTGGTATATCGTGGGATTCGAACCCACGGGTTCGAACCCTGATCGATCAAACCAATAACTTAAAAATTGATATTTGTCGCTTCCTGGCCAGGCGCACGGCATTATTAGGATAGGGCAATGACTGGTTTAGCTCAGTGTCAGGATAATGTGACTGATTGGGATATTAGATCATGGTGCTGGCGGCCTGGTCTCCCAGTGGGGCAGCACTATAAAGTCGCCATGAGTGTGCACTGTCACAAGTCGGTGCCCGTCCTGATATGACCTTAGATGTTGCCAGGACGTAAAACTCCAACAATCACTGCGACGCAATACAGTACAGAGCTATCAATAACCCCCCCCCCCCCCCCCCCCCTGACTATAAAGAGGGCCCGCAATTCAAGGGCCCATATCTAGTCGCAACATCGACGTGAAGGCTACCCAGCCAGTAAAGTAACACCAGGCCGACATCGGGCAGTCTGGAGGTAGCCGGAATCAGGCGATCGTCCTTAAAACCCCAGTCAGACCTCACCGGATTAAGGAACCGGACAGAAACTGGACACTGTCCGGGGAAGTACGGTAATGTACGGTTTATATACGATACCCATCCGGCGTGTCCATTCTATCTCCGGTAGTGTCCACGGTGTCCGGTACAAGTTTTGAACATGTTCAAAACTTGTAGCGGACACCGCCGGACAGACGTGTATGGTTGGTGTCCGGTTTACGTCCGTTTTGTCCATTTTGTCCGTTTCATGTCTGTTACTCATCCGTTAGGTGTCCGGTTTGTATCCTGAAAAGTCCGTTGACAGTGCTGAGGGGATTCGGTCTGTCGGTTTTTGGCGCATCTGTGAAGAGTCCGGTAGGTGTCCGGTAGGTGTCTGGTTGGTGTCCAATTGGTGTCCGTTTGGTGTCCGGTTGGTGTCCATTTGGTGTCCGATCCGTCCGTTTGAAGTCCGTTTGACTATTCGTTAATGTCTGTTTAGCGTCCGTTTAGCATCCATTTAGCATCCGTTTAGCATCCGTTTAGCGTCCGTTTAGTGTCCATTTCGTCTGGTGGCCGTTGCAACAGTTCGACACCGGACACCACCGGACTAGACAATTCTTTGTCCGGTGGTGTCCGTTGCTCAATCTGGTAAGGTCTGACTGGGCCTTCAAGGCCAGAATCAGCTGCAGGGCAAGCAGGTCAGTTGCCAAGTAGGGGCCTGACCAGCCGCTGCTCCTTATCTGGGAGAGTTGGCCTATTTGTTCGTGTTCCAATGACAGAACTGAGATTATACGTTGACTTGGTCATACCATGTCAGGGGCCTGCCTAGCTTCCATATACGCAGGCATGCTGCTGCGTACCACCAGAGATTACAAATATAACAAAATCACATTTTAATATCCGGTGGTTTATAGCATTTTATTCAATCACATTTTATTTGATGGCATTTTATTCCAATCGTGTTTTATTCCATCGCCAAAAAAGTCTGTGTACCACCTGAGAATCCCAAGCTAGGCACCTGCATCTCATAACTATTAGCAACAAAAATACAGTTAATGCTTCTGAACATTGGTATATATAGATACATATATATATATATATATATATATATATGCCGGTGTGACTGACGCTGGTCTACATCCGGTGGAGGTGGGGAGGCTGCAGCTGATGCCACTGGTACAGTGTAGGGTCTTACAGAGTATAACAGTAATGATAAAAATTCCCTTACATATCTTTATACTCGCATAATTCATTATGCATCACATATATACACATGTGTGAAATATGCCCACATCTGTTATCTGAGAAAGATAATAAGCTAGGTTTGGAACTAAATACATAAAGCAAAATATTGTTGAGATCAATCAATTATCACAGGAGGTGGTTTGGAGATGATTCTATGATGGACAGCTGCAGCCGAGTAATGCAATATGACGGAACTGTAGCACTGCGGCACTGCCTAGAATAACCTCAAAGCAGGAAGTCAAAGGATACTACGCAGTTAGTCCAAGTTCACTGCCACCTTCCACCTGTGTATTCTCCTTGGCTTCGGCACCGGGCGGGGTGGCCGAATCGATAGGTGGTCGGGTCTCACGCGCGGAATGTCGGGAGTTCAGTTCCTGGGTCGAGTCAAACCGATTACTTATCAAATTGATACTTGTCGCTTCCTACCCCTCGGCATTAATAGGATAGGGCAACGACTGGTTTAACTCAATGTCAGAATAATGTGATCAGGTCATGGTGCTGGCAGCCCGATTTCCCCATGAGGTAGCACTATAAAGTTGCCATGAGTGTGCACTGTCACAAGTCGGTACCCATCCTGATATGACCTTAGATGTTGTTAGAACATAACACTACAACAACCATACATACATACATACATAAATACATGTATGCATACATACATACACACACAGTGCGCACTCATGGCGACTTTATAGTGTTGCCCCACGAAGGCCACCAGGACCCTCACCTGATATTCGTAGAGCGTGGACCTCGCGTGCGGGAGATCGGGCTAAAAGAAAACTCAACTGCATCCCAATGAACCTACCTTTTCCTTTGCGCTCCAATTTTTCACTGAAGCACACTTTGTATGACGTGAATTAGTTACAAAAGCCGGGACACGAGAAGTAGTAAGAGCAAAGTTTGTTTGTTGTTGTTTTACGTCCTAGCAACATCTAACTTCATATCAGGACGGGTACCGACTTGTGACCGTGAAGAGATTTATTCCGTCTGAACCTTCTGGGACTGGTTATGAGTAAAGTAAATAAGCTTCGTTGCGACATGTTTACATCACCTGTGGTGGCATATTGCCATGGAATCGTCTGGAACATGTATTTGGAATATGTATCTTGCATGTTTTTGGTCAGCATTACGACCAGGTATGTGTGTATACATATTATACTCATACATATATATACATATATATATATATATATATAAATATATATGTATATATATATATATATATATATGCATACATATATATAGAAACATACCTTCTTCTTTTTCAATTACAATGAATTTAACTGCTTAAATGACTAATGTACAAAAAAAAGAAAAAAAAAAGAGGATACAACAGATGTACATTATACAAAATATATATATGCATATGTAATCTATGCATGTACATGCATACATATGCATATACATATATATATATACATATTTTCTTTCCTTGTTATCCCACTCAGTCACATTATTTAAAGATACACCATTTTCAAAGGTACACCTATTTTTATATGCAAGACAGGCTAACAGCCTCATCCCCTCCCCCCCACCCACACACCACACCAGCCTACACTTAATTCACGACATGATAAGAAACTACATAGTATGGGAAATTTATTCAACAAGGATAACATGAGGTGTAAGTTCAAGTACAAGTCTGATCTTAAGTCTGATCCTCCACAACCCGGAACTCAACCCTATGAATTGACTGTCTGTTGTCCTACTGTCGCGACCAGACGGGATGGCTGAATGAGTTAGAGCGTCCGTCTCCCGTGCTGGTAGATCGTGGGGTCGTGGGTTCGAGTCCCGGTCGAGTCAAACCAATGACTTAAAAATTGATACTTGTCGCTTCCTAGCCAGGCGCTTGGCATTATTAGGATAGGACAAGGACTGGTGTGCTCAGTGTCAGGATAATGTGACTGAGTGGGATACCAGGTCATGGTGCCGGCGGCCTGGTTTCCCAGTGGGACAGCACTATAAAGTCACCATGAGTGTGCACTGTCACAAGTCGGTACCCGTCCTGATATGACCTTAGATGTTGCTAGGACGTAAACCAACAACAAACAACAATGTCCTACTGTAGGGCTGGATGGCTCGGTGAAGAAAGTTGGAGGGTGTTGATGGTCCGGTGTCAGGTGGTGAAGTGCCAGTCTCATGGTGGTGGTGGGTGGGAGTGGGGTCGGATTGGGGTCTCCGGGTACCAGCGTATGGGGAGGGGAACTCCCATGTCGCCACCTGGAGAAAAAGGGGCTTTGAGGCCACCTACCAGGTTTTATGGTGCGCTGTGTCCATCCGCGTGAGGGTTGGTCTATAATGATCAGTAATTCCCATCTGCCCCGTGTCGGTGTAAATTACCCATGTTGCCAAGGCAACATGTCCGCTGTTCATATCCTGCGTGAGTGGAGTGTCACCACCCGGTGCGGGGTGGGGTGGGATGGGATGGGAGTGGGGGTTAGAGTGGTGCATGGAGGGTCTCCTCCCCTACAGCAGCGGGGGAGGGGGGGGGGGGGGTAGAGTGGCGCATGCATGGTCTCCTCCCCTACAACAGGGGGGGGGGGCAGGGGGGGGGGAAGTCATTAAGCGCGGCCATCCACTCAGCCTCTACACTCTCACAGCACTCACCCTTACACACTGGATATATGCTTGGAGTTAGTTATCCCGTATTGGATTACATCGATGAAACTGATTGTACCAACAGACTCTCATTCCAGGCGCTTCCCCAATCTGATTGTAGGTCACGTTGCGTAATGCCCCTTTAAGACTAATTGGGTACGAAAAGTTCCTGCATACTAAGTGCCTGCATGGACTCTATAGACATATTTCCTGTGACGTCAGGATAGGTATTTAGGTCAGTGTGCACGCAGCTTGGCTGCAAGACAACACAGGGTCACACTGCAAACTCAGTGGCTATGACTATGAGCAACCTTCATACAGAAAATGTGAAATATCTCTAAAACCACACCACTTAGAAACAAACCGCTTGGCACACATATAGAAAACAACTTCAACAAGATATTAGATTTATAAGGTTAGGTTTCTGCATTTCTATTAATTTTGATTAAAACTGACGTTTTGCACTGCACGTACTGGCAAACTCAATGCATTGTCAATGGCCGTGAACAATCTTCATACAGAAAAAGCTAAATATCTCTAAAACCACACCACCTAGAAACAAACTGTTTGGAGCACATATAGAAAACATGTTTAAGACACAGATTATATTAAATTTATATAGTTAGGGTTCTGCATCTCTTTTAATTTTGAATAAAACTTATGTTTTGCACTGCACGTATCGGCAAACTCAATGCATTGTCAATGGCCGTGAGCAATCTTCATACAGAAAAAGTGAAATATCTCTAAAACTACATAGCCTAGAAACAAACCGTTTGAAACACATATAGAAAACATATTCAACAAACAGATTATATTAAATTTATAGGGTTACGGTTCAGGATTTCTATTAATTTTGAATAAAATTGAGGTCTTGCATTGCGCATATTGGTTGTTTGGCTCCAGAACGAAGGCACACTGCCATTGAGTTTGCCGATACGCGCAGTGTACCACGTCAATTTTATTCAAAATTAATAGAAATGCAGAATGCTAACCTCATTAATTTAATATAATCTTTTCATTGAATATGTTTTCTGTATGTGTGCCAATTGGTTTCTTTCTAGGTGGTGTGGTTTTAGAGATATTTCACTTTTTCTGTATGAAAATTGCTCATGGCCATTGACAATGCATTGAGTTTGCCGATATGCACAGTGTATCACATCGATTTTATTCAAAAGTAATAGAAATGCAGATGCCTAACCTTATTAATTTAATATAATCTTTTCGTTGAATATGTTCTCTATATGTGTGCCAAGCAGTTTGTTTCTAGGTTGTGTGGTTTTAGAGATAGTTCATTTTTTCTGTATTAAGATTGCTCACGGCCATTGACAATGCATTGCGTTTGCTGATACGTGCAGTGCAAAACGTCAATTCTATTCAAAATTAATAGAAATGCAGAACGCTTACCTTATAGACTTAATATAATCTTTTCATTTAATATGTTTTCTATATGTGTGCCAAGCGGTTTGTTTCTAGGTGGTGTTGTTTTAGAGATATTTCACCTTTTCTATATGAAGATTGCTCATAGCCATTGAGTTTGCAGTGTGACCCTGTGTTATCCTGCAGCCAAGCTGCACACGCACTGACCTAAATACCTGTGCTGACGTCATATGAAATAGGTCTATAGGTTTCCGCATTAACAGGTTCTATTAAATTGTCTTAGTATATATATCCCCTTCTAATGTAGCAACAAATGCTTAATACCTGCATCAGTATCTAAGTTGGATATATAGGTTCAAATTTAGATCAATGTTTTGCTTTTCAAAATTTGATGCTTTCATCGGATTATGCAACGTTAAAGTCACCTGCTATATCTCACCCAGATACAAACGAATCCAGCATCAAAAGCTATCCAAACATACTTTGCTTAGTTTGTTCAGTTCATGCCACTGAACATGTGGGAGGAGAGTTGAGGTCTGTGATGTATGAATGACATCATAGGTGGGATTCCCTCATTACATGACCTAGAGGGGTTCCCCACACACAGGGGAAGACATGGCAACCACCAAGATGGCAGCCACAGAAAGCTCTCAATTCAACTTTTAAAGTGTATTAATCTACATGATTTAATCAATTATTCACACAAAAAGTAGCTGGTTATGATAAATAAACATTTGAACTTTATATTTATCATTTTAGATTGCAATTTCTAACATTTTTTTCTCTATATGGTTGTCTAAAAGTGTCAGTGCTGCTGGACTAAATACAACACAACAGAGGCGACCAATGTCAGCACTCTCCCCCCACATATGTAGTTGCATAAACTGAAAACCGGCAAAAGTATGCTTGGAGAGCATTTGTCGGAGTACAGGTCGTGTCCCAGCGACCTATACCTGGTCCATTTAAGTTAAAGTTTAACTGCTCTGATTTGAAAAAAAATCTACACAAATGGAAGATTTAGGAGTGTTAGGAAAACAGTCTATATTCATAGGATGATAATTTATGCGCACTGAATATTCGTGACTATGTGAGGAGGATGGACACATTCCAGGCTGATTTGTCAACACGTGTGTAGAGAGTTGGCGACCCCCCGCCCCACCCCCCTTTTTCACCGCACCCACCCACATCTGCCATAAAATCGCCTATTAGTTAATGAGCCGAAAAACAATCATAATCAACCTCATCATAAGCTGATTGATAACAATTATAACCAAATTGAAAATAGAGCAATTGCCACTTCATTTAACTTTCTTGATATTACCTATATTACTGTATGCTATCTGATATTTACCGATCGGGCTGCGAAGAAGGCCCTGAACTGTGATCTTGAACCATGTCTGATCCCTCACTCTGATCTGAAACCAATAATAGCCACCCACATAAAATCCAAATGGCAACATGGGTGGGATGAAAACATTAATAAACTTAAAGAAATTGAACCATCTGTGGGAAAACCACCACAGACTCATGCAGGAGGTCGGCGGGACCAAGTGGTCCTTAGCCGCTGCCATATTGGCAACTCGTGGCTTACACATGCTTTTCTGCTCAAGGGGGAACCACCCCCTGAATGTATTGGGTGTCAGTCCCCGCTGACACTCAAACACATTTTACTAAGTTGCGTTGATGTTTTGGCCCTGCGTGAACAGTTATACACTGCAGACAGTATGCAAGACCTTTTTACTAAGGTAAAACAGGAAAACATTTTAGCCTTTTTGATGGCAGCTGGACTGTACCACCTCATATAGTTTACTAAATAGATTCTATAAATTATTAATAAAACTTTTCTTTTTCTATGGGAATTTGTTTCCCTTGACCACAAATATATGATTGTGAGCTTTCTAATTTAATGAGTGTCTATTGGCACATAATTGATTGTCTGCTTTTACATGTAAAAGCGATGGTTTGAACAAAAAACTAACATTTTGCGCCGTTAATATGGCCTATGCTGCCGACAGAGCGTAAAGCAACCACCAATCAATCAATCAAACCGTAATTGGCTGCTTCTGAATAAAGTCATGATCTCCCACTCCAGCTTCCATATTCTCTGTGCCCGATAGCGATGATAGTAATTTGAAGCTGTTGCTATGCCAGTATTATTATACCATATTCTCCTGGGTTAACACACTGGGCGTTTAAATTGCCAAATCACCGAAGTGGGGCTGGGCGTTTACCCACACATGGTCATTTAAGAGGTGGCCATTTACAAAATATTGGCCAAGTGTGGGGGGTGGGGGTGGACATTAACCCAAACATGGCCTTTAACCCATGGGAATATGGTATAACACATAAAGGAACCAAGCACATTTAGAGGTTGGTGAGCATAAGTCTCTGGCTAGTCACAGATAAAGATATACTCTTGCAATTTTATTAAAGTTCCATAGTCCGATGAAAGCACCAAATTTCCTAAGCCAAAACACCCACCTTAGATTCCATTGTGCATGTTACGTCGTAACATGAATAATTCATGACAACAAGCGAGCCCACAGCATAACCACATAATGTGTAACTATAGAGACTAATGTAGCTAATGCTGGAAGCTGGTAATGGCAGGTAGTCCGATGGTATGTCATATGTACATGGTTGAGGAGGAACTACAGTAATTAACGTAACCATCATACTAGCATCACAATCGCTTAGTTGCTGATCTATTGTTTTAAGTCGAAAGTCACTGTAACTGACTCTCGCACGGTTGAACTCGCAGAATTAACACCCATTACATTGGATTTTTCTGAGTTAGCTACAGTTGTGTGCTGCGCCATTATGAGGAATGCCAAAAGTAGGAAGAAAGTCAGGGTGCCATCTGAGCGCGTTGATGCAGCTCCATCAACAAGTCCTGGGATGATATCGGACATTCCGACAGTGAGTCCTAAAAGGAGGAAAGTGAATGGTAATTCAGAAGTTGTTGAAGCATTGAAGAACATGTTTGATCTCCAGCTTCAACAAATGAATTCAATATCTCAGAGCTTGGATGTGCAGGCCGCTGCTGTTCAGAATGCCCTCAAGAGTAGGAGTCGTTCTCCTGTACCTGGGGTTTCGCCATGCGCTGGCGGGCCTGAGGTGACGGACGCGCCAAGGAGAGTTGCATGTGGAACAGCTGTGGCACCATCTGTGAATTCACCAATCAAGCTTCATGATGCGAGTCGGGTTGTCATCGTATTGATGCTCTTTGCAGTGCAGCTCCATCTGACAGAGTCTTGTGGAGTCAAGATTGTGAAACATCTGGTGGAAGATGTCATACATCGTTACCGCTTGATCGAATGAATAATGTTGTTTCGTCTGATCTTGAATGTCCGCCATGGTGGAGGAATAAGAGGTGCGATGTGTCAGAGGAAACTCGGCATGGTGAGTTGGAAGAATTACTTCCAGGTGTTGGGGGTGATTTAAAGACATCACGAGGTAAGAGAACTTTGCTATTCCCTAATGAGTTTGTGATACGAGGAGATAGGAGAGAGAAGATAGGACTCGGTGACAGCACCTGAGATGAATATCTATGTGTGTTATTTAGTATGTGTGACAGTGCGCATGTGCCAAAACAGTGGGGGCCGTATATTAAAAAGCATATGCAGCAGTTGTGTGTGATGGCAGGAGATTGGGAGTGGGATATGTATCTGACGTGGTCTGAACTTGTGTTCGCCATGATCGACGATGGGAGGCTTCCTGACGGCTGGCTGGACAATCTGCTTATTAAAGATGTCAGTGAGACGTGTGTCTTTTGGGTGTCTGGAAAATAAGGAAGGATGCCAATATCAAGTCTGAGTGACACAATGAGTTTAGGTTCAGGCCTTTTTATAATAAAGAGAGTTATGGGATCCCATGTAAGGAGTGGGATGCGGGTAAGCAATGTGGATACTTTGGTTTGAATGGCGAGTTGCCAGACAAATTAGCTCATATTTGTGCCTGGTGTGTGCATCAATACAGGGGCCTAATGGTCATCGTGAGGTTGACTGTAATAATAAAAGGAGGCTAATGATGAGAAGCAGTGATAATATGGAGGTGTCGAAAGAGGTAGATGGCCAAAAGGATTTTTAAATGGCGGTGTCGGGGAGGCCGTTAATCAAAGCAATATACTGACAATGGATGAGTACAATGTGCTACCGGCAAGAGATCTACTCACAAACACTTCTCACACACCACTGGTCTGCAATACCAGCAATTTGATATGTGGTGAACAATTCAGGTCCAAAATTGTTAGTAATAGCCTTCTCACTGCTAATGTTGTTAATATGAGTGGACATTGTAATATTCAAAATTTTAAAGTTGTGTCTGCAGAGCAGGGAGTCGTTGGTATTAAGGAATGTACTATCGATGACCAGTTAGTTGATGGTAATAGTTACGATAATATTAAGAATGTTAGGTTGTTAGGTGTGCATTTATCTCTAGTGAGTGAAGGAAAATTCTGGCTAATTTCAATTTTATCAAAAAACTTGGTTAATCAAATTCTAGATGATTATTGTGCATGTTTCTGGCATATCCCATTGGAACATACTTTAAGGGATAATGATGAGCCTGTACTGGCTTTTTCATCTATTAATAATTTAACAAATTTTCAATCAAGTAGGACCAGACGGGATGGCCGAATGAGTTAGAGCAGCCGTCTCCCATGCTGGTAGATCGTGGGGTCGTGGGTTCGAGTCCTGGTCGAGTCAAACCAATGACTTTAAAATTGATACTTGTCGCTTCTTAGCAAGGCGCTCGGCATTATTAGGATAGGGCAATGACTGGTGTGCTCAGTGTCAGGATAATGTGACTGAGTGGGATACCAGGTCATGGTGCTGGCGGCCTGGTTTCCCAGTGGGACAGCACTATAAAGTCACCATGAGTGCGCACTGTCACAAGTCGGTACCCGTCCTGATATGACCTTAGATGTTGCTAGGATGTAAAACAACAACAAACATCAATCAAATAGTTTATTGTGTTGTTCACCAGATGTCATGCTATTCGGCCGTTACAATGATGTTTGTTTGGCTACTAGCACGCTTGATCACAGTTCTGCAACAACTGTTAAACATAACCAATATCCTTCTCGCATTAATGACAGCTTACAGTATTCAAAAGTGGGCATGAATGGAACAGTGGCTAACGACAAGGAGATGATTATGGAGTTGGCAGGTATTTCTATGGACATGGAAGTAAGTGACATCATACACAATTTCAAATCCACCAATGCAGCATTAATATCTCTTCTTGAAAATAAACAATCGTTATTGAACATCTGACCAGTAGTTAATGATGCAAGTTGTTTACTAGCAGTTGACTATTTTGAAACTTATAGTATTGTTAGACGTACGGGTCTCCCTAATTATCCTCAGGCAAAAATTTGAGTCCTGTCTGGTTTGAACATAGACAAGTGGAGGCTATTATTAGAGGACTATTGGGATTGGGACTTAGTGGATTTTCTGGAGTATGGATGGCCGGCAGACTTTGTGGGAACAGTCCCACCAACTCCCACACATAAAATTCATGTCAAACCTGAGCACTTAAAGTGGATAGATAATTTTATTGATGTGGAATGCAGGCATAAGGCTTTATTAGGTCCCTTTGATGCATCACCATTCTCACCTTGAGCCCAAGTCAGCCCGATCATGACTCACTCCAAAAAGGATACAGAGGAGAGGCATATTATTGTCGACCTCAGTTTTCCAAAGGGGCACAGTGTGAATGCTGGTATACTATGTGGGTGCTTCCAAGGGAAACCGTTTAAATACAAATTACCATCAATTAGTGAACTATCCAAACAGTTATTGCTTTCAGGTAGTGGAAGCTTTTTATGAATGGCAGATCTTGCATGTGCATATCGCCAATTGAGAGGTTGCCCCCTTTCAGTCTCATTATATGGCATTAAAGTTAAGTCACGGTTATATTTTGATATATCTTTGCCGTTCGGTTGTCATACCTCTTCACTTGCATGTTAGCGAACAACTCAGGCGGTACTAGCTATATTAAGGAAGATAGGCCATACAGCATGATGCTGTTTCAATGATTTTGTCGGGATTGCAGAATCTAAGGATAAAGCGCTGGAAGGATACATTGAGGTATTTAGGATATGCAAGTTGCTTGGACTAGAATTATCATTAATAAAGTGTTTTTCTCCAAGGGAAGAGCTCACATGGCTGGGTTATAGCATCTCTTCAGAAACGATGACTTTAAAAATCCCTGAAGGAAAATTAGTAGTCATTTCAGATGAATGTGATACCTGGAAGTTGGGCTTGTTGGTGTCCAGAAAAGATCTTCAGAGACTTCTTGGCCGGCTACAATTTATAGCTTGTTGTGCAATACGGGCAAGGACATTCATGAATCATATTCTAGATGCCCTGAGGAGTGCTCCTTTTAAAGGAAAAGTTTCAGTTAATATAGAATTAATGCATGACATCACTTGGCTTATGAAATTTGCTAAACAATCAAATGGGCTAGTTATCATAAGGAAGGAGCCTGTGGATAAATGGACTATCGAGTGTGATTCGTGTTTATTAGGAGGTGGAGCATTCTCAAAGACCCATTACTATGCAGAGGCATATTCATCCAAGTATAAAGAAAATAACTTTCATATAACACAACTAAAAGCTATCAATTTATTACAAGTGGTGTTGATGTTAAAGCCTAAAAAGTTACAACAATATGAAATAGCAGTCTTTACAGATAATATGGCAACACACATGGTATTTTCAACTGGAGAGATAAAATATTATGCACGTGCAAGAGAACTGTGGCTATTTGCAGCATTAAATAACTGTACTCTGTCTATCCTACACAAGCCAGGTCAATCACTCAAACTAGTGGGTGCATTAAGCAGACAATGTTTTGACTCATCATCATTTAAAATAGCTACAGATATGGGCAATAATGTACAGCTTAAACATATAAGGGTCGATTTTAATACCGAGATCCGGTCTGATAACATTTAATCTGGGATTAAATTCCCTAAGCCAAAACACCCACCTTAGATTCCATGGGAGCCATGGCACACAGGACGAGGAGGCACGAGTGGGATAACATGGCATTTATTCCGGGCAGCCCCCGTGGCCTTACATGAGTGGTTTTATGGTGAGCCTGTACTCCGAGTGCTGCAAGGAAGAGTGTCATGTGGTGATCATAGTGGGGAAATGGGAATGGGCTGAGTGAGGTGCGGCATATGAGGAAGGCGCAGCGAGGTGATAGCATCTCAACTAGCGGGTAGCAGTAGTTGATAAGCGTAACATGTTATAATATCATGAAATATCGTGAATTTATTAATCACTGGTTAATTAAGGTAATGACAGTGTTTGTCATTAATCAATGGGTAATTAGGTAATGATGATAATTTTTTTAACGATTGATAGCAATGTTATATGTTTTTAACCCATTTTTCTCATGGTGAGGGTGGGTGGGTAAAAGCGAGGAGTGGTCAGTCCGGATGTGTGATGCGGAGTGACCAGAGTGGTGTTGTAGTTGGTGCTTGTGAGCTGTGAGGGGCTGTGATTGGCTGGTGAGCCCTGAGTGATAGGGAGGGGAGGGGGCAGTGAGTGAGGGGCCCGCTGCAGTGAGTGGCAGGTTGTATGTGAGCCGCCCCCCCCCCTCCCTCCCTCCCAGCGGCCGTTAGGGCGGGGGTGGGAGGGGGGAAGAAACTCGCGGCCTTGCGTGCCCTGCAATGTCCCCGAATGAGTTAGCATACTCATTCCCAACCATTATATATACACATATACATATTAAGACAATTCAACAGAACTAGTCCTATTATAAATATAGCATTTATAATAGGCATAGGGGGTTTGGGTTTTTTTTGGGGGGGAGAGAAGACGGCAGCCTATCGGCACAGGGATTCCCGGCGGCAGGGTTCCCAGCCTCCAGGTGCCAAGACTCCCGCTACCAGGCCTCAATTCAAATAATATAAATATAAATAAAATGTGATAACCAACAATAAAATAAATGAAATATAAATGCAATAATATACAAGGTAAGTTACTGTTGCTGCACCAGCAAGAAATACCATATTTGTGGGGATTATGCACCAGATGCATAATTACAGTGTTATTTATGAACATAGCTTATTGGCCTCCCATCCCCAGGCCTTCCAGCACCGGCCTTCCCATAAATAATATGAATAGAAATAAAAAGTGATAACCAACAATCAAATAAATCAAATACAATAATACATAAGGTAGGTTTTTCTTAATGTTGTACCAGCAAGACAAGCCATATTTGTGGTGGTAATGCATCAGATGCATAATCACAGTGAATTATTTATTATACATATATATATATATATATATATATATATATATATATATTGGTATGCAAAAAATATATCTAAATGATATACAACAGTCCTCACAGGACCTCCCCCAGTGGCAAGTGGAAGTATATGAGTAGGCCACAGACCAGCATATACCCCCATGGTTGACTGGAGGTTCCTCTATTGTTTAGGATTCATGGCTATACCAAAACAGTACTATCATGGGCAGTTCTGTCCTGTAGACATGTGTTGTAACTACTGAATTATTTCCTAATATTCACTGTTAATTTACTCACTCCGGTCCCAACTAGATGGCCTAGGAATATCCAGGAAATTAGATATAATTTTTGGCTTTCTAGCGATGTATTCGAATTTGAAAACCTCCTAAAACTCAGTGTTCCACTACGATATTTGTGAACCTGCACCTTAATTCTATATGAAATTCGACCTTGGAAATTGCACCGGGGCTCGAATGAGGTATTTATCCACCATAGCCCGATCGAGGTAAGCTCTCCAACCTGGTCAAGGAGTTGGAAGAGAGATTCTCTGGCCTCTAACATGCATAACAACCAACTGACCACAATCATCATCTACTCCGATACTGAGCGAGGTGGTTGAATCGGCAGAGCGCTGGCCTTGCGTGCGGATGATGGGGGTTTTCTCCCCCCCGTTGAGTCAAACCAATGACTTATAAAATTCATACTTGTCGCTTGCTAGCCTGGCACTCAGCATTAATAAGACATGTTAGGTCAGTGTCAGGACAATGTGACTGAGTGGGATATTGGGTCATGGTGCAAGCGGCCTGATTTTCCTGTCAGGCAGCACTATAAACTCGCCATGAGTCACATGAGTCATAAGTTGATACCCATCCTGATATGACCTTAGAAAGTTAGATGTTGCCAGGATGTAAGTCTCCAACAACCAAACAACCAAACAACCAACCAACCAGCGTTCGCAATTACCAAGCATGAAGCTCGCCATTACCAGGATAATGCAACAACTGGCTGCATGGCTTAGTGTCAGGATAATGTCAATGCGTGTGATATTAGGGTAGGACTAGTGTTAGCAACATGCTATGTGTCCCAATTGTGACGCACTATAAAGCCACCATGTATGTTGCTAAGGTGGAGAGAAAAAAACCACAATAAGCCACGCCAGTGCTATCCCGACACCACCCCATACTACTAAACCACCCTGCTCGATCTAATAGACGAGATCACCTTTCCGACTGTGCATGCGCCAAAAACGGCATTGGCAGCAAAGCAAATGTGTACAGCCATTGAGTTAGCTGATACACATAGGGAAAAACTTTATTCAAAATTATTAGAAATACATAAGAATTTGGCAAAAACATGTATGCACACATGCAATATAATGATCTGATGAATATATCTAAGACAAAACTAGCCATAGTTAAACATTTTGAGCTAAGAAATATACAATTCCACACAAAACAATCAGTCACTTTAAGGCTGCTATCCATATCACCATTATTAATTCTTGTTCTAAATATTAAATTGCCAAATGTGTCAACAGACACTTGTTTCAGAGAAAGATATAACCAATATCTGATTAACCCTACTCATTTTCTAGTTCTATATATGTCATTAACCATAGGATATAAATAAAAACATGAATAAAATAAGTAAAACTGACTCTGGCTATGGCTCTAACAATAGTCTGAGTGCCCAGATTCGTCTAAATCTAAATGCACATGGCATAAGATGTGCTGATTATATTGATGTAAATGCAATGTTGGATAAAAGATTAATATCTTAATATATTATATATATTTTTTTAGTTAGTGTTCTAGGTTTCAAACAAGAGCTGAGATGAGCTGAAACTAGCACATTTCATAGCCACATGCAGTGCATTAGCATGTGCCATGTGCTTCTTGCTGGTTTCTTTTGCTTTGACGCATCCCACAATGCACCGCGGCGCTGGAATGGTGGTGTAGTCTATATACTAATAGATCTACAGACTCTCACCATCGTCACCACCACGTGACCTCCAGTTTGGTTCCTAAGCAGTTAGACAGCGTTGCCATGGCAACACCAGATATGCCAGCGGGCGCTAGAAGTAGAACAGCAATTACGCCTCACTGAGGTTGTGCATACTTCGAGCTTAGAGCTGATGACACTCGCGTTAAAATGTCACACCTCCACCCCGTCGCCAAAATTAATTTTCTTTTCGGCGAAAATTGTTATTTATTCGCCAAATCTGTGCATGCTTCAAGCTAAGATTCCATATGCAGCATGCGGTATGCGGTATGCGGTATGCGGTATGCGAATACGGCAAAAAATCGAAAAGCATGTAAAGGCATAGTAGTGCTTCCATATGTCTGAATGCGATTGCGAATGCAAATTCGAATGCGAATGCGGCAAATGGATCGACCCATGGACCGATCAGTCCGACTGTGAATGCGAAAGCGAAAGCTAATGATACTGTGTTTGCAAGAGAAAACAACAGTAACTTTGACTTTCCTTCACAAATTTGGAGAAAAAAACCCCAAAATGACATGGGTATCTTTTTTGTTTTGTTGTTGTTTAACGACCCCCCCCCACCCCCACCCCCACCCCCACCCCCACCCCCACCCCCAAGCACAACAAGTAGACATTGGCTATTGGGGGTCGGCATGGGTATCTATGCCGCATACCGCATTCGCATGCCGCATACCACGTATATGGAATCTTAGCTTTATGCAATATTTAGATTAGATAGTTTGGTTTCTCGGAGTAAGGGGGGAGGGGGGGTAGGGGTCGTAAACAATTAAGGAACTATTTTACCACCATCCTCGCCTCCTCACCTCAACTCAAGTGTTTAAAAAAAGTTACTGTCGGGTCATAGTGACAGCAGCCCGGTGTTCAAGTGGGACAGCACTATAAAGTCACATTGTCCCAAGCCGGTATGCGTCCTGATGTCCTCCGATGTTGCTAGGACATAAACCCCAATCAATCAAACCTGTGACAATGGGTGTACGGGGAGAGGGGAAGATCAGCTCCTTTTCTTAAATGCAAAAATAGTCGGACATAGCGATGGCTGTACGCACCGTTTTCTCTCTTTTGTGTGTGTGTGATTGTTTGTTTATTCAGCTCATAACGGTTAAGCGCATGCACTTGTTTTCGCTGCTGTGCAGTAGTGTAAAAGTACAACGTCTGAACACTTTGACTTTTGGGCCCGTATGCATGGAGCAGTGTTAGCGGCTTGTGGTGTTATCGCTCTAACACAGGGTAGCTAACACCAGTTATCGGCGTCGTTGAGAACTATGTCAAGCCGTATGCATGGGCGCTTAAACGGTGAGTGTTAGCTAAACGTGAATTAATTTATTCATTATGGAAATTTCTCTGAGCCTGTTGCCGGCGAGCAGCTGGTTGGGCCTAATATAATACCCACCGGGAACCAGCGTGCTTGTTACTGAGGCGGCGGCGGCGATTTGTTTACTTTACATTCGTCGATTTGACAATATGAATAACGCCGCCAATGTGGCGGGAGAGTTAATAACGGTTCGTTTTTAGGGTTAATTTGATCAAATTTCACTTATTGCATATGTAATATTTATATTTTCGAATCGACGAACGTAAAGTAAACAAAGCGCCACCGCCGCCAGTATGGAAAGCGACGTCGATGCGGCGGCTGCGGCGATTTGTTTACTTTACGTTCGTCGATTCGAAAATATAAATATTAATATCCCCGCCGTTATGGCGGCAGCGTTAATATTGCTTCGAATTTATGGTTAAATTGATAAAATTTCACTTATTGCATATTTAATTCTGTTAAATATGATAGCATTGATTAGATTTGGGCACCATCGTCACACTAACCTAACACTAACACCGCTGTAAACCTGCTATGAGCAGAGTTAGAATTTCCAAGTTTAAACGGCCGGTGTTAGGCCTAACACTGCTCCATGCATACCAACTTTTCGGTGCTCAACCAGAAATCACACCCTAAACGCGTTTCGGCTCGCTAACACCGCTCCATGCATACGGCCCCTGGATACTGAAGGGTTTATTCCCGCCCAGGGCTCACTGAACCTCTGGCTAAACTTTCCATGATGTCATCTCATTTACATACTCCTTTGTTTCACTCACTGTCTCGAACATTATGCATCTCATTAGCATATATTACAGACGTGTCTAGACGTCTATTTGGCATATATTACTGACGAGGTGGAGGGATAGCTTCAGTGGTTCCTCTTTGCTAATAATTCATCTTTCATTTTTCACCAAATTGTTCATGTTACAGTACAACCCCATTAAACCAAGCTCGCTTAAACCAAACGATCGGTTAATCCAAACTTTTTTCAGCAGCCCGGCAAAATACTACCATTTATCATATAAAAAAGTTGGTTAAGCCAAAGTCGGTTAATCCAAATTATCGGTTAATCCAAACAAAATTGTTGGGCTCCAGGCCACTTCTGGTACAGTTAAAGCAAATTTTCATGTGGTTATAAGGTCATCTGAGACTTTTTTATATGATACATGGTAGTATTTTGCCAGGCCGCCAACAAAAGTTTAAATTAACCGATCGTTTGGTTTAACAGACCTTGGTTTAACTGGGGTATACAGTATATACATAAACAATAATCAAAGTTTCCACATACATTGCATATAGCATTCATAATGCACCTGTGTTTTTGCCAAAGCCAAGTCAAAGTCAAAGCCAAAGCTCGGTTAAACCAATGATCAGTGATGATCGGTTAATCCAAACAAATTTCTAGGGTTCCTTCCAGGTTGGTTTAACGGGGTTATACTGTATTTGGAACATGGGTTATTCACTGGATGGGGACCAACAGCCTAGACCACCATAGGCACAGCATCAACAACCAATAACTGAACCCGCCATCACATATGAACTGTTGTTCCCATAGACAGTAGGCGATATTATGTATTTGATCTGGTAAAGAAGGGAATGCTAAGTCAATCTAATTTTTGTTTAAACCTTCACCGCTGAAGTGTATGGTGTCTGGCTTTCCAATGCTTTTTTTTCACTTCAAATATTTCCAAAATAGACATTTATACTGAAAGTGACATATTAAAATAAATTCAGGTATGTTATAACGATGAATGTAGTATATTTATCTCAAAGTTTAGTAGAAACGCAAAATGATCGGACTAGGCAATGTTAAGTACCTTATTAAAGAGCCAGTAGCATTCTTAGGTGTATTGTTTATATTATTTTGCATAGATCTAGGCAGAATATTGTTTATGCTAGACCCATAAATACCCCTCCGTAATAGTCAAGTGATGAGTGATATGCCAAAATGACATTCTTGATATCTGATTTCCAAATATTTTCAGCGTATATCTCAGTAATAAGATGAAGGAAGCATGGCTTCAATTTGATGGAAATAATTTATTGTAATCATCTTCATGAACATTGACCTATAGTTCCAATTATATATTTTAGTATCGAATGAGACAAGGAATACACAGCATGGAATTACAATATCACTATTCATTACTTCATAAGATGACAATATAGGTATTTTCTTATAGTCAAGTGTCTCTGTTTATGCCTCATCACCCTGTTCTTCCTCTTCATCAAACTCTCCCTCCTCCTCAGCAGTGGCGTCCTGGTACTGCTGGTATTCGGAAACCAGGTCGTTCATGTTGCTCTCAGCCTCTGTGAACTCCATCTCATCCATGCCCTCACCAGTGTACCAGTGCAGGAAGGCCTTACGGCGGAACATGGCGGTGAACTGCTCAGAGATGCGCTTGAACAGCTCCTGGATGGCTGTGCTGTTACCGATGAAGGTGCCCGACATCTTGAGACCACGTGGAGGGATGTCACACACTGCAGTCTTAACGTTGTTGGGGATCCATTCGACAAAGTAGCTGCTGTTCTTGTTCTGTACGTTCAGCATCTGCTCATCGACCTCCTTCATTGACATGCGGCCACGGAAAATGGCAGCGACTGTGAGGTAGCGGCCATGGCGGGGGTCACAGGCAGCCATCATGTTCTTAGCATCAAACATCTGCTGAGTCAGCTCAGGCACAGTCAGAGCACGATATTGCTGACTTCCACGGGAGGTGAGGGGAGCAAAGCCAGGCATGAAGAAGTGAAGACGAGGGAAGGGAACCATGTTGACAGCCAGTTTTCGAAGATCAGCATTGAGTTGCCCAGGGAATCGGAGGCAGGTGGTGACTCCAGACATGGTGGCAGAGACGAGATGGTTCAGGTCCCCATAGGTGGGGGTGGTCAGCTTCAGGGTACGGAAGCAGATGTCATACAGAGCCTCGTTGTCAATGCAGTAGGTCTCATCTGTGTTCTCAACCAGCTGGTGCACAGACAGGGTAGCATTGTAGGGCTCCACAACTGTGTCAGATACCTTGGGAGATGGTACAACAGAGAAGGTGTTCATGATCCTGTCAGGATACTCTTCACGGATCTTGGAGATGAGGAGGGTTCCCAATCCAGAGCCGGTACCACCACCTAGCGAGTGAGTAAGCTGGAAGCCCTGGAGACAGTCACAACTCTCAGCTTCCTTGCGAACAACATCAAGAACGGAATCGACCAGCTCAGCTCCTTCTGTGTAGTGTCCCTTGGCCCAGTTGTTTCCAGCTCCAGACTGTCCAAAGACAAAGTTATCTGGGCGGAAGATCTGACCAAATGGACCAGAGCGCACTGAGTCCATAGTGCCAGGTTCAAGATCAACCAGAACAGCGCGTGGAACATACTTGCCACCTGTGGCTTCATTGTAGTACACATTGATGCGCTCCAGCTGAAGATCTGAGTCACCATGGTATGTACCAGTTGGGTCGATTCCATGCTCATCAGAGATGACCTCCCAGAACTTGGCTCCAATCTGGTTGCCGCACTGGCCAGCCTGCATGTGGACGATTTCTCTCATGATTGCAGCTTGTTAGTTCTGAAGGAGTTGTGTTGGTGTGTGCTTGACAAGTTGTGGGAGGTGACTGAACCCTAGAGGCCTGTGGCTTTTATATTAGTCCACAGAATCTTGTTATTGCTATGAAGACCCTAACAACAGGAAATTAATCTCACTCGGACCGATACCTAAATCTTACTCACTGGCATTCAGGTACCTGATCAGACTTGTTTTGAGCATGAACGCGTCTGTTTAGTACTTGCATGTAGCCAACTCAAAATAAATATTTGTTTCTGCTCTTACGAAAATAAGATATCTTCATTTTATTTAAGTTAGAATTATATCTAAGTGTATCCTTGATCAGGCTACGCATGTTACAGAATACTACTATTCAACAAATGTGCAGTCAAACACCATTTAAACAATTGTTCATGCACTTAAATACAGGGAACACCAGATACAACTTCGCGTAGAAATGAAGAATAATGTAACAATTGTGTCAGCATCATTTCTTTCAAATAATCAATTATTTCACCATCTTTTTAAAAAAAATAAAAGGATCAATGTAAGGAAGCATTCATAATCAATGTAGCTCTTTATTTTCGCTAGGACAAGTCGATTAATAAATAGTGACACACTTACTACCCATAACGCATTGCAAGCATATCGGCTTTCCTGAAAGAGCTTAGTTGATTTCGGTAAGCCTACTCATGAGTATGCCCTACTTGCATGTACATTGTATGCCAGGGCCTAGGTTCCATATACGCAGGTACTCAGCTGCGGACCACCTGATATTACAGTTAGATGGATATATATATATATATATATATATATATATATATATAGATATGTACATACATATATATATATATATATATATATAAATATATATATATATATATATATATATATATATATATACATATATATATATGCATACGATGTTTTATAGCATTTTATTCCATCCTGTTTTGTTCCAATAGAGTTTTATTCCGTCTGCGTATCACTTGAAAATCCAGAGCTAGTCCCCTGTATGTAACTTGTTTGTTGGGGTTCTATGCCCTAGCAACATCTAAAGTCATATGAGGACGGAACTCGACTCGTGACAGTGCGCTGTCTAGCGACTTGTATTAGTACTGCCCCACTGGGAGACCAGGCCGCCGACACCATGACACCAATAAATATGCCACTCAGTCACAGTATTCTGATACTGAACAATACTGCCCTTACACTCTCGTAATAATGCTTTGTTCCAGGATAGGTGTCGTTAAAAAAAATATAAATTGTGTAAGTCATTATTGGTGTGAGTCGGTTGCAGTTCGAACCCACGATCTGCAGCACGGGAAGTGGATTCAACCACTACACCCGCCATATGGCTTCAGTTAGGCCATAGAGAATATAAAAGAGAGATGAACGATTCCCTCCTCTAATTTCTGGGAGGTATATTCTTTTGATTCTCGCAGCATCTCCACTAGACACAGTGTTCACCTCCAGGACCGGGCGCGATGGCCGACTCGGTCGAGCGCAAGCCTCGCATGTTGGAAATTGGGAGTTTGGTTCCCCGTCGAGTCAAACCAATGACTTATAAAATGTATACTTGTCACTTCCTAGGCTGGCGCTCTGCATTAATAGGATGGCCATGGACTGGTTAGCTCAGTGTCAGGATAATGTGACTGAGTGGGATATCAGGTCATGATGCTGGTGGTCTGATTTCCCAGTAGGGCAGCACTATACAGTCACCATGAGTGTGCACTGTCACAAGTCGGTACCCATCCTGATATAATCTTAGATGTTGCCAGGATGTAAAACTCCAACAAACCAGCCACCTCCACTAGGGTGAACGAGGGCCATGTTTAATTAAATTCGAGCATAAACAAATGTGTTTAAATGAATGAAATAAGAAAGTCACCAACAATGTGTTGTCCAGGCTTCTTGATCAGAAATATAAACATAGGTAGCAATTAGTACCTAAATTAGTACATCTAAACATATTTAAATTCACATGTATGATTTATCTAGTTCTAGTATTATCTAGATCTAAACGGTCTGTGGAGGACCTGGTTCCAGTGAGTGGTGTTTAACTATATTGTTGCAGAGTTGGTGAACTGAGAGAGAAAGCCATTATTCCAAGATGACACCCAGTGCAACCAATTACTGGCACTCGGCATTAATACGATAGGGCAAGGACTGGTTAGCTCAGTGTCAGGATAATTTGATCTTTAGTGGGATATTGGGTCATGGTGCCAGCGGCCTGATTTCCCAGTGGGACAACACTATCAAGTCACTATGAGTGCGCACTGTCACAAGTCAGTACCCATCCTGATATCACCTTACATGTTGCCAGGATGTAAAACTCCAACAACCAACCCATCTACTTAAACGTAGCTAGTAAGTCTACGCCCCAGGGGTCCTGGGTAAGGTGAGCAGTTGGATTTGACTAAGCAGGCTCATATTGTCCCGGTAACCAGGTCCAACCGGTTAAGCTGAGATTCCATATACGCGGTATGCCGCATGCGGCATAGATATCGATTCGATGTTCGCTCTTTTTTTCTGCAAATTTGTGAAGGGAAGTCAAAGTTACTGTTGTTTTCTATGGCAAATGGGACCGCATTCACATTCGCACTGATCGGTCCTTGTAGCGATCCAGTTGGCGCATTTGCATTCGCATTCATATTCGCACCCAGACATATGGAAGCACTATTGTCTGTTTACATGCTTTTCCATTTTTTGCTGCATTCACATTCGCATTCGCATTTACATTCACATTCGCATTTGCATTCACATTTGCATTCACATTCACATTCACATTCGCCTTCACATTCGCATTCACATTCACATTTGCATTCACATTCACTTTTGCATTCACATTTGCATTTGCATTTGCATTCGCATTCGCATTCACAATCGCATTCACATTCTCATTCGCATTCACATTCACATTCGCATTCACATTCACATTCGCATTCGCATTCACATTCACTTTCTCATTCACATTCGCATTCACATTCGCATTCACATTAACATTTGCATTCACATTTGCATTCACATTCACATTCGCATTCACATTTGCATTCACATTCACATTCGCATTCACATTCGCATTCACATTAACATTTGCATTCACATTTGCATTCACATTCACATTCGCATTCACATTTGCATTCACATTCACATTCGCATTCACATTTGCATTCACATTCACATTCACATTCGCATTCACATTCGCATTCACATTCGCATTCACATTAATATTCGCATTCACATTTGCATTCACATTCGCATTCATAAACCTCATAACACATATATGGAATCTTAGCTTAAGATTTACATACTACAATGGAACCATCTCCATTACTTACATTTCATCTTACAGATCCAACTAAAATACTGGTGAACTTATTGAACATGCATTGCTGCACAGAATGAAAAACAGTGTGTACATTTAATCGATATTGTCACGACTGCACGTTATACAAAAGCACATGATGTCCACATTCCAACGTGCACACAAACATTACTTAGCAATTTTCACTTCAAATATAACCAAAGATATCTATTTTCAATTAAAGTCACATCTACTAAAGTGAAGTGGATTCCAACAAGCAATCTAATATATATATATATTCGTTTAAAAGTTCAGCAACATGGGAAAACCAATTTAATATGACTAGTAATACATGTGTATGGCTTGAACAAACCTCTCCTCTATGAGTTACTTAGGGCCCAATCATGGTCTGAGGTTCTCTGTCTTCAATATGTGGCTATTAATGTCATCTATCCCTAATGACTGTCATTAGTGGTGTAGGCTAGGGCATATTACAAACTTGGAAAGTCGTGCAAACCTTACTAAGACTTAAAATAAATTTGAAGGTTTTTAAGTATGCTTTATAGTTATAACCAATACAAGGCCCCCCGTCTTTTCCCTGTGTGACGTCACAGAACTATTAATGAAAGTCATGGGGTACCCCGAGCCTACTCGTGCTGGGAAAACCAATCCTAACCTGCTGGATATATGCTCAAGTAGAACATATTCACGTAAGAAACATAGGATTAAGAGACATAACATATTCATGTAAGAAACATAGGATTAAGATACATTACATATTCATGTAAGAAACATAGGATTAAGATAAATAACATATTCATGTAAGAAACATAGGATTAAGAATATATGACCTATTCATGTAAGAATCATAGGATTTAGATGCATGACATATTCATGTAAGAAACATAGGATTAAGATACATAACATATTCATGTTAGAAATGTCGGTTCATTTGAAAACTGATGGACATAAACATGTGTGGAATATTGCTATTTATTCATGAAAGGTTGGTTTATTTGAAAATTCATGGACATAAAAATGTGTCGAATTAAGATACAAAACATATTCATGTAAGAAATGTAGGGCAACATCAGGTGACAAGATCTTTAAAGTTGCATCGTCCGATGGTTTTGAGTAGCTGCTATTTTTCTGAGATAAATATATTTAACTGATGGTTATAATCTACCTGACTTAAGTTTGAAGTAACTTTTATTTTAAGTAGCTAATCTTTTTAATATTTGAAGTGCCAAAGCATTAAATTAGTTTTGGCAAGCATGCCACAACTCTGACACCATAGGCTTCAGCAGTAACAGGTTCTAGTAAATTGCCTCAGTATACTTTTCTATGTGGTGACAAATGTTTAAAAAGTGCACCCATATCTCAGTTAGATATTTAGAATCAAACCTTGATAATTGTCTCAGCTTTTGAAAATTTGATGTTTTATCGGACTATGCAGCTTTAAGATACATAACATATCCATGTAAAAACACAGCGTAAAATCATGTGACCAAATCTTTAAGCAATATGGCAGAAATTGAAAACGGTCGGTTTATGCAACTATAATATTAGCCCGTCGGGGTTGAGCTGATAATCAGCTCAGTACTCACCCACCTAAGGCCAAATACAATTAATAAAATTGGTATTCGTCCTCATGAAATATAAATCCTAGTCGGGCAGGTGGTTTTTATTTGTATTTTTTATTGTTGGCAGGCTGCCCTCTATGGAAGATCTTCTGATCAAAAAGAATCTCCGGTGGACTGGACACCTCATGAGGATGGCATCAGACAGGCTACCAAAGCAGTTTCTCTATTCTCAAATGTCTTCTGGTTACAGAAAGAGAGGGTGCCCTCATCTCCGGTTGAAGGATACCATTAAGTGAAACCTGAAGCTGAGAGACATTAAGACCGACTCATGGACATCATTCTCACAGCAGAGAGCTAAATGGAGCGCGGCAGTCAAGTAATGAAAGCATTCTATGTCGCATCGCGACCGACAGCATGATGATGATGATGATAATGATATGTAATATGTAACCAGATGCGATGGTATAATGAGTTGAGTGTCCACCACCCGTCCTGAGTCGAACCCATGAGTCAAACCAATGACATAAACATTGATACAAAAGTTGAATTGTTGCTAGTCCGACGCATTTTGAACAGTTTTAATCAAAAATTAAAATAATAATAATTCAGAGGCAGGCGATTTGTCAGGCACGGGCGGGGACTATCGCCAATATTTATATATATATATGTTTTGGCCTAACTACCTAAGCCAGCACCCAAGTGTGTGCCAAACACCAGTCAGTACACAATGTGCGGAGCTTGTAGGGCGAATGGAAAGCCTTTATCCGATTCCGAATATCACTGAGCTAATTGTGGAAACTATTTCCATTAATGATTCCTATTATATGTGTAATTCTTAACTGCGAGACACAATAAGTACTATACTTCTGCTTCCTCCGTTTTATGTGAATCATTGTTCATGTTGGTTCGTCAACATGCATAATAGAGGGTATTCCTGTGACGTCATCACCCGGAAGCACGGCCATTGTGGCGATATCAACCAGTATTGCAGTAAACAACCTGCCGGTTGCGGTAACATAGTAGATCATTCTTTCAGTTTTATTCCAAATTAATAGAAATGCAGAACCCTAACCTTATGAATTTAATATAAGCTTTTCGGTGAATATGTTCTGCATGAAGATTGCTCACGGCCATTGACAATGCATTGAGTTTGCTGATATGCACAGTGCAACACATCAATTTTATTCAAAATTAATAGAAATGCAGAACCCTAATCTAATAAATTTATTAGAATCTTTTTATTGAATTTGTTTTCTATATGTTCTATATTTGTTTTCTATATGTTTTCTATATTGAATCGGTTTGTTTCTAGGTGGTGTAGTTTTAGAGATATTTCACTTTTTCTGTTTGAAGATTGCTCACGGCCATTGACAATGCATTGAGTTTGCCAATACACGCAGTGCAACACATCAATTTTATTCAAAATTAATAGAAATGCAGAACCCCAACCTTATAAATTGAATATAATCTTTTCGTTGAATTTGTTTTCTATATGTGTGCCAAGCGGTTTGTTTCTAGGTGGTGTAATTTTAGAGATATTTCACATTTTCTGTATGAAGATTGCTCATGGGCATTGACAATGCATTAAGTTTGTTGGGTTTGTTATTTTGGGTATGTGTCTGAAGAGGGGTCTTCAAGTACGCGTAGACCGTCTCTGAGGCCCAATCCCGCCTTACTTGATCTCAATAGTAGCCCCTGCCATCGCTAAATAAGTACAGCCCCCCCCCCTCCCCCCGTCTCCGAGAATGGGAAGTAAAATACCACTCCCCCAAGCCAGGTTGTTCATAAAACAGCTTAAGGATACCCTGATAAGCTTTATAGGTCATAGCTTTATAGGCCCAGGAATCCGAAAAGCTATATCTCCCGGATCTGCCCTCATCGCGTACATAGCGCCTGGTTTGAATAGCACGCAACCGGTACCTCAAGGACACGCTCGGAAAACTGGATGGTCTTAGAATGCCTAATCTTAATCAACATCCCCCAAGCGAAGAAGGAAAAGTTTAAACTCTAGGCTCATGTGACGCAAACAGTGTGGAAAGGTGCGTGACTAGTCGCTGGTGGCGCCAAACTCGCCAGACCCGCAGCAAATCGCCTGATCAGGCGGTATGGATAAATAATAAATAGCATGCATAATAAAAAGTGGAATAAATATCACAAGAATGCTCTGTCCCTTTATATTCATATAATACGTTATATATCACATATACATAGAGTAAAACCTCTCTAAATGGACCGACCATGGGACCAACTTTAAATCGTCCATTTAGGGAGGTGGTCGATTTAGGGATTGATATGGGTATTAGCAGAGAGTATGTATATAGATGAGAGGGACAACTCTCATGCTAGACCGTGTAACAGCTGCCGACTGTGGCGCTCCAAGTGGTGGCTGTTGAACAGCTGTCAAACTCAAGGCATTGTCAATGGCCTTGAGCAATCTTCGTACAGAAAAAGTGAAATATCTCTAAAACCGCACAATTTAGAAACAAACTGTTTGGCAGACCAACAGATCAAATGTTTAATAAACAGATTATATTAAATTGATATGCTTAGTATTCGGCATTTATATTAATTTTGAATAAAACTGATGTTTTGCCCTGTGCGTACCGGCAAACTCAATGAATTGTCAATGGTCGTGAGTAATCTTGGGACAGAAAAAGTGAAATATCTCTAAAACCACACCACATAGAAACAAACTGACTGGAATACATATAGAAAACATATTCAATGAATAGATTATATTAAATTGATAAGGTTAGGCTTCTGCATTTCTATTAATTTTGAATAAAACTAATGTTTTGCACTGCATGTACCATCAACAATAACCATCAACAATAACGCGAGAGGCGCCACTGTAGCCTGTGTTACCGATTTTCGCGGGAGTTGTCCCTCTCATCTATGTACACGCTCTCTGGTATTAGTTAAATTTATGGAAATAAAAATGTGTAGCCACAGACACAGTGATGAATGTTATATGTGACTGTAATGTAATTTGTTGTATATAATGTTTGAGTAATAAAATTATGTAATTGTATTCGCATGTTTTTCATGATTTGTTTGTGGTTGTTTTACGTCCTAGCAACATCTAAGGTCATATCAGGACGGGTATTGACTTGTGACAGTGCGCACTCATGGCAACTTTTATAGTGCTGCCCCACTGGGAAATCAGGCCACCAGCACCATGACCTGATATCCCACTCAGGGACATTATCCTGACACTGAGCCAACCAGTCCTTGCCCTAACCTAATAATGCTGAGCGCCAGGCTAGGAAGCAACAAGTATCAATTTTTAACTCATTGGTTTGTCTCAACCAGGATTCGAACCCACAAACTCATGGTTTCGGATCTCCTGATCTTCCATAGCAGGAGACGGACGCTCTACTCATTCGGCCACCCTGTCTGGTGTGTTTTTCATGATATGTGGGACATATGTGTATGAATTATTATGTGATACAGACTCATACAGATTCACATAGGGTTTTAATGAAAATCCAGATTGCCATTTAAACAAATTTGGCAGGTCTGAGATGTATCAGTAGTAGTTTCGTATTCAGACATAATCACAAAGTCTGTTTATGCATAGCACAGATTAAAGTGCTTGACCTGTGTTTGAAATTTACTGTACTTCCGGTATAGCAGGAAATTGCAAACCCCTGGACATCGCACACCCCAGGGTTTGTGATTTCCTAGGAAATCACAAAACCCCTTTGGAAATCAGAAACCCTGCATGCTTTGTAGCATTTATCACCCCAAGCATGGCAGCTATATGTTTGATTTTGAACTTCTACCAGATCTGGGGGTATAAAATGGATTCATGGAGGATCAAGATGGATTAATCCTAATGAAAACATCTTTGTGATAGTCCAGTTCGTAATTCTGACCACACATGCCCTGAAAACAGTAGCTGGTCCCCTGGACTTTATTTACACCGGCGTCATGTAGGATAATGATACAGATAGTTGTATTGGCTTTTCTTAAATGATATAGTCTAGTATCTCTGCCAAAAATTGACCTGTTCTCCTATCCTTCTTGTGAGTGATCGCAGTTAATATGTACCTTGCTGTAACAGGCATGAAATTGAAACTAATCAATTAATCCATCTTGTGAGAGATCCCCCCTTATATAAAAATAAATGTGGCTTAATCATGCTTACATAAATACAATTTTTACAATAGACCAGTTCGTAATTCCAGCATTATGGTACATTGTGGGAATTTTAAAAGCAAAACAAATCTGCACAAAGCACATATGTGCTTGTTTTGAGACTGCCAAACATGGGGGTTTGCGATGTCCAGGGTGGATACATGATTTTCTAGGAAATCACAAACCCCCCATGCCCATATAGGTATGGGGGTTTGTGATTTCCTAGGAAATCACAAGTGGGGTTTTGCAATTTACAGGGTTTGCGATTTCCTGCTACACCGGCTATGTTTAAATCACACCACATCAGCAGCGTAAAGAATGGGACAATTACTGTGAAGATGTATGCTCAATAAAGGGCTTGTTAAGTCGACCCAGTGGCTATGAACAAGCTGGTTGGGTCTTATTTTGTCCCCGTTTATCCTTCTTGAAATAAGTGCCTGCGTATAGACTAACACGCTAACCCAATCAAAACACAATATTCTGGTCACATGATCTCAGTAAACGCTTGAAACAAGTCTGGAAGTTTTCAAAGAAAAGGGAGGGTAGTTAATAAACCCTTTTCAGAGAAGCATGTTTCACTTTGAGCTATTACTTAATAGGCCTACATTAGTTCCTCCACTACCCACCAGAAGGGGGGGGGGATGAGTGAGCTGCTACTATAGTACTCGGAACGTTAATTCTTCCACTGATATCAGATGGCTGTTTAGTGGTGGAAATTGTCAATAATACTTTATATTCTTTTTGTATTTAATTTGTTTCAATTCATTACAAATTGCGGGTGGTGACTTATCATGCTTATACTTATAGAGTACAGAACCTAGATTTGTTATATCCCCAGGCCTTAATAGGCTTACCGTGTGACACACAATCCTGGAAACCGAGCTTATTTGGGTGCAGTTCCTAAATTGCATTAGTATCCGCAAAGAACCATGTGCTGTTTGTACCAGGACCAGCGTGGCGTGCCATACTAAGCCTGCCTCACACTACCCAGTAATTTAACTCGAAATCCCTTGATTGGGAATCAGAAAATTCTTCTGACACAGTTGGGTCAAGACGGGAAGGCCGATTGAGTTGAGAGTCCTTCTCCCATGGGTTCGAATCCTGGTCGAGTCAAACCAATGACTTATGGATTGATGCTTGTCGCTTCCTAGCCAGGAACTCGGCATTATTATGATAGGGCAAGGACTGGTTGGCTCAGTGTAAGAATAATGTGACTGAGTGGGATATCAGGTGTTGGCAGCCTGGTCTCCCAGTGGGGCAGCACTATAAATTCACCACTGAGTCCGCACTGTCATAAGTCGGTACCCGCCCTGATATGACCTTAAATGCTGCCAGGACATAAAACTCCATCAACCAACTATTTGGGTCGTATCATGGAAATCCATCACCAGTGAATCGCCGAGACTGTTCACACGGGCCGAATATTTTCATTTATTCTGGGAAAAAAATCCTCAAAACTTTAAAAAAGAAAAAGAAAATGATACTCAATCAATCAGATTAAGAGGAACAAAAGGGGATGAGTTCTTTTTTAGGAGGAGGTTATGTGATCTTAAATTAAATGGCCGGGTTCTCAGCAGAAGTGGATTGCCATTTAAGACTCTGACTCTGCCCATCCCTTATTTGGCGCGAGTGAGCTACTTCGGGAGGTCACGTGATGTTGCCTCCTCCCATGTCTCTGCCCACCAGGATAGTTACTCATTGAAACAACGTTGTTTACTGTAAATACCGAAATTAAACAATGCATATTTTCACTACAAATATATTTAATGGTAACCCTTTAAAATAAAGATGACTTCAATCTAAATTCCGTCCTGATATGACCTTAGATGTTGCTAGGACGTAAAACAACAACAAACAAAATCAATCTAAATTAAAGTAGATTATAGCAATCAACTTAACATAGCTTTTTTTTTTTAAGAAAAAAAAAGAACAGCTGAAAGTTAAAACTATCAGATTATGCAACTTCAAATGGAAACAAATTTTGAGCAAACTATATTCTCAAAATAAGTCAATACAACAAAGCGGGAATTAATAATTTATGATTTTTTAAATTTTGTTTGGTACATTAGTTGTTTAAGCAGTTGAAATTTCAGTCGCAGGCGATTGGTCTTCCTCATTCCACTGCTCCTTGCCCTATCCTAATAATACCGAGCGCCTGGCTAGGAAGCGACAAGTATCAATTTTTAAGTCATTGGTTTGACTCGACCAGGATTCGAACCCACGACCCCACGATCTACCACATGGGAGACAGACGCTCTAACTCATTTGGCCATCCCGTCTGGAATTGATTTTCTAACTCTGATTAACGATGTTCAAATCAAATTACTGAACATTGTATGGCGGGCATAACTTCACCCAATAACAACCCGGGTAGTTCAATCTCCAAATATAATCCTCGTTACGTGGTAATTCTGGTAATTAAGGCCGAGAAAAGTATTTTTTATTGTTTCACACCAGGACAATTTCGTGTCGGTAATATTGCGAATAATTTGTATAACAACACTAATCCATGATATTTCACATCGCATTCTAGAGTTAGAAAAATTGAAAACGCCACCTTCCTCATTTTTCCTTTAAAAAAAGGAATTATGAGTTATACAGTTATCAATGTGACGTGAAACAATATGTTTGAACCTTAAATGCAATTTGAGGCTCTGCTATGGCATGTAGAAACATGCTACCTGGAATGATGCCAAGTTCATGAGATTTAGCTTGTGTCCATGGGCCTACCTCAGAGTAATATAAAAGCCACAGGCCTCTAGTGTTCAGTCACCTCCCACAACTTGTCAAGCACACACCAACACAGCTCCTTCAGAACTAACAAGCTGCAATCATGAGAGAAATCGTCCACATGCAGGCTGGCCAGTGTGGCAACCAGATTGGAGCCAAGTTCTGGGAGGTCATCTCTGATGAGCATGGAATCGACCCAACTGGTACATACCATGGTGACTCAGATCTTCAGCTGGAGCGCATCAATGTGTACTACAATGAAGCCACAGGTGGCAAGTATGTTCCACGCGCTGTTCTGGTTGATCTTGAACCTGGCACTATGGACTCAGTGCGCTCTGGTCCATTTGGTCAGATCTTCCGCCCAGATAACTTTGTCTTTGGACAGTCTGGAGCTGGAAACAACTGGGCCAAGGGACACTACACAGAAGGAGCTGAGCTGGTCGATTCCGTTCTTGATGTTGTTCGCAAGGAAGCTGAGAGTTGTGACTGTCTCCAGGGCTTCCAGCTTACTCACTCGCTAGGTGGTGGTACCGGCTCTGGATTGGGAACCCTCCTCATCTCCAAGATCCGTGAAGAGTATCCTGACAGGATCATGAACACCTTCTCTGTTGTACCATCCCCCAAGGTATCTGACACAGTTGTGGAGCCCTACAATGCTACCCTGTCTGTGCACCAGCTGGTTGAGAACACAGATGAGACCTACTGCATTGACAACGAGGCTCTGTATGACATCTGCTTCCGTACCCTGAAGCTGACCACCCCCACCTATGGGGACCTGAACCATCTCGTCTCTGCCACCATGTCTGGAGTCACGACCTGCCTCCGATTCCCTGGGCAACTCAATGCTGATCTTCGAAAACTGGCTGTCAACATGGTTCCCTTCCCTCGTCTTCACTTCTTCATGCCTGGCTTCGCTCCCCTCACCTCCCGTGGAAGTCAGCAATATCGTGCTCTGACTGTGCCTGAGCTGACTCAGCAGATGTTTGATGCTAAGAACATGATGGCTGCCTGTGACCCCCGCCATGGCCGCTACCTCACAGTCGCTGCCATGTTCCGTGGCCGCATGTCAATGAAGGAGGTCGATGAGCAGATGCTGAACGTACAGAACAAGAACAGCAGCTACTTCGTCGAATGGATCCCCAACAACGTTAAGACTGCAGTGTGTGACATCCCTCCACGTGGTCTCAAGATGTCGGGCACCTTCATCGGTAACAGCACAGCCATCCAGGAGCTGTTCAAGCGCATCTCTGAGCAGTTCACCGCCATGTTCCGCCGTAAGGCCTTCCTTCACTGGTACACTGGTGAGGGAATGGATGAGATGGAGTTCACAGAGGCTGAGAGCAACATGAACGACCTGGTTTCCGAGTACCAGCAGTACCAGGACGCCACTGCTGAGGAGGAGGGAGAGTTTGATGAAGAGGAAGAACAGGGTGATGAGGCATAAACATAGACACTTGACTCTAAGAAAGTACTTATTTTGACACTTTATGAAATGAAAAGAAGAAAAAGAAAAAGTATAGTAAACATTGAAGGAAACAGAAAAGGGCCAAGAGCAGAAAACGAAAGATGTCAATACATACTACTCAGTACTTGAAGTTTGCTTGATCTGTGTGCATTTCTATTAACTGAAATACCGTTCTAAATGAGTATGGCCGTTGTACATTTGTACACCTTTCTGATGCACTCAAATGTAACCCATACAGTTATAGGTTGTTCATTAAAGATCAGCTATGAAACTAATTTTAAACTTGTGGTGTCATGTTTTGAAATCCTTGCTAGTTGGGAAGCTTTTCCCTGTTGATTTTTAGTGCTTCTTGAATCGCATTGTTTGTGATATTCAATCATATACAGTATAACCCCGTTAAACCAAACTTGAAGGGACCCTAGAAATTTGTTTGATTAACCCGATCATTGGTTTAACCGAGCTTTGGTTCTGACTTTGACTTCGCTTTTGCAAAATCGTGGGTGCATTATGAATGTAATATACAATGTATGTGGACACTTTGATTATTGTTTTTTATGTGTATATACAGTATATCCCTGATAAACCAAACGATCAGTTAATCCAAACTTTTGTCGGCGGCCCAACAAAATACTACCATTTATCATATAAAAATGTTGGTGGGGTCTCAGATGACCTGATAACCACATGAAAGTTTGGTTTAACCATACTGGAAGTGACCTGGGGCCCGAAAATTGTGTTTAGATTAACCGATAGTTTGGATTAACCGACTTTGGTTTAACCAACTTTTGTTATATGATAAATGGTAGTATTTTGCTGGGCTGCCAAAAAAAGTGTGGATTAAGCGATTGTTTGGTTTAACCAAGCTTGGTTTAACAGGGTTATACTGTACAAAGATTATTTTGTTTGGTCAAGTATTTATTCATCTGAATATGACATTTGTTAGGGCCAGCGCATTGGTCTTCCAGCCATCTTACTATTGGAATTGACAGTCTATATAATCTAAGTTTGATCAGTGCTGTATTAGTTACAGCATCGATCCTATAGAGTGGCTTTTGCTGTATAATCTACAGCACCAGCAAGTAGATTAGCTAGTGCATTTTACTTCTTAGAAATCTCAGTAGTGCTACTCTACATGATTAGAAATAAGCTATATATATATATATAATGGTGGAGCCTCAGCACTGTTTTTTGGCTTTCAAAAATATTATTTCCGAATGAAAACGGTAGGGAAATAATATATATATATGATTATATGTATAAGACAACTTTCTAAGCAACATTAAAATTAATTTTATTTCACAGTCGTTTAAACTGATGCTGGAAACCCCCCACACAGCAATTATTTAGCACCTACCCAAGAGTTAATAGTGGTATACTACAATTTTGGATAATTAAATGACAATAATAAAGCACTTGAAATAAGAACAAACACACATTATTAAAAGAAAAGGATCGGCTACTATTACTAAATATCCTTATTCACACGGAATGGTCGAAAGAGTTGAGCACCAGCTTCCCGCTTTGGTCATCATCATCATCATGCTGTCGGTCGCGATGCGACAAAGACTGCTTTCATTACTTGACTGCCGCTCTCCATTTAGCTCTCTGCTGTGAGAGTTGCGTCCATGAGTCGGTCTTAATGTCTCTCAGCTTCAGATTTCTCTTGATGATTACATTTCATGAAAGCTGCCTGCAAAAGTGTTGAAGTACTGCTGGCTTTTGCAAGTTACCAGCGGCACTCTCTCAGCGAGCAAATAGAGGTTTCACACCGGCAAGAACATGTCAAGACAGGTTCAAAACTATTTGTCCCTGCAGTGGCTGGTTGGGAGATGTTGGGAGTTCCATACATCAACCGCCCTTGATGCTGCCACAGTGACATGGTTTTCTGTTTAGGGTTTGCTCCCTTAGCCTTCGGTTCTGTCAAGAACCTGTACCACAAGGCAGTGGTTTACAACTCTGCAAGGCAGGGGTGTCAAACTCCCTGAGGTATTGCTATACCTGCAATACCTGCATACCCGCTTTGGTACGTCGTGGGATTCGGACCCCCGAATTCGAACCCGAGGCCCCTGGTTCGAACCCTAACCAAATCAAACCAATGATTTAACAATTGATACTTCTCTTTACCTCTCCTGGCATTCGGCATTACTAGTATTTGGTAAGGAATAAGGAAGACCAACTGTCCATGATTTAAATTTCCCCTGCTTGATAAACTAATCCAAACAAAATATTGTTTAAATCAATAAATAATTCATTGCTATCAAACGTGCAAAAGTGCACATTTTCACGGTTAATAAATTGTCATAGTGGTTCTGCTATATAAAAGTTAGACGTGAAGCCACTCCCATGCTACTTAGCCTGATACACGGCATAACTAGGATAGGGAAGGGACTGTTTTGTTCAGTATCAGGATAATTTGACTGAGTGTGATATCGGCTCTCCCAAGTGGGGCAGCACGGAGCGGGATGTAGCTCAGGCGGTAGAGTGTCCACCTGTGAAGGTGTGGGTCATCTGATCGATCCTGCTCAGTGGACACATTTGCAGTTTGGGTTATTCTCGGTTCCAACCAGTGGTCTACAACTAGTTCAACAAAGGCTGTGGTATGTGCTGTCCTGTCAGTGGGAAAGTGAATATAAAAGACCCTTGGCTGCTTATCGGAAAGAGTATCCTATGGGGCGTCACCAGGTTCCCACCAGAGAAATATGTCAGATTGACTATATGTTTGACATCCAATAGCCGATGATAAAAATCAAAATGCTCGAGAGGCATCATTAAATAAAACATACTTTCAGTGGGGCAGCACTATAAATTCCCAACGACTGCACACTTTCACAAATCGGTGCCAAAACTGATATGATCTTGGATATTGCTAGGACATAAAACTCCAATAATCAAATCTAACCATGCCCGATCCTGGTAAAAGAAAGTTATGCTATGGAGTAAAACAGGGACCAGAGATGGCTGTGCTCCGACAATTTTTCTCCCAACACAGCTTTGGATACGCGCAGTCTATATAACCAAATATGTGCCTGGAGAGTGAAATGGCGAAGTGATCGATGTGGAAGCTGCATTACAAAAATTAAATAACTTCTTAAGCTAATTTCCAGGCAGAGGGAAGACTGCTAGACTGCATGTTTGTTGTTTTACGTCCTAGCAACATTTAAGGTCATATCAGGATGGGTATCGACTTGTGACAGTGTGCAATCATGGTAACGTTATAGGACTCCTCCACTGGGAGACCAGGCCACCATCAACATGACCCGATGTACCACTCACTCACAATATCCTGACACTGTGCTAACCAGTCCTTGGTTTATCGTATTAATGCTGAGCGCCAGGCTAGGTAGTCACAGGTATCAACTTTGTAAGTCATTGATTTGACTCCGCTGGGATTCGAACTCCTGATCCCTGACCTTCCACACGGGAAGCCTGTGTTCTACTGATTCGGCCACCTCGTGCGGCCTTCAAAGTGCATGTGTGATTATGTGTTTTAGGTGTGCTACAACGCAGAGATACCTGTATATAATTATAATGCACTGGCCAAAGCCAGCCATATTATTGACACACATTGTGAATGCGACCAGACGGGATGGCGGAATGAATTGAGCGTCCGTCTCCCGTTTTGGTAGATCGTGAGATTCGAACCCATGGGTTTGAACCCTGGTCAAGGCAAACCAATGACTTAAAAAAAATTGAGACTTGTCACTTCCTAGCCAGGCACTCGGCATTATTAGGATAGGGCAAGGATTGGCTCGCTCAGTGTCAGGATAATGTGACTGAGTGGGATGTCAGGTCATGGGGTTGGCGGCCTGGACTCCCAGTGGGGCAGCATTATAGAGTGGCCTTGAGTGTGCACTGTCACAAGTTGGTGCCTATCCTGATGACCTTAGATGGTGGCAGGACGTAAAACTCCAATAACCATTGTGAATGCGGTCAGAATCAGCTCGAGACAAAGTCTCACCTTATAAAGAGATGAATGTAGTACTTTTTATTCACTCACTTGTCACATTGTACACTCATCGTGACTTTATAGTGCTGCCCCATTGGAAGACTGCGCTGCCAGCACCATGAACTACTATCCCACTCAATCACATTATCCTGATCTTTAGCAAAGCAGTGCTCATATTAATGCTAAATTCCATGCTAGATAGTGACAAGTATCAATTTTGTAACTCGTTGCATTGACCCAGTGGGGGATTGAACCCACACCCTCCTTAAACCAATGACTTGAAAATTGGTGCTTGTCGCTTCCTAGCCAGGCACTCGGCATTATTAGGAGAGGGCAAGGGCTGGTGTGCTCAGTGTCAGGATAATGTGACTGAGTGGGATACCAGGTCATGGTGCTGGTGGCCTGGTTTCCCAGTGGGACAGCACTATAAAGTCACCATGAGTGCGCACTGTCGCAAGTCGGTACCCGTCCTGATATGACCTTAGATGTTGCTAGGATGTAAAACAACAACAAACAAAAAACAAACTCCCTCAGGAAAGCCAGCCAGCACACTTACTCTTACTCAGCTATCATATCCGGTCATCTGTCAGATCACTGCTATTGGGTATGTAAATATGCTGGGCCCAGCCTATAGATCGATATGGGATTTGGCCAAGATCAAAAGAGTTGAGTTGAGCGTCCGCCTGCCGTTTTCCAAAATCTCCGGTTTAGAACACCTGGCCGCGTAAAACCAATGACTTAAAAATGCATACTTGTCGCTACCTAGCTCCGCATTAGGAGGAGCTGTGGAATGAGGAAGACCAATTCTCTGCAATTGAAATTATCCCTGCGTAATCAACTAATGTGTTACTATATATAAATAAATATATAAATATATATATAGTTGGTGGGAAGAGGGCGGAGAAGCAAGAAGTGGAGAAGGTCAATTTCAGATCAATTATGTGAAAAATTCTAAAGATAAGTAAATCTTATTAGAGTAAGGGTAATACTTAATTTGCTCAAGATCAACATTCATCGTATACATGTATATATATAGTATATTTTATTGTGGTCTATCATATCGAAATAATTATCAAACAGCCAATACTAATTAAATTCAATTCAATACATCAGGCCATTTCCACATCTAAGTACATTGTGCAGGAACATTATACATAATTTCAATTCCTATATAGATCCCTGTAACACTGACTGTGTGCATATAATGATATAGAACCGATTCATATGTAACACAAATATTACCTAATATACAACAGTTTAATGAATCCATTAAAGATAAACTAGTCAACATCATCGACGCAAAGGAAGGTTATTTCGATGTAATTGTGTAACAGGATATTGTCATGGAAATGCAATGTTTGTGTGTTGTGGTGTTGTCCTAGCAACATCTTAACATCACATCATTATCTAACATCACGGATACTGACTTGTGACAACACATTATTCATGATGACTTTATAGTGTTGCCCCACTGGGAAACCAGGCCAGTAGCACCACAACCCGATATCCCATTCAGTCAAAGTCACAGGGGGAGGGAAGGGGGGGGGGGGCGGGAATGGGGGAGGGGAGGGGAGGGGAGGGAGAGATGGAGGAGGAGGAGGGGTGGATGGGGAGGGTGGGAGGGGGATCAAGCAGTGACTGTACCCATCAGTCAGCCTTTGATGACCTTCCTCAGAGAAATGATCTGTCAGCAAAGTGACATAAACCAGGGCAACAGTCATGCGCATTGACAGGGTTCCCACATGAAATGGTGCTGAAATGCGGAAACTCGCTTAGGTTTATAGGTCGCTAATATTACGGAGGGACCAGGTGCGGTCCTAGCCTGGCGCTTAGCATTAATAGGATAGGACAAGGACCTTAGATGTTGCCAGGACGTAAAACTCTAACAACCAACCACCTATTATGGAGGAGAGTCACAAAGGTGCACGCCGCAGTAATAGATTTGTTTGTTTGTTGTTGTTTTATGTCCTAGCAACATCTAAGGTCATATCAGGACGGGTACCGACTTGTGACAGTGCACACTCATGGTGACTTCATAGTGCTGCCCCACTTTGAAATCAGGCCACCAGCACCATGACCTGATATCCCACTCAGTCACATTATCCTGACACTGAGCCAACCAGACCTTGTCCTATCCTAATAATGCTGAGTGCCAGGCTAGGAAGCAACAAGTATCAATTTTTAAGTCATTGGTTTGACTCAACCAGGTTTCGAATCCACGACCCCACGATCTACCAACACGGGAGACGGACACTCTAACTCATTCGGCCATCCGGTCTGGTCGCAGTAATAGAGAATCTATTATGTCTCTGAGGGACGCCAGGTAGCACCACTTCTGAATATTGCTTAACTTGAAACCTTCATAGCTACACATATATGTGATACATAACATATTATGCAAGTATTAAGATACGGAAGGGAATATAATCATTATTATGCTCCGTATGCAACACTCTACCGGAGGCGCCAGCTTGGCTCACCTGATTATTATATTATTAGCCAATGGGCTCTCTGCATGTATTTGCTCCTTACTCATACGGGTACTGGTGGCTCCACCACCGTCCGACCATATTCCTAACCAAATGGAGCTAATATACAGAGTGATAGCCAGCTAATTCCACGGTAAGTTTCCATGTTTATTAGATGTGGCAGAGACCAGTTGGGTTTGATGGCAGAGGGAGGAGTGCCAGACTGAATGTTTGTTGTTTTACGTCCTAGAAAAATCTACCATCATATTAAGACGGTTACCACCTTGTGACAGTGCACACTCATTGCGACTTAATAGTGCTGTCCCACTGAGAGACCAGGCCGCTGGCACCATGACCCGATTTCCCACTCAGTTACATTTTCCTGACACTGAGCAAACCAGTCCTTGCCCTATCCTAGTAACGCCAACCGCCAGGCTATGTAGCGACAAGTATTTTTTGTAAGTCATATCAGGACGTCACTGGTTCAGTATTCTACGCTTGATATAATTGTGTTTTTTTTCACGAATATGCTTATTTCATTGTATAAAAATAAGTGTCTAAGAAGTACCTGCAAATCGGATGTTTTAGGTATAGTTAGAAATGAATGATGACGTCATTATTTAATAACTTCCGTTTATTTACAAGGCTACTTAGGTCATGTTCCTGCCCATAAAATAGCGTAATACAGAGCACTCTCTGGTAGGAAATGTAATAATACAAATGTAACATACAGGCTTATGAAGACTAAGTTATAACGTATGCAATGAAATAAATGCGATGCGGACAATTATTCCAAGCTCAGAACAAACATTCTTAGTAATGAAATTTAGTGATTTTATGACAGATTTAGTGAATTTGTAATATTTTAGCTGATTTCCATAATTCGATGCAGATTATAGTGTATACTTTCATTCACATGACTAATATCAGCATACCATTCACACTATTCACGTGTGACCTAATTAGGCTTCAGAACGAGGCTGAGTACGCGTCAGGTATTGCGAAACAGTGGAGTTGGCCTTAATACACTGTTGTGTGCCGATGTGTATGAACTACGACAGAAATTAAAGGAGTAAAATTTGAAGATATTCACTTTTGAACCTACCATATTCATTTGTGCACACCTGTTTTCTATGTATTGGTCAATACGATTGGGTGATGATCTGATGCATTTTGAGGATGAACAGTAGGCGATGTCAACAAAGTCCCTCACCCTGGTCGCTGATCTCTTTTTAAATTCAAAATTGCATAACTTTCGTAATATATATATATATTAATATATATATAACCCTTTTAAACCTTTGATTAATTTGTTACTAAGACTAGTTGTTTAACCGCGTCACACAGATAACTATGCTGACAGTGTTGCATGGTACATAATACCACAATAACTATCCAGACTTGAAGTTCACATTGTATTTAAAGAATAGGAAAAGCACCATGCAAGGGTCACCCAATCTTCATGAAAATTGGCCAATAGATAGAAAACAGGTATGCAAAGGTGAATATGGTAGTTTAAAAAATGAATACCCTCAAATTTGAGTGATTTCGAGAGGTATTGGTTGATGAAAAAGTATTTGCAGCACTTTTCATACAGCGGCCCCTCGCAGATACGTACCTGGCCTCGGTTTGGTTTCAACATGGCCGTGGCGTGAATAGTGTCAATATTGTTTGGTAATTGAATCTATTCCCATCTCTCCCCCTCACTGCCAACATTGCTTAATGCTAGGCTTTAACTAATCCGGTCCTATGCCGAACTGACATGCTGTTTATTGAGAGACGCCAACAGCTTTGTATCAAATATAATAAAGATAAAGATCGAGTCAGGTTTCTGTATCATAATATAAAACTAGAGACACTAATAATATACACTACACTAATGCTTAAAGTATCTTAGAATTAGAAAGCAATAAACTTCAGGAATGAAAAATGAATGAATATTATTTCATGCAAATATATATTTTCTTAAACTCAAGCACATTATACCTTCTTTTTAATATGCAGAGACCAGTTTAAATGAATAAATAAATATATCATGCATATTACAATTATAAAATTGAGCAAAAATAACACATGAATATTATTTCCTTAATATTATATTACTTAAAGATGCATAGTCTGATGAAAACATCAAATTCTCAAAACCAAAGCAATTATAGAAATTTGATTCTATGTATCTAACTTGGATGCTGGTTCACTTATGAAACATTTGTCGCCACACAAAAGCGAATACTGAGGCAATTGAATAGAACCAGTTACTAGAGAAGCCTATGGTGTTAGTTTTGCTGTGCCTGACAAAATTGTGTGCATGGTTGCACTTCAAATATCTCAAAAGTTAATCATTTAACGTAAAAGGTACTTCAATGTAAAGTATGGTAGCTTATAACGATCAACCTAATATATTTCTCTCAGAAAATGACAGAAACTCAAAAACCATCGGACTAAGCAACTTTAATGCTCAGACCACAGTAAAACCTCTCTAACCGACCACCTCCACATATGTGTGGTCTCTATGGCCTAGTGGTTAGAGTGTTGAACTTGTAATCTGAAGTTGTTTGGTGGTGTGGGTTCAAACCCCATACACACCAGAACCTTTGTGGCGTTCTCTGAGGCGGAGTGGTTAGAGTGTCTGACTTTTTTCTAGGTCAGACTCGTAATCTGAGGGTCGGCGGTTCGATTCCCCATGCCCCCAGCTCTGCCAATTTGGATTTCCACCACTGTGTATAACTTACAGCGTCATCAAAGGCTGGTTGCTCTCATACCATGTCTATGTGGTGTGGGAGGTTAAAAATCCCTTGGGTCGGTAAAAGTTTAGGCTTGGGCTTTCTATCGACCAGCAGTGGCGTGGGGAAGACCAGTTGTCTGTGACTGGGATTTCCCCTGATTGGGACAACTAATGTACCAAAAAAAAAAACACAAAAAAGAGAGACAAATAAGTGTTCACACTTCCTGTCTACCTTTCGCTATATCGCTATATCAACCACTCCCCTATATCAAAAGCTTTTTTTAGATCCCAAAGGATCGCCCATACAATACCATTGTAACAATTTTGTTAAACTCCCATAACCGACCACCTCCCCAAATGGACCATTTAAAGTAGGTTCTATGGTCTGTCGAATTAGAGAGGTTTTACTGTACTTATCATCTGAAGGTACCGTGTTTTGTATTTGTTACCTGGTACCAGATCAATGACTTGTCCTCTGGTAATGTAGACTAGCTTATGCATGTTTGCCGAGGCTAACGGGTAATTTGCGAGCTAGGCAATGTCTATTTCTCTCTCCCCTGCTATTCCTGTCTTCCTTGCTTTCCTCAGCATCCCTTACAGTCACTCTGTCTCAGAACAGACACCTTTTCCTCACCCAACCACCCTCTTACTGGGGGGTCAGCGCTGTCCTACCTTACTGCTTACCTGAAACTCATGACATTACGGCCTGAATTTCTTCTGACTCTGTGGTCCTCGACCATGCAATCGCTCATAGCAAGTAATCCAAGAACATTCGGGTCTCAGTCGCCCATTGACCTACCTATGCTCAGCCTACCTGTAGGTGACGATTACTTTTCTTAAATAAAAATAACTTAAACCTTTTTCCTTTGCTTTTTCCTGTCTTCAGGGATGAAAGTAGTCTCCAGGAAAAAAAGCAGAAATGCAGATATTTTCCCATATGTTTAGCATTGTCAGGGAATCGCGAAAATTTTGTGGAAGTCGGGTTTCATATATATTGCTATACGCTGATCGTGCTGTGCCGTTTGAAGCATTATTAGTAGCATACATTGATATTGCTGCTGCGTTTGGAGCATTTATTAGTAGTATACGATGGTAGTGCTGCGGCGTCTGCACCACATATTAGTATAGATCTACGCTGATGGTGCTGCGGGATTGAAAAATCCCGGTAATCCGCGAAATCGCGGAGATCTTTCATCCCTGCGAGTGAAGTGAATTAGTAGCAACCTGCACTCCCCCCTACTCTTAGAAGTTCACTTTGAAAGTGATCCTTAGGTCATGCAGTCACTAGTGGACTGGGTAAGTTGGGGGGGCATGAGTGATTTTTTGTTTGACAAAAGCATGAAAATTAGCATTGACAAAATCTGCATTGGTCATTTTAAAAGCGATTTGTCCTTGACACTGGAAAGTTAAACATGGAAGCCATTTTCCAAGTAGGCCACCATATTTGATTTTAGTGTAGAATATTTCCGAAGTAAACTTCATTGCATTCCCACTGCATATGTAGGGCAGGAATCCGACCAAGTTTAGTCATCGGGAACCATAGGATTAAGCTAGGATTCCTTACACGCGGTATGCGGCATGCGAATGCGGCATGCAAATGGGTTGGGTCCTTTCACCCACACCCACACCCACACCCACACCCACACATAGTGTCAGGTTCCTCTACCACTGTTTTCTATAGCAAACGCAGCAGCATTCGCATTTGCATGCCACACCGATGGCTACATGGACCGATTCAGTTGCAACATTCGCATTCGCATTCGCATTCGGACGCATGGAATCACCCCCATTGACTTAGATGCTTTTTGATTTTTTGCCGCATTTGCATGCCCCATACGCCGTGTAAGGAATCCTAGCTTTATAGGTTCAAAGGGAGTTTAATGCATAAGGCTGATGGTGAAGGATAGGGCTGGGATAGATAAGCAAACCACTTCAAGTGTGGTGTACAAACACATCAGGTCTACACACCAGGGAGCGGGACATAGCTCAGGCAGTATCGTGTCCACCTGTGAAGATGTTGGTCACCCTATTGATCCTGCTCAGTGGACCCATTTGCAGTTTGCACTATTTCCGTTCCAAACAGTGGTCCACAACTGGTTCATCAAAGGCTGTGGTATGTGCTGTCCTGTCTGTGGGAAAGTGCATATAAAAGACCGCTTGGTGCTTATCGGAAAGAGTAGCTTACGTGGTGGCAGCAGGTTTCCTTCAAAGAAACATGTCAGAATGACCATACGTTTGATGTCCAATAACTGATGATACAACAATCAATATGCTCTAGAGGCGTCGTTAAATAAAATGAGCTTTAGTTTGCACACCAGGTCACAGCTTCAATTCTTCCTTGGCAACCAGTAAGCAGTCGCTAAGAAGAGGTCCATCGTTAGAGACATATATAGGCACTAGTGTCAGAGATAGGTACAGCATCCGTACACATGTGAAGATATGGAATTTGAGGCTATTTCAAGGCTGTTTTTGATAGGAATTCAAGACTATTTTCATTTGGATTTCAAGAAAAAACAACAATGGCAAATGGCAATTTCAGACTAATTATTGCCAGTAGGGACAGTTTCATTTGAATTCAAGGCTTTTCAAGACTAATTACCTTAAATAGTTTAAATTCAAGGTTTTCAGGGCCTTGAAATGTGGCAAATGAAGTTGTCAAGATTTTCCACACACCGTGCGGACCTTGTAGATACTAGTGTCAGAGATTGGTAGATACTAGTTTCAGGGATTTGTAGATACTAATGTTGTAGAAGGTTTTTTTGGCAAACAGGAATATCATTTGGATTTCCACCGATGTGCAGAACTTGCAGCATCATCAAAGGCCAGTTGCTCTCATACCATATCTATGTGGTGTGGGAGGTTAAAAATCTCTTGGGTCGGTAAAAGTGTAGGCTCGGGCTTTCTATCGACAAACTGTCTAATGGTGAAAACAAATATCCAGGTAGCAGCCTTGCATTATATACACATGGCTGGTTCATCACCATTCAGTGCTCAGCATGTACAGAATCCTGGTCACGGCACCAGCACCATGGCATTTCTGCCATTCTTGTCCAAGTGTGCTAATCATTAACCAGTGTTAGCCAATCTACGCTCCCTGATGCGACAATCACCATTCCCGTGCCTACCTCACACCTGCCTACACCAAATTTCCTATTTGGGTAATCCTGCGAAAAGAAATTGTGTACATTTTTACATACAAAAAAGGGTACTCCCACCCCCCCAAAAAAAACAAAAAAAACAACAACAAAAAACAATTGTGTACTTCTCACATTTTGTTTGGGCGCATACAATTTTAATTTAGAGCATCGTCATACGCCAGCTTAAAACTTTGTACAAAACATGTAATAGGAGTGCATGGGTAGGCAGGTCTGCTGTCGAGGGGGAGTTGGGGGTGTGTGGGTGCAACTCTTATGCTAGTTCTTTAAAGCTGCATAATCCCATGAAAACATCAAATTTCCAACAAATAAACTATTATCAAGGGTTGATTCTACATATCTAACTTAGATACTGGTGCACTTGTTAAACATTTCTCGCCACATAGAAGGGAATATTGAGGCAATTGAACAGAACCTATTACTTTAGAAGACTATAGTGTCAGCATTTTGGCATGCTTACCCATGTTAATTTAGCAAAAAAAGAATTAGCCATTTAAAATAAAAGGTACTTCAAATTAAAGTGAGGTAGATTATAGCGATCAACCTAATATATATTTATCTCAGAAAATAACAGAAATTCAAAACCATCGGACTCCGCAACTTTAAGAAAACCATGCGCCATTACACCAGCACGGGGCCAGCCTCCGCTCCTCCGCCACAACACCCGGGCAACTCTGTTGTTCTTCCGGCAGCTGACCCAGACCGGAAGCTAGTCCTCGCCGGGGCTGGCGTCCCCGTCCCCGTCCCCGTCCCCGTCCCCGTCCCCGACCCGGAACCATCGCGTTTGACCCGGGTCCGACTCCAGTAGAGCAGCAGCCCGGCAACGGTCACCAGGAGCAGGGCTACAGCCACCGACAGCAGGGCGACGGTGAGACTGATATCTGCTTCCTCGGCTGAGGAAGAAGATGGCGACGACGAAGACGACGATGATGATGACGATGGTGATGCTGCTGGTTTTCCTGAGGCGCTTTCTGCATGGTGACTCACTGGTTCCCGACGGCTCAGCCGCAACAGCTGCATGCTCGACCCATCCTGAACCTTCACGTCTCCGTCGGCGGACAAGTGCCGCCCTGTACCGAGTGTCGGCTCTGGAAGCTGCAAACGCCCATGTGAGTGACGCTCCGAAGCCGACGGCGACCGCCTGTGCGGTTTCAGTTCCGTTTCCGGTTCCGTTTCCAATTCTCTTTCCGTTTCATATTCCGGTTCCGGTTCTGTTTCCTTTTCCGGTTCCGTTTCCGGTTTCATTTCCGGTTCCATTTCCGTTATCTTTTCCGTTTCCGGTTCCGTTTCCGCATCCGATCTGTACAAGCTGCGCCGGCGGCGGCGGTGGTGTTGGTGGCTCCCCCTACTGGCAGCTTTGATGACATAGAGCACCTGAAGGTACCACACGTTCCCCGAGTCCAGCTGTGGGAATGGATGCGAAACCGTTGGTTGGTTGTTGGAGTTTGACACCCTGGCAACATCTAAAGTCATATCAGGATGGGTACCGACTTGTGACAGTGCGCACTCATGGCGACTTTATAGTGCTACGCAACTGGGAAATTAGGCTGCCGGCACCATGACCTGACATCCCACTCAGTCACATTATCCTGAGACTGAGCTAACCAGTATTTGTCCTATCCTATTAATGCTGAGCACCAGGCTAGGAAGCGACAAGTATCAATGTCATACATCATTGGTTTGACTCGATCAGGGACCAAACTCCCGACCTTCTGCATGTGAGACCCGTGCTCTATCGATTAGGTCACCTATGGTTAATTACTGATAGGCATAAAGATCAGAAGATTTTATGATTAATTAGAGATATATGTAAAAATATCAGAAGTTGCTATGATATAATTATGTAGATGTATAAATGTTGGTAGTTTCTATTATTAGTTAGGAATATGTAATAAATAGTGCCTAATTACAAGTTAAAAATGATGAAACGGCTTGCCTCTTGCAAAGTACCTTATAGAGTGGATCTATGTTCATTACAAAGCCGTCCACCCCTGGCATGGACCAGATCGAGGCGTACGTGACGTCATCGGAGGCAAAGATGGCATCGAACCCGAGACCTTGAGTACCGTCCACTGCATAGTGAGGGTCACCTCGGTCCTGGGGGTGAAAGTGAATAAAGGCGAAGTAGTAAACTACAGGGGCGGGGTTTTTGTCAGACGGTAAAATGGGTAAAATCATGTACCCTTAAATGTTCTGAGGGTAGGACACTGCACCCTCAAATTGTTGGGATAATTTGTTATGAACGGTTCTTCAAGGAGACAGAAACAACAAAGCCTCTAGAGCCCCCCCCCCCCCACCCCCTCCCATTCTGCGTACCCTCAAATTATTTTCTGGCGGAAACCCTGTTGGGGAACATCAAAATAATATTTGGTTACACTTGTTAATTATGCAGGGATGAAAGTGGTCCCCGGCTAAAATCTCACAAATCAAGCCAAGATTATTACACCGACGGCGAATTTCCGTGAAAACGCGGATCTTCTCCCATAGACTTAGCACTCTCAGGGAATTGCGTGAAAATGCCGGAAGTCAAGTTTCAAATACCCTGGTTATGACTGTATTATCGCCCACACCTAACACTTTCTTCTTTGGGTTTTATGTTCTTGCAACATCTAAGGTCCAAGATGAAGTATTCATTCAGTACGGGGTGAATCTTTTATCTGCTAAGTTTATATAAGAACGGGTCTCGCAGTAACCAATTGTTGTCATATATATCCTCAAACGTAAGCCTTTTTGTATTATTCACAGTCTATCAGAACAGCACACCATCGGGACAAGTGCAGAACCATTGCATCCAACCCTCGACTAGAGGACGGAACTATTGATTGATTGAAGGATTTTGTGAAGGTTAATCAGTGAAATATTATTTTTAATCGCGGAAATCCACGAAATCGCGGAGATCTTTCAGCCCTGGTTATGACTTTATGTCAAATGAATTTCAATCACCGAAAAGTCGTCTGCCTCATTCCACTGCTCATTATTATATACTAGTAGTAGTAGTAGTGCGAAGCAACAGGCTAGGTAGTGATACATTTAAATTATTAATCGTATCCGTTATAGCTAGCGGGGAAAACAAACAAACTCAGAATACTTCTAATTTGTGCCACAGGTGGTGCGTGATTAGTTCTGAACTTTGCCACTTGGTGGTGTAGAGTCCCCTAGATTGGTCATGTGACAGCTGCTGTTTTGAAAATGGCTGGGTGAGTGGAGAGAAGGGAGAGTAAAACTAAAGCCCCAGTCACACTGCAGCTAGCAACCACTTTGCGACCACCTTAGACCAAAGAACTTACACTCAGCAGTGACGAGCTTGTGACTAAAGTGGTCGCAAAGTGGTCGCAAGCTGCAGTGTGACTGGGCTGTTAGGTATTTCAATGTTGTAGAGTAGTACATACAGGAAATATATTTGCTTTAATTTAAAATATATGTTAGTACAATTCCATTGAATAATGTAATCAGAAACACATATAGAAGGAAAACGGGTTAGTTTTTTGTTAATGGAAAAGAGAGCAGAGAGCTGGAAGGCGGCAGGAGGGCGAGTGCCTGAGGGAGGCCGGCGGGCGGCCTTATAAGGGAAGGTGGGGGCGGGCGACAGCAGGTGAGTTGTGAAAGCTGCCGGCCCGGGGGAGGGCGAGTGAGGGTGAGCAGCGGGCGTTGGGTGAGGCGCGAATGCTGCGCGACACGGGGGGCGGGGGAGGGAGCGGCGCGCGGCGGCGTCGGGTGAGGTGTGAGCGCAGCACGACAGCCCGGGGCGGGGGAGGGTGTCTTCCTCTCCTCGCATCAAGCGTAATGCTTCGCATTACGACCAATGTCAAAGTGAGTGAACCAAAGGGGGTTTGAACCCACAAGTCCCAGCCTCAGACTCCCCTCCCCCCGCGACCTGACCTCAGCACTCTCACTGACCACGTTCTGGCGCAGTGAGTCTACTACTCTCCCACACATATTTGGTTGTTTAAACATAAAAACTAAGCAAAGTTGTGCTTGGAGAGCATTTGTCCTAGTACGATTCCCGTCGCTAGGAGCTATAACGGGCCCGTTTAAGTCATTGGTCTGACATGGCCCGGTGTCGCAGTTTGAGCGCCCTGCCAGTTTGAGTGCCCTTCTGTTGTTTCTGCGCATGCGCAGATAGAGACAACATTAAAACCACCCTAACTATCACAGTAATTTGTGATTTGTGGTGCTTTGAAAGCAAATTTCTCTTGTTTCTATTAAATAGTTCAGATCTTTCTCTACAATTTCACCTTCAGCTTTTTTTTAATCAGCCAATTGGAAGTTCTTGAATTTATTTTGCAAATATAGTTTTTGAGGCCATGATCTGGTAAGGCTAACACTGGCACTGACACTTAGAATATCCCAACTTTCACTATTATCTCTGTTTTAATACTTTCAGAGTAAATTGCTCTTAGGTTACATTAAATACTTCAGATCTTCCTCTTCAATTGCGCATTAAGATATTTTTAATCGATCCAATGAAAGCTTTTAAATCTATTTTACGAAAAAAAGTATACAACCACTGGCAGGGCGCTCAAACTGGCAGGGCGCTCAAACTGCGACACCGGGTTTGTACCCCAGACCTGCCAAACGGCAAGCAGGTGCTCAACTTAGACCCCAGTCACACGACAGCTTGCGATCACTTTGCGACCACCTTAGACCAAAGAACCCACACTCACCTGTGACGTCCTTACTACCAAAACAATGGTTGTCGATGTCTGGGTGTCACTGGGGAGTGTGGGTTCTTTGCTCTAAGGTGGTCGCAAGCTGTAGTGTGACTGCGGTATAATTTGGACTATCATGACGGCAACCCCAGTTCTCATCGGATCACCAACTTTAAGCAACATTAAGCCCCATCAGTACTTTCTATTAGGGACCGGCAGTACTTTAATAACACTTTAAGAAAGTATGAAAATCATGAAAAATTGGTAGTTTTTAAATACTCCTATTTGGGTGTAATGTTTAAATTTGAAATACACAGAAAGTACCGTGAATGAAGTAAAGCTTTACTCTTTATTTTGATACCACAATTACTTAGGCTGTATATTAAAACATACCAAAATGCACTTTATTAGACACTTTTGCTAATTAGTGCATTGTTTTGCATCACATTAATCAGAGCAAGTACCAACGTATGCAGGTTTTGTTTCACTTGGCGCTGAATCACCGTTGGGTGCATAGGCTATTAATAGATCCTACCAGAAAGACCACTAATTGAACATTAATTTGGTATATGATAGACATATATTCACAACAACATCAAAATTATGCCAAACAACAAAAAAAACACCTCATGCTTCATTCTGTCCTAAAGACAAACTTTGTTTAAGTAAATAAAACAAAATCTTATAATGTGAATATATTGAAAGCTAAACAAGATAGAACCTTTCTGTTGTCTTGTTATTCTTGTGATTAGCCGTGATTAGCCTTAATTAGCTGCCCTGTTTAAAGATCTAAAAAATGACTGCCAGTAGGTCTACTTGGATGAGTAACAGCTTGCGAATACAAGAAGCTGTAGACATCCCTGACACAGGTGTACATCCTTATCGAATCGACACATAACTTACTAATTGTGGTTGATTCGGGGTAGGAAGCTGGGCACCCACAACACCCCTCAAGCGGGCAGAATGAACATCATTGTACCAGAAACCTCCTCCGGCCCTAGCTCGCCATTCTCCCTACTTACACCAGGACGTTGACAACATTTTACCACACCCACCCGCCCTATTTTTTAAGGGCACTACCGCATAGGCGTCGGCTCGGGCAGACTCCAGGGTCCAAGTGATCGGACAAGGCGCCCTCGACTTGGATGACGTCGATTAATGTCCTCTCGTTCTATTAAATAAACTCTTCTAACTCCCACATCTGTCTCAGGCGTCCCTACTTCGAATCAGTAGTGGATAGGTAATAACCATTAACGGAGAAGGATCGAACAGCATGAGGGGGTGTGAGTTACTGTGAGCAGATCATGAGATGACATCCGGAACTCACCAGGATGAGGTGGCGGTGCTTGAGGCGGGCTGTGGGGTGCAGGCAGCCAAACTGCGCACCTCGGCCGTACAGCTCACCGCTAGGGTCATACGTGGGCACATAGCCAGCAGCACCTGTGAACGGGGTTTTGTTTGTTGGGGTTTTACTTCCAGGCAACATCTAAGGTCATATCAGAATGAGTAGTTTCCTACCGACTTGTGACAGTGCACACATATGGCGACTTTTGTAGTGTTGGGAGACTTCAGGTTGTTGGCACCATGACTCGATTTCCCACTCAAGTCACATTATAGGTGATACTGAGATAAGCAGTCCTTGTCGTAACTTAGTAATGCAGAGCGCCAGGCTAGGTAGTGACAAGTATAAATTGTGTAAGTCATTGGTTTGACTCGGACGGGTTATGAAATCCCATCCTTCCACACGGGAAGCCTCTGCTCTTACCTATTCGGACACCGCATCCGGTGCCTGTCAAAAGGTTTGTCGGTTGTTGAGGTTTCATGTCCTGGCAACATCTAAGGGCATATCAGGATGGGTACTGACTTGTGACAGTGCCCACAAATGGTACATTTATAGTGCTACCCCACTAGGAGACCATGCCTCCAGGACCAGGACCTGATATCTCACTCAGTCACATTATCCTGACGCCGACCTAACCAGTCCTTGCCCTATCCTAATGATGTCAAGTGCCTGACTAGGAAGAGAGAAGTATCACTATCAATTGTTAAGTCATCGGTTTGATTCAACCAGGGTTCGAACCCGTGGGGTCGAATCTGTGGGTTCGAATCCAACTACCAAAACGGGAGACGGACGCTCATTCGGCCATCCCGTCTGGTCCTTGTAGCAGGTTAATATTAGATACAGTATCAAAATATTATAACAATTTAATAGCGTACACAATAACAAAATACTACAACAATTTAATATTATATAAACTATTAAAATATTATAGCATTTTAATATTATATATTACGGTAGTTTAATATTCAATTGGTTTATATTATAAACAATATCAAAGTATTTAGAACACTTAAATGCTATTATAGCAGATCAATATTATACCAATTTAATTGTATATACAATATCAAAGTATTATACTTAGAGCAGTTTAATATAAAAATATCATGCTAGATTAATGACATCAAACTGTAGTACATTATCATATTATTATGTGCAACATCCAACTATTATATCAGTTAAATATTATGTGATATGAAAATATTATAGCAGCTAAGTATTATAAATATGATTTGCTTGTTGGTTTGCGCCCTAGCACCATCTAAGTTCATATCAGGACGTTTATAAAAATGAAAATAGGAGAGTTGAATATTATTTGTACATCAATATATAATATCAAATTGTGATAGCAGCTGAAATATAAAATATAAATTAGACCAATTGAAATTGACTATGAAAATAATATAGCAAGTGAATATTAGTGATTATTCTGTGGATCTTTTTCTCTTTCATTTCACTAATCTCTGATTCAACTGGATTAGTCTAAACTGATCGAGTAAAGCATGCATATGATGTCCAAACTATACAGGAAGAGCAGTCAACCATGACAGGTCGATGCATCACCTGCAAGGTGTTGGGCTTTATGTATTGAGGTCTTACGTCCTAGAAACGTCTAAGTTCATATCAGGGTGGGTGGATAAATGAAGTGGGCATAGTAGTTGTTAATGACAAATCAACTACTTACTTGTACTAATAATATATGCATGACAAAGCTTGTGTTATTTAACGATGCCTCTAGAGCACATTGATTTTTGTATCATCGGCTATTGGATGTCAAACATATGGTCATTCTGACATATTTATTTGGAGGAAACCCGCTGCCACCACATAGGCTGTTCTTTCTGATAAGCAGCAAGGTTTTTTTTTATATGCACTTTCCCACAGACAGGACAGCACATACCACAGCCTTTGATGAACCAGTTGTGGACCACTGGTTGGAACGGAAAATATCCCAAACTGTAAATGGGTCCGTTGAGCAGGATCGATAGGATGACCGACACCTTCACAGGTGGACACGCTACCACCTGAGCTATGTCCCGCTCCCTAATATATGCATGAAGGAAAATGTGTCGGTGACTGACCTGTGCAGACAAAGACCTTCTCTATCTGGAGTTGGTAGGCGTCCTCAAGGTCCTGGACCGGGTCCCATAACACCCGGCCGTACAGCTTGTCGCCTGGAGGAATACAACGACGTGTTGCTAAGATAGGAAACCTAAGAACTGCTCCTCCCATAGGCAAGGGCTACACTGTTTGCTTCCAAATACACAATTATATAATAATAACACTCAGACGTATATCGTCATCCACGGCCTTCTTATATTTAGTTAACCACCCCGGTAATAGATAGTAACACACATATATATATATATATATATATATATAATTTTCAGCGGTACAGTGAGTGGCGGTTACAGTGTGAAGCGGGTGATCTGGTGATGGCACCACCATTGGAGCTGAGATTGTGGAGGCTGGAGCAGTAGATCACTAGGCCAGACTCCATCAGTCCATGAACTGAGTGAGTAATGAGAGAAAGGAGAGATACTAAAAATAATATTCGCATAACGAGTTATACATCAGAATTCATATCACATGACTTGGTACACAATAGTTGATTTTTAGGCACAGTTTGGAAAGGTTTGGTAGTTCGATTTTTTTGTGGGGAGCACTTTCATATACCCACGAACACCACCCCACCCCACCTGCAGACACTCTAAAGGCGTCATTAAATAAAATATGCTTCACTTTTTTTTAAATAAAAGAATAATTGTTCATGGTTTATCTTCTCGTTTTGTGAATTGTGAATTATGTTCATGTTATTGCTCTTTTGATGCATAGATAGATCAGCAAACATCATTGTGAGGCCTACCTGTATTAAAAACCCCATCGAAGCCCATCAGTACCCGCGTCTCCTTCGGGGGTAGAAGGAACTCAGTCACGTGACTCGTGACGTGGAAGTCTGTCACTAGGGCGTACGTTGCTGGTTTTGGACGCAAGGTCTGCTGGTACGTCAGTGCGACGGCAAATCTGTGGGCAGGCAGGCCGGGAAGCAGTGTAAGTGACGCTGGACAGTTGGTTGGTTGGTTATTGGAGTTTTATGTTTTGGCAACATCTAATGTCATATCTGAATGGGTACGGACTTGAGACAATGTGCACTCATGGTGACTTTATAGTGCTACCTCACAGGGAAATCAGGCTGCCAGCACCATGATCCGAAATCCAACTCAAGTCACATTGCCCTGACACTGAGCTAACCAGTCCTTGCCCTATCCTATTAATGCCGAGCGCCAGGCTAAGAAACGAGAAGTATCAAATTTATATGTCATCGGTTTGACTCGACCAGGAACTGAACTCCCAATCTCCCGCATGCGAGGCCCACGCTCTACCGATTAGGCCACCGCACCTGGTTGACGCTGTGCAGATTATTCATAATTATGTTACCCATAATTAGACCACTGCTTGCTTGTTCCAAAGGACCTGCTAAGGAAGTCACCTGTTTACCTGAATATCGGATGTACGGGGATTTCCCTCCCAGCCCAATATTTTACTATAACTAGTATTTACCAATTTCATATGACGTCAGTACATGTATTTAGGTCAGTACGCGCACTGCTTGGCTGCAGGACAATATCCGGTCACACTGCAAACTCAATGGCTATAAGCAATATTCATAGAGAAAAGGTGTAATATCTCTAAAACCACACCACCTAGCCACAGACCGATTGGATTACATATAGAAAACACATTAAAAAAAGAGATTATATTAAATTTATATGGTTAGGGTTCTGTATTTCTATTAATTTTGAATAAAATCGATGTGTTGCACCGCGCGTATCGGCAAACTCAATGCATTGCCAATGACCGTGAGCAATCTTCATGCAGTAAAAGTTAAATATCTCTAAAACCACACAACCTAGAAACAAACTGATTGGAATACACATAGAAAACATGTTTACCAAAAATATTATATTAAATTGATATGGTTAGGGTTCTGGATTTCTATTAATTTGGATTAAAACTGACGTTTTGCACCGTGCATACGGCAAATTCAATCAGTCAATGCATTGTCAATGGCCGTGAGCAATCTTCATGCAGTAAAAGTGAAATATCTCTAAAACCACACAACCTAGAAACAAACCGATTGGAATAGACATAGAAAACATGTTTAACAACAAGATTATATTAAAGTTATAAGGTTAGGATTCTGGATTTCTATTAATTTTGACTAAAACTGACGTTTTGCACTGCGCATACTCGCAAACTCAATGCATTGTCAATGGCCCTGAGCAATCTTCTTACAGAAAAAAATTTATATCTCTAAAACCACACAACCTAGGCACAATCCGCTTGGAACCCATATAGAAAACATGTTTACCAAAAAGATTATATTAAATTTATACGTTAGGCTTCTGGATTTCTATTAATTTTGACTAAAACTGACGTTTTGCACTGCGCGTACCGGAAAACTCCGTGGCAGTGTGCCTTGGTTCTGCAGCCGAGCTGCGTGCGCATACACAATGTTTGTAAACATTGAAATAGGTCTATAAGTCCAGAACTTTAAACAAACAAGAAAAATTGTTATTTTTTAGGTAAGCAATGGTTATTCATCTGAATGCAATCTTTCTTCAGCGCCGAGGTACTGGTCTTCCAGCCATGCTTAAAGCTGCATAGTCCGATGAAATATCAAATTTTCAGAACCAAACCAATTATCTAGATTTGATTTGACATATCTAACTTAGATACTGATGCACTTATTAAGCATTTGTTTCTGTGTAGAAGGCAATACTGAGTCAATTTAATAGAGCCTGCAATTTACCTGTGCAGGGTATGGCATGAGCTATATGAAACTACACTGAACGTCACTTGTGACCAAATAAAATAAAATACACGCACGGAAATGTTACTTCTGGTGAGTTTTCCGAGAATTTACTGGCACTCATGTCAGAGTTTTGGCAAGCTTGCCAAAACTAATTCTCCATGTTTGCACTCAAAATATCTAAAAAGTTTACCATTTAAAATAAAAGTAACTTTGAACTAATGTAAAGTAGATAGTAATGATCGATCTAATATATTTATCTCAGAAAAAATACAGAAATTCAAAACCATCGGACAATGCAACTTTAACTTAAGTCATTTACACCACCTAATTACATGAAAGATTTTAAGATAATCAAATATTGTTATTACATTTAGCTAATTAAGTGTTATCTAGTCGGGATCACGCATTTAGCATATGCATTTATATGTGGCTGGTATTTTAGTTAGTTTTCTATGCAGTTATGTTAGTACAGTTTGTGTTTTAAAGTTGCATCCTCCGATGAATGTGTGAAATCCGCTAGACGGCATGACCGAATGAGTTAAGCGCCAGCCTCCGGTGTTGGTAGATCATGGGATTCGAACCCCTGGGTTCGGACCCTGGCTGAGTCAAACCACTGACTTAACAATTTATACTTGTCGCTACCTAGCCTGGTGCTCGGCATTACTAGGATAAGGCAAGGAGCAGTGGAATGAGGAAGACCAATTGTCCGTGATTAAAATCTCCCCTGCTTGATCAACTAATATATCCCCCAATTTTGTTTAATTGATACTTATTGCTACCTAACAAGGCAAGGGGAAATGGGATGAAGAAGACAAATTATCTGTGATTCAAATGTTCCCTCCTGTACCAACTACTGCACCCAAAGATAACAGCAATCTTTTATACTCATTAAATACATAGAAGGACTCGTATTAGTAATTCAATTAAATTTTGTTTAAACAGTCACTGTTGAAGCCTATGGTGCCCAGCATTCCAACATGGACGCCGACATGAATTTGACATAGTTTCAGTTAAAATATTCCCAAAGTTAACAATAATTATTTCAGATCAAACTTATTTCAAATTAAGGTAAAGTACATGACCATAATTATCAACCTAATAGATTGATCTGAAAAGAAGTATGGCAGAAACGCAAAATTATCGTGTGATACAAGTTTAAGTTAACACTTAACCCATAAATACATGGCTCCCAATGACCAACATCGCTAAGGTTCTGGGCTTGCATTTCATTCTGAAATGCATTGTCCGTGATGCTCGGCAACACGGGTAATTTGACATGCGTACACAGCCATAGCCTCATAGTAAACTAAGGAAGGCCTTATCCTGCCACCTATCGAAGAACAATTGTATTAGTATATGCCTTGTGTGCCAGCGCCGCCTCTCTTCACTTTCAAGATACGAATCCTGATTACCCTAAGTAAATGCTATCGATCTACCATCTGCAGTCGCATTCTTGAACGAATTAACCTTACAAGCCTATATAAGGCCAGGTCCGGCAGCAGTGAGCTCACATCTACACGGGGACAAGGAGGACACTGACCAGCCTCAAAATTGCCACCCACCCATCCCTACGTGACACTGTTCAGGGTGAGGGTTAAAGCTTCTTGACCTCACTGTAATTGAACTTGTTGTTGAGATTGAACTTTGTATTGAACAAAAATTTACACTGCTGGCACTAAAATAAATCCAACATCAAACTTATCTGCTGTGTCGTTGTCAAATTATGTTAAAATTGTGCTATTGTAAATCTGATCTTATTTGATATACTGTTTTGTTGTATTCTGAATTTGTGTGTAACGAAGGCGAGGTGGGCAGACAACATCAAGGAATTAACAGGCATGGGCCTTAAGAAGTCCCAGATGACAGTGCAGAACAGAAGGAAATGGACAAAACTGGTTGCAAAGTCATTTGTGGTTTTCCAAGGACCCTCGCGGTTAAAGTTGCATAGCCCGATGAAAACATCACATTTTCAAAACTAAAACAATTATCTAGATTGGATTCTACATATCCAACTTAGACCCTGGTACACTTATTAAACATTTGTCACCACATCGAAGAGAATGCTGAGGCAATTTAATAGAACCTGTTACTGCAGAAGCCTATAGTAAGAAGAGTTTTGGCGTGCTTGCCAAAATTAATTTTGCATGGTTTCACTTAAAATATCTCAAAAGTTAGGCATTTAAAATAGAAGCTACTTCAAACTAAAAGTAAGGTAGGTTATAACGATCGACCGAATATATTTATCTCAGAAAATGACAGAAATTCAAAATCATCGGACTATGAAACTTAAAGGGATTGATGATCAACTTTTAAGGGTAACATCAACTTGGATATTAGGTCGCTTATTAAACACCTGTTGCTGGATGCAAGTAATACTAAATTAATTTAATGGAAATCGTTACTGCTGAAATATCTATCCTATTATGTCCAGTATTTCTACATGTACACCGAAAGTGAATTTTTCATATTTTCACTTCAAATATCTCCAAAGGCAGCCATCTATAACAAAGGCAGCTTCAAAATAAAGTAAGATAGATTATAAGGATGAGGGTAATATATTTATCTAAGAATATATCGCAGAAACTCAAAGCTAACAGACTATACAACTTTTAACATGCCAAATTATTATATTGTTATTTCAGCTGTCTTGAGCGAGCTGCTGATGACAATATCAGACTACATATACATATATTATAAATAACTGTATTGTCACATGGCTGGAAGACCAGTGCCAGGGTGCTGACAAAAGACTTTATTCAATGAATAAACTATACTTACAACAGAAATTTAAAATATGACGAAAGAACTAACCTTTTCGGTGCATGCGGAGTGCACACACTGGTCACGTGACCGTCCACTGGGTACAGGTCACGTGACATGACGGTACACGGGATGAGTTCTATGACGTAGTCTCCTGAGTAGTCCCGCAGGTTCAAGTCGCTGTGAGCGCTCCAGTGCTATAAACACGCAAACCAATTATGTTCTATTATATTTAAGTTAAACGGGGTGGCCAAATGAGTTCAGCGCCCAAATGAGTTTTAATGCCCACTTCCCATGTGGTGGGGTCGTAGGATTCAAATTCCAGCTGAGTCAAAACAATGACTTTCAAAATGCGAAATTGTCGCTACCTAGCCTGGCACTGCTCCGCATTGTCCGTGATGTTCGCAACACGGGTAATTTGACTTTCGACACAGCCATAGCCTCTAGCCTAAGAAGGCCTTATGCTGCCACCTATCGTCAACCGGCCGAACTGCCTTAAGCATTGGACCCTAGCGCCCTCTATATTCACTTTCTTAATACGAAACTCAGTTACGTAACTAATGATATCGAACTGCCGCCTATCTACAAATTTCTGAACTAAATTGACGTCGCTGCCTATATAAGGTCAGGTTTGCCACTGAGAGCTCACATCGACACGGGCACTAGGAAGACATGGACTTAAAACCTAAAATTGCCGCCCGTCCACCCCTACGTGACATTAAGGGCTAGGGTTAAAAGCTTCCTGTCCTTACTTTGATTGAACATGTTGTTATTTGAATTGAACTTTCTATGATTAAAACTTGTACTCGTACTTAAGAAATTAAACCCAACTTTATACTACTTGCTGTGTCTTTGTCAAATTACTGGGATTGGGCGTGGTGCAGTGGCATGAGGAAGGCTAATTATTTGTGATTGAAACTTGTCCTGATTAGACAACGATTGTAACCATTTTTCTCTCCCCTCCCTCCCCCTAAAAAAAGGGGAAGAGTTCTTGCCCCCCTAAAAAAGGGGAAGAGGTATTGCCCGGTATTGGCACAATGATTTTCCAATGTAATTAAATCAAATGCATGAGCTATATGAAACTGCACTGAATGTCACTTGTGATCAAATCAAATCAAATAAATGCACGGAAATCTTACTTCTGGTGAGTTTTTCGAGAATTTACTGGCCATGGTAATATACACCAGGGCAGTCCTCATTTTCGTGGAAAATAAAATAAAATAAAATGTAAGAAAGTTGAGACATTATTTTTCAATCCCCATTTTGACGCTTATGCTATGAAGGAAAGACAATTTTCCTAGAATATTGATGGTGGGTGTAGGATTACCTGGACAGGTGCATCAAAGGAGTGCTGTGCCCACACCTGTTCCATGGTGAGTGTGATGGGGAGGCCAACAGGGGGAAGCACCCGGCTCAGCCATTCTGCGCGTGCAGAGTGTGACGGTACGAAGCAACCTGCAAAAATATAGCTTGTTTTATTTAACAACACATCTAGAGCACATTGATTTTTATCATCGGCTATTGCATGTCAAATATATGGTCATTCCGACATATTTCTCTGGAGGAAACCTGCCGCCGCCACATCGGCTACTCTTTCTGATAAGCAGCCAGGGGTCTTTTATATGCACTTTTCCACAAACAGGACAGCACATACCACAGCCTTTGATGAACCAGTTGTGGACCACTGGTTGGAATGGAAAAATGCCACAACTGCATATGGGTCCACTGAGTAGTATTGATAGCATGACCGACACCTTCACAGGTCCAATGAAAAAATGAAATTTTCAAAACCAAAACGATGATCTACATTTGATTCTGCACATCTAATGGGGCTGTCACACTACGACGTTTCTCCCGGCGACCCGTCAGCGTTGAAAATAAAATCTTGCGCGTCGAGAAACGTCAAACTTTTCGGCGGTTTGGGGGAAAAGATCGGCGTCAGCGCGGCGTGTTAAGCGCGCGCGGCCAACGTGTGTCGACGTGCCAGGGAAAAAAAAAAAAGTTTGGCGCGACGTCTTCATTTAACCTTAAATGTTGCTAGGGCGTAAAACAAAAACGGCCCAGTTTGCCGCAACGTGTGAGCAACGACCCTCCTGCGCGCGCGCCGTCTTCCTAGCGTTCCCATAACGTTATTCCGGCGCGTCCAACGCAGCGCGACGCGCGCCTAACGTCCTTACCCATATATTTGTGCGCGCTGGCGGTCATTGGGTTGTTTTTGACATGTTGAAAACAATCAGCGACCAATAACGCGCGCCGACTTTCTCCGCCGACCGTCAACGTCACACATAGTGTACCGACGTGTACCGACGCGCGCATAACGCGCTCCCAGCGTTTCTCGATATTTCACCCATTTTCGCCCAAATACACCACACGTTGATGGGTTGCCGGCGAGAAGCGTCGTAGTGTGACAGCCCCATAACTTAGATACTGGTGCACTTATTAAACATGTGTCTCCATATAGAAGGGAACACTGAGGCAATTTAATAGAAGTTCTAACTGCAGAAGCCTATGGTGTCAGAGATTTAGCATGCTTGCCAAAACTAATGTTGCATGCTTGCGCTTCAAATATTTCAAAAGTTAGCTATTCAAAATACAAGTTACTTCAAACTAAAGTATGGTAGATTATAGCGATCAACCTAATATATTTATCTCAGAAAATGACAGAAACTCAAAACCATCGAACTATGCAACTTTAAGTAGGAAGTGTTGTGTATAATTAATAGTTGTAATAATGTGTGTAAAATGATTAAATATGTAGGAATGGCTCAAATATAAAATAGGCCAGAGGGACCTATAGTAGGGACAAATGTGGATTGGGTTTAACGTGAAGTGTAGACGGGGCTTAAGAGAGCTGCAGTAAGCTGTCATGTCAAGAAAACTTCAGTAAGCTATTTTACCACTCTGTGCGGCCAACCACTCTGTCTGGCTGCAGCCAGCACTGGGGGGGGGGGGGGGGGGGTGGAGGTAGCTGTATGTTTGTTAGTGACCGGTACTGGGGGTGTCAGAAGCTGTGTGTTTGTTGGGGAAACCAGCCTGAGCCTGACTGGGTATGTCAGTGGTAATTGTGCATATTATCGTAACATGATTAATTTGTGAGGTGGAGGCAGGGGGGCTCGAGGACCCGCCGACACGACTCCGCCTAATGTGAAATGCCTGAACTAACCAGCGGCCGCCCCCGTCTGGTTGCGCCACCTAGCACCAACATCGGAACTATGCCTCCCGGCTACAGGAGGAGCCAGGCCCAAACTTCCCCTCCAAAAATCATCACGTGACCAAATTCAAACCGAACTGCCTCCACGTCCACACAACTCCTCCAGGCGCTGACCGGATGACTTCACCACCTTTCTTCACCCACTCACCCCTATAACTAATATCGAGAACGGGAAGGGTTGAGGGTTCGGTTCTGGCCCATATGTTACATCAACGGGGATTGAAGTCTCCAGGTACTGATCTTTAGATATCCAGACTAGCACCCAAAATTGACCTGAATCTGAACTGTACATGAAATTGATGAATAAAGAACCACTATGTACTACTTCCTGTCTTCACCTTTTCGTAAATTATACAAAGTGAGGTGCTAGAGTTATTGTTACAGAGGAGAAGTACCAGAGAATATTGTGGGAATTGTATATTTTTGTTGCTGTAGGCCTACATGTTTGTAATTGTATCTATGTAAAACTAAAAGTGTGAAAATAACAGAACCAACTTCCTAGGTTAAAGTTGGTTGTTTGAGTTTTACGTCCCGGCAACATCTGAGGTAATATCAGGACGATCTATGTTAATCAGTTGCATTTATAGTTATTTCAATGGGATGACAGTAGCGCTTCAGAGATGCTGATAAATTTGACAAATAAATCAGAAAATCATTGTAGTGTAAGAAAAAGAGGAGTCGCCATCCCATGTGATACTAGTTCTCAGCACCCTTTTCATTCGTATCCTGAGGAGAATTCCTTTGGTTAGGGTATACAGGTTTACAGTGCACAGCGGCGATACTTTGGTCACATTGCTAGAAAGGAGGGCGACAGTATGACGAAACCCATAATAACTGCGATGATAGACAACAAATGGCGTAGAGGATAACTTCAAATGCAATGGTTTGATAATATACCTCACCGGCATAAGAAGGATGCTTATACTAATTCAACAGGTGGGGAATCACAAACGCTAGCAAGGAACAGTCATGAATATTCCCGATAGGATGAACATATCCTGACCGACCGACAAACCGACCGACTATCAAATATACAGGAAACTCAAAACCATTGGACTATTTGAGGGAATTGTGCCTTTTAGGATACAAACATGTGCTTTGGCACACTGTTAGGGCATGGCCTAAGGAAGATATTTAGCTACAGACCCCTCACAGATTTGTCCCATGGCCATAATGGTGGCCATTTTACAAAATGGCCACCATTGGTTGTTATTTTACCAGTATCTCAGGTTCTAGACCACCTCGAATCTTGATTCCAGTGACTAATTCTACATTATCATGAATGAGAAATGCAGTGGTACTATTTACAATACGCTAGGAACTACATAAATACATATATTTAGCATTGAGGTATTAATTAATAGTAAATCCATCAAATATTAGCACAGTTATACACATTTACCAGAATTATAAAATCGGCCTATGAGTTGTGTGCAGGTCTCATATATTTATATGTATATATCTATTTTGTTGCATGCACATCACACAGAATATTAGAATGATATTGTCTTACATCCTAGCAACATCTAAGGTCACATTAGAATGATGTCACAATGATATTCTATGTTGTTTTAGCTTTGGGACTTGGATACATTTGTTTTTTTGTTGTTTTTTTGGTCCATTAGTTGTTTAAGCAGGGGAAATTTCAGTGATAGATGACTGGTCTTCCTCATTCCACTCCTGGTCGATAGAAAGCCCGAGCCTACACTTTTACTGACCCAAGGGATTTTTAATCTCCCACACCACATAGACATGGTATGAGAGCAACCGGCCTTTGATGACGCTGTAAGTTATACACAGCGGTGGAAATCCAAATTGGCAGAGCTGGGGGCAAGGGGAATCGAACCGCCGACCCTCAGATTAGGAGTCTGACCTAGAAAAAAGTCAGACACTCTAACCACTCCGCCACAGAGAACACATTAGCTGCATTAGGGAAAGCATGTGAGCATGATGCTGACAATGATGCAGTCTATTTAGCTAGAGCTGCTAACAATTAGTAACATAGTGAGGAGAGACATGGAGGGAGATGGCTGGAATGCTAATCGAGGTGTTATTCTACTAGTATCCTCGGAGCTGGCTGCTTAGATGTCACTGCTGTCACTGAGGCGACAATTGTGTGATGGAGAGTGTATATGATTGCTTATAAGCAGCTGGACACTCCAGTTCAAATTCCACCATCGTACTAGGTACTGACTACCACCACCAGATGCACTGTGAACAGACACAGTCAATAAGGCGGCCAATGATATCCTTATTTCTTTTGGTAAATGTGCTTATTCATCGGAATATGAGCCTGTCTCCAAAGGTAATAACTCTTCTTTTTTTTTTGTCCATTGTGATGATTGACACAAAACAGCACAGAAACGGTTACACTGAAAACACAAGGACATTTGCTTCAAATCAATATGTATTCTAGTGGGATTAGGAAACACCATGTAAAAAACAAATCAGTTTACCCTGAGCAAATGCATAAGCAGATAGTATGTTGATCATTACAATGGACAAAGTTTTGTCCCATATTGCTTAGCACCTTTTGAGACAGTCTTATATATAAGTTGCCAGTGCCGGGGCACTAGTATTCCAGCCATTGAACAATAGTGGTTGGTTACAGTTTACACATATTGGTGAGAGAGTAATCTGTGCTGCTTTGTATTACAGCAAATGATGCCCACTATTTCACTTCAAATATCTCCAAAGTTGGACATTTTAATCAAATTTACTCAAAACTGTAAAAAGAGAAGAAAAAAAGCATCAACTATATTTATTTTAAAACATGGCATTAAATCCAAACCATCGGAGACAACGGTGAATATAGTAAAATATTTTTAGAAATAACAAAAATCAGGCAAATCCCTGAAACCTTTATCCCTGTAATACTGATGGCAACTTGTATAAGGAAGGCAACTATACTTCCATAATGAAAGCAACCATAATATTGATGACAACTTAAATAATGAAGGCAAACATGAAAATGGGAAATATTGCTCCCACAGCGGGACTCGAACCCACATCTCTTTGCATTCCGGGCCAGTGTGCTAACCATTACACCACCTAGGCTCCCTGATGTCACCACACTACCCACGTCTACCTGTCTATGTGGCTCCTTGCCTGATAGGTCAGTGCAGACCACTACACTCGTCCCCCTGGAATTGTAAGTCTTTTAATGCTTACAATTACATACATACAGGCAGTGCACTTACACATACACGAGTTGGTTCAACAACTACTTGTACAGGATCCTGGTCATGGAACCAGTGTTGTGGGTGTGATGAAAATGGGAAATATTGTGCCTAGAGCGGGACTCTAACCCACATCTCTTTGCATTCCGGGCCAGTATGCTAACTATTACACCAACTAGGCTCCCTGATGTCATCACACTACCCACGCCTCCCTGTCTATGCAGCTCCTTGCCTGAGAGGTCAGTGCAGACCACTACACTACTAATGAAAACTTGTATAATGAAGGAAACCATACTATTGATGGCAAATTGTATAATGAAGGCAACGATAATACTGATGGCAATTCCCATTATGAACTCAACCGTAATATGTATGTGGCCCCCAGGGACAGCGCCCACCCGAACATAGTAGGCACAAAAAGTAAAGCTTGTTTTATTTAACAATGCCTCTAGAGCACAATGATTTTCATCATTGATTATTAGATGTCAAACATATGGTCATTCTGACATATGGTCATTCTTTGCAGGAAACCTGCCGCCGCCAAATAGGTTACTCTTTCCGATATGCAGCAAGGATTTTTTTTATATGCACTTGCCCACAGACAGGACAGCACATACCACAGCCTTTGTTGAACCACTTGTGGACCACTGGTTGGAACGGAAAATAGCCCAAACTGCAAATTGATGCACTGAGAAGGATCGATCCGATGACTGAGAGCTTCACAGGTGGACCCTCTACCATCTTAGCTACGTCCCGCTTCTATAATAAGCACAACCATAACACAGTGTAACATCGGAAGCTTACCTCTGAAGTTTGCCTGCGTTTTGAAATCGATAACAAGGTTGCCTTGTCGGTTCGTGGACACCTTCACAATCTGCAAGTCCCCGGTCAGTGCTTGCACGTCGACCGACACGCCCTCTCCGAGCGCGGGCCTCCAGGCCATCGTGTCATAGAGGACAGACAGCTCGAGGTGCGTGCGGTGGTCGATGGCTGACCACTCGCCACATCCAGCGCTGTACACGTAGGACACGTGCAGTGGCACGTGAACGGTCAGGTGGCTGAGCGCTTGGTTGCTCACCTCAAAGTTTGAAATGACGCGCCCTCCACACAAGTTGACCAGTTCGGACATGCGGAAGAAGGCTTCAAAGTCCCATGTGCACGTCCGCAGGTCCAGGTGCCTGTAGAAGCGGACGCTGTCTTCCCCGCGTAGGGAAGCATCAAACTGATGTGGGAAGTCGTCGAAGCTGGGAGGCGCCTGAGCTGAAGCCGGCCGAAGGGCCATGAAGGGCGGCGTGCCAGCCGGCACCGAGCGCCCTGCTGGCCGAAGGAGGGCGGAAGCAACACCCTCTGGTGGGACGAAGTTGGAGCACGCATGCAGGCTGCGGTATCCGGGTGTGGTGAGCAGGAAGCGGAGGTTGCGGAGCTGATGCGTCGAAACCAGCGGAAGGAGGCCGTCCTGGTGCGGAACGCGCACGGTCACGTGGATAGTGTTCGGGTGGGCGCTGTCCTCGGGGGGCACGTACTCCATCTCGGCCATGAAGGACTGGCCGTGCAGCCCGGCCGACCGGCGACCCGCTGAGCTGCACACGTCGTTCTCGGAGCCGATCGACACAGGCCGGCTCGCAAGTGGGACGCCGGAACGCCCGCCAAGGTCCACTGGACGTGCCACGCAGCGCACGCCGAACAGCGGCCCAAAGTAGACGCTGTCGAGCACACGCCGGTCACAGGCGGCGAACGGCACGTGGTCGGTGATGCGCCGGAAGCGGGGCACCCCGCCCACAGCGGCGCCCGGCGTGCTGACCTCCCAATGGTACGCGGCCTCTGATTGGTTGAGACCAAACGCCTCACACATTGGACCCGTTTGCGCGAAGGACGGGTGCCTGGCGTCGCAAGCCTGCGTTGATGGATGAATGGATAGATGGATGGATCATTTAAGTTTAGGAGTAAGGGAGTGGGTGGTTGTGGCTTTACGCCTTATCAACTGGGTGGTTTTGGTATGACTCGGACAGGTTTCGAGCCTGAGGGTTCCCATCCCACGACGTACCAAAATAGGAAGCAGACACTCAATTCATTCGGCCATTGTCGTTTTAATTAGAAACAATCGAAGGTTACAAATTAGGAAAATGGAATCGAACAATAACTGAAAGACAAAAGGGAATTATATATTTAAAATAACCATAAATAGCTTAGTTTACACCAATATGAGCTTATTAAATATCGATACCGTGATGCAGACGACAGGGTATCCAGGTGACGGGACCATAGTCGCAGACGCTGCGTCGTCATAGTCCAGAAGGGACACCACCTGGCAGAGAAAATGGGAACTTTGTCAGCTTAAACAAGTGTAGTAAGTGTGTCTGTATAAACAGGCGCGTTCTGGTATGGTCTGTTTGATGGAGGGGTTAAAATATATATTACTTCATTAGGATTGCATAATTAAAAGTAGGTCACCCCATTCGAAGCGTAAGTATTATTATATTACAGTTTGTTTGTTGTTGGTTTATGCCCTAGCAACATCTAAGGTCATATCACGAAGGGTACCGACTTGTGACAGTGCGCACTCATGGCACCTTTATAGTGCTGCCCCACTTGGAAATCAGGTCGCCAGCACCATGACCCGATATCCCACTGAGTCACATTATCCTGACACTGAGCTAACAAGTCCTTGCCTATCCTAATAATGCCGAGCACCAGCTTTGTAAGCAACAACTATCAATTGTATAAGTCATTGGTTTGACTCGACCGGGAACCGAACAAGCTTTATTTTGTATCACATCATATTAACGCTACTCCACTGTCTGCCTCTCATTTAACTGCTCATGTAAGTCTCATGTAACCGCTACATGTTGGGCTTGAAGGATACCAATAAATAACCTGTATCTCTACCACACATTCCACCTCATTTTTTGCGAATCATGCAACTTTAAAAGTTGAATAATTCAATGAATGCATCAAATTTTCTAAACGAAACACATACCTATAGTTGATCCTACATATCCAACGTAGATACGGGTGCACTTATTCAACAAGATTACTGCATAGAATGCTAAGTTACTATTACCACAGACGGAAAAAACCCATAGATGCTTCACAACCAATTACCATATGGCATTTTTGTCCTGCCGTAACTCTGCACCACAATCTGGGTCATTTGACATGCGCGTGCAGCCTGAGCAATAACCGGTCCGATGCAGCATGCACCAGGGCCGCGTTCAGGGTATGTCTCCAAGATGCTTTTTGGCTTATTTCCGTTCAGAGTGCCTCTCGGAGATGTCTCGGAGATGTCTTGGAGATGCCTCCCATTTCAGAGAGGAGACGAAAAGCGCCTAGAAAATGGCCACCGTATTCAGTGGTTTCAGCCAATCCGAGCGCTTTTTTTTCATTGCAAATGGCTGCCGCATATGGGGGTGACCATTTTCGAGGTGACCAACTCCTTTTGCCATTCAGACTAGCGTGACGTCAGGGATTTCGCCGAGGCGTCTCGGAGGCATACCCTGAACGTGGCCCTGCTATGCATATACACATACATACATACATACATCCACACACATACGTACATACATACACACATACATGTACAATTTTCATATGGAATGCTGAATTTATCAAACTGCCCAATTCCTTTAACCTCATTTAGTTTATATGTTTCAACGAATGTATAAAAGAAAATATTTAAGCTTTATCAGAGGGAAAACACCTAGTAGTCTAATACATAAATATTGCGATGTAGTTTACAGTATTGAGGCTAATGTTGATATGCTTTTAACTTTTATTTTTCTATTTATTATTTCTATGGTATAAGCAATGTATCTGTGTTATTTTTAAATGGGGAAAGGTTTCTCCTTTTTCTCCTTTTTCGTGTGAAAAATTTACTGATATAAATATCAACTTGTGTGTACATTGATCACGCGGAAATAAATATATTATTATTATTTATTATTATTCCCCACCAAAGTTAGCTCTTTATTTTAATTTAAAAAGTACTCGAAACTAATCAAGTAAGGTAGATTATCGCGACAAACCTAATATATATAGTTATTTCAAAAGTAGGGAAGGAACTCAAAACTATCAGGCTATGCGACTTGGTTTAAGGCAATAAACCTAAATAGATATTTGCAACCACATGGGGTTGCATAGTGCATCATCATCATGGTGCGGTTGTGCATTTCATAAAAGCTACTTGCAAAGTGTTGAAATGCTGCTGGCTTTTGCAAGTTACTAGCGGCACTCTCTTGAGGAGCAAATAGAGGTCTCACACCCGTAAGAACATGTCAAGACAGGCGCAAACTATTTGTCCCTGCAGTGGCTGGTCAGGAGATGTTGGGAGTTCCATTCATCACCGCCCTTAATGCTGCCGTGGTAACATGGTTTTCTGTTAGGGTTTGCTCCCTTAGCCTTTGGTTCTATCAAGAACCTGTACCTGTAGCGCATGGGGTAGGTATATATACCAAAATGTCACAAATGTCGCACCAACAAAACTGACATAATTACTAACAGCTAAGAATAAGCTGACAAGGCAACTACCAACTTGAGATTGTTGCTTTTCAGTGATCAAAACAAGTCATGCTGGAACTTACACATTATGGACAGGGCAAATAAATCATCATAATAAAACATCCAAAAATATCCTCTCCTTTGTCACTTAACGAGATACCAGCTCTCCCGGCATGCAGAGCGCCAATTTACGCCACCTACCACAGGTGGTGCTGGAAAGACCATACTTCCGGGTACGTCACTGTCCAGGATGGTTACCCTGGCGATTGTGACGTCACCAAACATGGCATTCGTCGGCTCCTGGGGACCCAGCACGACGGAGAATGTCTCCTCCCACTCCGCTTCGGGGTTGTAGAGAATGTCGAGGTCAAAGTTCACCAGCGTCACCCCTGTGTGGGTCAAGGTCAAGGCCAGGATCAATGCACGATCATTTTCAGACAGCTTAATCACGACAATATTAGAAACACCTTTTCATTAAATCGTCCAACAAATATATTGCCAAAGACACAAAAAGACACATATTGCAGTGCACTGGTTTCGTTATTGAACATAGGAATACATTTTAAGACAATATTGTGATCATTGATGAGAAGTATTTTTTTCATTGCAATGCCGACAATTTTTACGATATAACATCGGTCAAAAGCGTATGAGAAAGACGGCCATTTAATTTAGAATAAATTCAGAATGAGTTGGAAAAAGTCAAAGTAAATCTCCAGTCAGAGAGAAATCAAGAACCAAGCTTTAGCTGTTGTCGCTCAAGAATGACTGCTCCCTATTCTCCCGGTTGTTCATTGCATCCCAAATGCATGATGGAGATCTCGATGACTTCTTTGCTCATGAGAACCAGGCCTGTCCCACTGCCCTGTCACAGATGGGCAAAATGAGACTGGGCAAAAAGTCTGATCTCGTGGGAGGTTTAGAAGATATGATCCCTCCACAGGAGAATGTTGCCAGTCCTCATGTTGAAGTCCTCATCCTTGATGGAGCAGTTATCACAAACAACTCGCACCTGGCGGTGCAAAGACCTTCTCTGACTAGGCAACACAGGTTTTCTTGCCATACATCACATCTCAGCTACAGGATGCAATCAGGGTGGATGTCGTCTGGGATAAATACCTGCCAGACAGTTTGAAGCCCGACACTCAAACAAAGAGAGGTAGAGGCATCCGGAGACGAGTCGAGCCACTAGTTCCATACAAGGAAGCTTGCAGGCCTTCCTACGGATCGATGAGAACAAGGTGGAGCTGTTCTCCTTCCTAGCGACGAGACTAGATGCTCAAGAGACAGAGAAACAAGTCATCAGCACTCTCCAAAAAGACGTGGTCTGTACGCATGCCAAAGACATCACTGGTCTTGCTCCATGTACACATGAAGAAGCAGGTACTAGGATGCTGCTCCAAGTGGAAGATGCTGTGAAGCAGGACTACACCAAGGTGTCGATCTGCACAGTTGACACGGATGTCGTAGTCCTTGCGGTGGCAGCAGCCAAATGCCTCAACATAGATGAGCTGTGGGTTGCCTTCGGTACCGGAAAGAGCTTTAGGTTCTTAGCAGCTCACGAGATGGCCTGGGCATTGGGCAAGTGTTGAGGATTACCCTCATTTCATGCCTTCACTGGGTGTGATACCGTGTCAAGCTTTGGAGGCAGGAGCAAAAAGACTGAATGGAAGACGTGGAAGGCCTGGGATGAGGTCACTGCGACCTTCTGTGCCTTGGGCGCTACACCAAAATCCCTCAATCGTATATAACAGCCTGGACAATCATAGATAACAGCCGTTCTACTCTTTCGGCCATCCTGTCTGGTCATTTCTCGATATGACCTTAGATGTTGCTAGGATGTAAAAGCCCAACAAACGAGCAAACAAGCAAACAGGCGTGAGCCCCCGACCCCCTGTCCTACCTGGCAGGAAGGTGATCACTTCACTCCGGGCCATGTAGTCGGCCCCGGAGACGGCCGCCCCGTCACGCGTCCCGTAGCGCACCTGAACCCGCCGCCGGGTGTCGCCACTGCGCAGCACGCCCAGCCTGACGCGACTAACGTCACCAGGCGCCGCCGGCTCTGACGTCACGTAGGAGGCTGCCTCGAACTGGACGTGTGGGACTGTTGCCGTCAAGAGTGAACATTGTGGATATGGTTGCATGTATGAGGGTTACCATAGAAATTATGACAAAGAAAGAGCGAGAAGAATGCAGATTCTGTGATAGTCCCCTATTACCGCTCACTTTATTCAAGATTTTTGCAAGTGTCATCACTGGAATAGACTGAATCGATAGCCTCATGGATTTGTTATTGATAAATGAAGAAAATAAAAGTTGCATAGTCCGATGGCTGTGAGTATCTGCCATTTCCTCAGATAAATATCGGTATAATCTACTTTACATTGAAATAATTTTTTTTTTTTTTAAATTACTAACTTTTGAGATACTTGAATTTGAAATGAAGCCATGCAAAATGTTACCCAAAGTCAAAATTGGCATTGCATTGTTTTCCGACCATTATTTATAGGCACTGTATATTAAAAACACCACAATCTAACTATAAGGGTGGATAGTAATCCTTTATGTCAGCTGGAACTCTGGAATTCAGGGACCACTGTGACTGTCGCTAATTATGAGCACAGAACTTTCTTTGGGGGCGCTGAAAAAAGAAGAATATTAGCACCCTCCGAGATTTAATTAAGAACTCCTCGGTCACAATTGCGTTATGGCGTGCTTGCGGCCCCCGTAACTCACCGCATCGGCCAAGCCGTACGGTGTGTAATGGTCACGTATGGTGGCCATACAGTTTTTTTCTCGCCACAAGTGGTTGCGGTTATTTTAAGTTGAGGTTATCTTAACTTTGGAAAATCACAACGCCGCAACACCATACGGTCACTTTTGGTCGCATTTTGATAATTATATACTGAATATCTTCGGTTGATTGGTTGACTGTTGGGGTTTTACGTCCTGGCAACATCTCGGGTCATATCAGGACGGTGAAATATCTTTATGCCCATGCCTATGCCTTTCGGTGACCCTACGATTTGTGAATCGATAAACCGCAGACCGCAGCACCGTACGGCGACCGCAGCATTTGTGACCAAGGCATTATTCAACGAATTTAATAATAATAACAAATTCTGTTGGCCATCTCTTCTAATTCTATGGTGTGTCGGAAGTCTGAGGGTCAGTAAATATATGGTCAGTATGCATAATATGTCACGGCCCACCAACTGGACAGCCCAGGGCGGGATAACCGGAAATAAAAAAGCCAGGTAACATATCCAACAACAATATAAATCAAATCAAATCCAAACAAACATAACTCAACCACCTATTACGTACAAGCCTATGGACATGTAAATAAAATAAAATAGGCTAGTATAGCATTAAGTAGTAAAAAAAAGTGGAAAACTCTTCCCAAGAAAACCCCAAAACACTAACATAGGACCATAAGAAAACAACTAACATAGTAATAAGAATATAACAAAAATACAATGCCAAGAGGGCCCAAAGAAATAACATAGGCTACTAAACGTACCAACAGACTATCTATCTGCTACTGAAATGCAGACAATCAAATAACTTATCAGCGGCTACTGTTTAGAAAGACAACACCAACACTACAGCTGGCCAGCATTGAAAACAAGCCTGGGTACCCAGGCTTACACGCTATGGACAATAAATACAGCCTCAATAAAAAAATAATTAAAATTTAAAAAAATATATACAAAATGATGTGTGCCATCATTATTATTTATACGAATGTTATTGAGAATATTGTTGGGAGTTGGTTGGTTAGTAATCTGATATGTAATCTGATATGTTCTATGGTTCTATAGAGTTGGTTGAAATAGCCTGGGGGGGGGGGGCGGTTGCTAGCTGAGAAGTAGGGCAAGTATGCCAGGGCCATAAGCAACTGCCCAAAATAGTCTGATAGTAGTGCATTGTGTCAGTTGGCCTGGAGCATTTTAACTTTGAATAAAATACGGCGGGCATTGATATGGCCAGCCAGAGACATGAGCCAATTGATATTTACTGTGTTGCGTTCGTTGAATTAATGCATATTACGGGCTCATTCAAAGTGTTCATCATCATCATCATCATCATGCTGTCGGTCGCGATGCGACAAAGACTGCTTTCATTACTTGACTGCCGCTCTCCTGCGGTTGTACATTTCATGAAAGCTGCCTGCAAAAGTGTTGACGTGCTGCTGGCTTTGGCAAGTTACCAGCGGCACTCTCTCCGGGAGCAAATAGAGGTTTCACACCAGCAAGAACATGTCCAAACAGGCGCAAAACTATTTGTCCCTGCAGTGGCTGGTCGGAAGATGTTGGGAGTTCCATATATCAACTGCCCTTAATACTGCCACAGTGACATGTTTTTCTGTTCAGGGTTTGTTCCCTTAGCATTCGGTTCTGTCAAGAACCTGTACCACAAGGCAGTGGTTTACAACTCTGCAGGGCAGGAGCATCAAACTCCCTGAGGTATTGCAATACCTGCATACCAGTTGTGTTCAGGATTGTATAAACCACACAATGCCGGTGGGGGATGTGACAGAAGTAGGTGGGCGAAACCCGGCCAGGAGCGGGGTTGGTCACGTGAGCTGAATAAACCGTCAGTTGATATACAGAACTCACGGCGTTCGGGTCGTTACTACACAGTACTACATGGTGTCAGATAGCGGGACGGTCAGGCATGGCTACATCAGTTTTGTCGGGGTTGAGACCTCCAAATCCCCTGAACTTAGAAGGAAATTTGGCTGTCAACTAGAGGACTTGGTTTACGTCGTATGAAATATATGCCGGTGCGGCAGGTGTGAGCAGTAAGCCAGAAAAAACACAGTGTTTTATATTTTTACACGTTGCGGGTTTGGAGGCCCAGAAGTTGTTTCCGACGCTTGATATAGCCAGTACTGACCGAGAGAAAATAGCGCCATTGATAGCAGCGTTTAAGGAGTACTGCGAAGGAAAATGCAATATAACGGTGGTGAGATATCAGTTCAATACATACAATCAAAAGTCGGAGTCGATGGACACTTACATAAGAGAGCTGCGACACAAAATTGCATATTGTGACTATGACGTTATTGAAGACTCGATACTAAGGGATAGGCTTGTAGCCAGTGTAAAAGACAAGAATTTGCGAGACAAGTTGCTTCAAACGCCTAACCTAAAGCTCATAAATTGTCTCGAGATATGTCGGGTGAGTGAGTATAATGCCAACCAACTCGACACCACAAAAGAAGACTGCCAAGTGGACGCCATTAGCAAGTATGGCCGACAACAGTCACGCGCCCCAGTACCGGCAACACCTTGGTGGCGGGGCGGAGGCGCCACTTCAAACACGTCCCGAACCAGTTGTTCGCGGTGTGGTTACGTGCATGGGCGGGCACCCTGCCCCGCCAAGGACAAAGAATGCGATTGTTGTGGGAAAATAGGCCATTTTCTCAAAGTGTGCAGAGGACGGAGACGCGGTACAATGCCGGTACATGCTATGGACATGGACAGGACTAGCAGACACGGGGAATGGCGGTTGACGGACACAGGGGAGGAGGATGGCGAGGACGACCTGTTCGTAGGAGCCATGTCAGAGGATGATGACAACGAAGAGGCAGGATTGTGGCATAAGAAGTTACGAGTCGGAGACAAAAGTGTGAGGTTCAAGCTGGACACGGGCTCGAAGGTCAATATCATTCCCAGCAAAACTTTTCGGTCAGTGGGAACTGGTTCACTAATGCCCGCACGCTGCCGGGTGGTGACGTACACCAGCCAACGAATTCTTCCGGAAGGAGAGACAAGACTACCAGTAAACGGACACATGCTACCATTTCATGTCACAGAGACTGGGTGTGCGATCCTTGGAAAGGATGCGTGTGTGTTGTTAGGACTAGTAACGCGTGCCGATGTCATGGATCGCCGGTCAACAAAAACCTCAGAAGTGACTAAACTGGTCAATAAATTCAATGACATTTTTGAAGGTTTAGGTACAATTAAAGTTAATGCCAGAATTCATGTTGACCCTGATGTATGCCCTGTAATTGATCCGCCACGAAGAGTTCCTCATGCTGTTTGTGACGAGGTAAAAGTTGAGTTGGATCGAATGGTAATGATGGGGGTGATTGTTCCTCAGGTCGAACCAACACCGTGGGTTAATTTGATTACTGTAGTGCGCAAACCGGGAAAGATCAGAATTTGTTTGGACCCGACAAAATTAAATAGAGCAATTTTGCGTGGCCCATATCCGAATAAAACAGTTGAACAAGTAGTGGCAAAGGCGGCGGGAGCTCAGTATTTTCAGTGCTGGACGCCAACAGCGGGTATTGGCAGATACAGCTAGATGAGGCCAGTTCGCACCTTTGTACATTCAATACTCCGTGGGGCCGCTACCGCTACACCAGGTTACCTTTTGGAATAAAAACTGCAGGGGATATCTTCATCCAAGAGATGAATGAAATATTCAGAGATCTGGAAGGGGTGGAAATCATAGCAGATTATATTTTGATTTTTGGCAATTCAATTGAGCAGCATAATAAAAGGTTGGAAACGGTGTTGGAGCGAGCTCGTAAAGTCGACCTACGGCTGAATCCAAAAAAATCAAAGATAGGGCAAACAAGTGTGACGTATGTCGGACACTTATTGACTAAAGATGGTTTAAAACCTAACCCTGAAAGAGTATGTGCGATTCTCGAAATGCCCACTCCCACAGACAAGGCTGCAATTCAGCGGTTTCTTGGCATGATGAATTACGTAAACAAATTCATCCCAAAATTATCCGAGATTGCAAAACCATTGCGAACGGTCCTAGCCAAGGACAGTGCCTGGCACTGGGAGGAGGCACAAGAGAACGCGTTTAACAAGCTAAAGACATTGTTAACCGAGGCGCCGGTACTAACATATTATAATGTAGCAAAACCACTCGTACTGCAAGTAGATGCTTCACAGTCTGGGCTTGGGGCCACGCTATTTCAAGATCAACGCCCCATAGCTATGGCGTCAAAGGCGCTTGACAAAACCCAATCAAATTACGCGGTAATAGAGAAGGAACTACTGGCGATCTGTTTCGGCTGTAAGAAATTCCATGATTACATATTCGGGAAAGAAATTACAGTCGAAACAGATCATAAGCCCCTTGTTAGCATAATGTTGAAGCCGATAAACAGATTGTCGGCTCGAATGCAACGCATGAGGATGAGGCTCCAAAATTACAACATTAACGTTGAACATAAAAAGGGTGTTAATATGTTTTTTGCAGATGCCCTGTCAAGAGCGCACTCCACCAAAGTAGACCCAAGTGACCTATTTGACAAGACCATCAGTGTGGCAGCAATCGGATTTGTGAGCAATGACATCACACGAATAACACTAGAAACGCAAAAAGACAACACACTGTGCAAGATCAGTAGGTTAGCTAAGAACGGGTGGCCGGAGGGCAACACGGCAGTACGACAGGACGTGAAACCGTATCATACGTACCGGGAAAATATAGTAAGCTACAATGGGGTCCTAATGAAAGATGATAGAATTATTATTCCGAAATCGATGCAAAGTGAAATACTAGATAAGTTGCACGAGTCGCATTTAGGAGAGGTAAAATGCAAACAACTGGCAAGAGATTATGTGTTTTGGCCAGGGATGGCAAAACAGATAGAAGATAAGGTGTCACGGTGCCAAATATGCCAAAGCGAGCGAAATATTTTACACAGAGAACCGATGATTTCACACAAAATACCGGACACACCATACATGAAAATTGGGGTAGACCTATTTCACTGTAATCAAGAAGATTATATAATGATCATTGATTATTATTCGAAGTTCCCAGAAATAGTTAAGTTACAGTCTACATCGAGCAAGAGCATAATAGAGGTGCTCAAAGACATGTTTGGAAGGTATGGGATATCGTTGGAAGTAATGTCGGATAATGGGCCTCAGTTCGTCAGTGAGGATTATAGAAGATTTGCCGTGCAGTACGGGTTCACACGAATATACTCGAGTCCACACTACCCGCAAAGCAATGGGCAAGTGGAGCGGTACATTTGAACAATCAAATCGTTAATCAACAAAGCAGTCAAAGATGGGACAGACATCAATATTGCACTCTTAGCTTACCGAAATACAATGATAGCCGGGCTGCAAGCATCTCCGGCACAGCTGTTTATGAGCAGGAAATTGAGGTCAAGAATACCTGTCGTGCTTAGGCAGTTAAAACCAAAGGTAGTGACATCAAGAATGAAGCAGGTGCAAGAAACGCAGGCCAAGCAGAGAAGGTATTATAACAAACAGGCAGGGAAAGTGCACAGGAAACTGGGAGTAGGTGACGCAGTCAGATACAGGACGTATGACCGGAACTGGGCCCGCGGTCGCATATGTAAAATGGGTAATGTAGAAGATAGGCAATACGAAGTAAGAAATGAGAAGGGCAAAGTTCTAACAAGAAATCGAGTGCACCTATTTAGTATTCCCGAAAAGTGTGGGGTGAGTCAGAAAAGACAGATCCAAAAACAAACAAAACCGAAAAGACAAACACAACCGTAAGATCAAAACACAGTAAGAGTGGTTGGGCCATCAAACGACACACGTTACATAACACGATCCGGTCGATCGATTCAGCCAGTAGAGAGGTTGGGTATGCGACGCAATGGCAATAACACTAACCGCAAGTAAAGGACAATTAGGCATGGAACAGTGTTAAACAGGTCGGTGTTGTGATCATGATTGTTAGTTAGTACTAGTCTCCTGTTGTTTCGTGGTGAGTGTGAAATTACCAATGATGTAAGGAAGTGCAGAGACTTTGTGTATATATATAAATGTGTCTACAATTGTGATTATAGCTCCCGACATAGAGGTCAGGAACCTGATACGAAGGAAGGCCTGTAAAGGAATGTTCGGTAAGGCCTTGAAACAGGAGAAGCAAGTCATGTCCATAAGTTAAATGTTAAACGGACATTGAAATGTTAATATGTGATGAGAATGTAAACTAAGATTTCTTTATTGTTACAGTTTGATATTTCCTATTGTAATATTGTCACTCTGCGTTTGAACTCATTGTGCAGTCCGTCATGTTATGCTAATCGTGACGTTAGAGGGCATAATATGAGATTGTATGATTTGAATAACTTTTGTTATGGAAAGGAAGATGTGACAGAAGTAGGTGGGCGAGACCCGGCCAGGAGCGGGGTTGGTCACGTGAGCTGAATAAACCGTCAGTTGATATACAGAACTCACGGCGTTCGGGTCGTTACTACACAGTACTACAGGGGATAGGGGGGGTGGGGGGTGGGGGGTGGGGGGGGGGAAGTATTAGTAATGCATGATATTTATGGTATATATTACATGAACCGCTGTTATGTTCTGCGACAAAATGTTGTTGTGGAGGAAAGAAAAAAGTAGTACACCATGAAAATGTTGAAACCTTGGATTTCCCCACATATATTCATATGTACATATATATATATATATATATATATATGTACTATATCATTTGTTTCTCTCTAACCGCCTTAACTTCCATGTTGAGCGGGCATTCTCTCATCCCCCTCCTCCTATATGCCGTGAGCCAACTGTCAATCTACTCACTTTCAAAACTTATATGGTGGAGAAGCCTGGGGGGGGGGGGGGGGTCGCATTGAATAAATTTGGGCCTAATCGGTCCCTAAAACCAACGATAAACTTGATATGGCTTGGGGTTAGCATAGACGATGTTAAACTCGCGGAGTTTCCCTAACCCGGCCACATACATACCGACTTTTCGCCGCTAACCCGGAGATCACCGCTAACCACAGGTTTGGCTCGCTTACACCGCCCCATGCATACAGGCCCTGGGGTGGTACAGACAAAATGGCGTCGTTTTTGGCCTCGCTGGCTTCCGGCAGGTACTGACCGTCATGGGGGTCTGTTATGGTGATCACTGTGCTGTCACGTGACCCGACACGCGCCCCACAGTGCTGGTGACCTCTGGGGTCAGCGAGACGCAGCAGAAACGTCTCCTCGCCCTCAAACTGAGTGTCCTCCATCAGCTCTACGCTGCAGTTCACCATCTACAGGAGGAAGTGTCCATGTGTAATATCAATTTGATTGGTTGAGGGGGTTAGCACTGGTTAGATATTTGATATGAGGCGAGGGAAGAAGGCGTAGGCGAGCTGGGAGTAAAGAAAAATTCAGTGTATTGCAATGAAGAGGGCCCCGAAGAGCCCTCCACCCTACAACGAAGAGCAAGAAATAAGTATAACAAAAAAAAGAGTGAAAAAAAGGAAAATACAAGGGAGCGTGGGTGGAAAAAGCTGGAGGCGTGTTCAGGTCGTGAGCCGGAGGAGTGATTCTGGGGGTGAGGGGAGGCGGCGAGGAAACGGGTAGGGCAGAAGGTGCCACGGGTGTAAGCCTGAAGGCTGTCACATTACGATGCATCGCGCCAACGTACGCCGATGTATGAGATTTTTGGCCGTTACATCAGGATGCGTTACTCGTGCATTAGGCGCTCATTTGTATACGTCAACATTCGTCAAGATACAGCATTGCACGTCAAGGGGTCAGTAAAGTTTTGTGCATGCACAAAACTTTTGACGTACGACAACGTGTGGATTTTAGTCTGCCGTACGTTATGTATGCATTAGCTGTATGTCGACGTATGTTAGACGTACATTAGACAAACGTTGTTCACTACGTTGACCTATGTTAAAGGCAGTGGGAACATACAGTCGACGTACTGACAACATATGGATAATGTATGGCCAATGTACGCTAACGTATGTTTAGCGTTTCTCCAGCTTGTCTTGACGTATGTAACGTATGAGGCATAGTTCTAGCGATTGAATGACGTATATAACGTTCACCGGCGTTCTGTGAATGTACCGTGAGCGTAATTCGAGCATTTTTTGCTGGGAGGTATGTTAGCCATACGTTGGCTATACGCTATGTATAAGGTATGTATTCATCCAACTTTGCCCCCCCACCCGAAAAGTTTGCCGCTTCTTGACGTGAAAAAGTGACTTTATGCGTTAGCTGCGCGCTTTGGAGATGCATCGTAATGTGACAGAGCCTAAAGATACTGGAGCTGGGTGAGAGAGGACCTGAGGAGGGAGAGAGACGGGGGAGGGGGGGGGGGGGGGGGGGGGGAACTCTTCTCCCACTGTGAATCAAGTGTAATGCGAGCATTACGACCAATTCCTCTCAGTTGACCTGTGTTATAGCCCAGGAGCAGTGGTCCTCAGGCATCAACTACAATAGCAAAAATGTACAACAAAAAAAGATTGCAGGTACCGAATCTCTTCTTTGGCTTCCAGAAATCCGGAATTACTAGAAAGCTGGCTATTTTTTAAACTGACTAATTTTTAAGATCACACAAACTCTGCTCCCAGCCAAGCCAATGACTTTAAAAAAGAATTGATACTTGTCGCTTCCCAGCCTGGCACTTGGCTTTAATAGGATAGGACAAGGACTGGTTCGCACAGTACCGGGGTAATGTGACTGTGTGGGATATCGGGTCATGGTGTCAGCAGCCTGGTATCCCAGTGGGACAGCACTATAAAGTCATCATGAGTGTGCACTGGCACAAGTTGGTACCAATGCTGATATGACCTTAGATGTTGCTAGAACGTAAAACAATAACAACTGGAATTAACTCTCTTCTCTAGGGGCCATGAGGTGAGATGAACTGTATTGTATCTGGTTGTCTTGTGAAAGTAGATGTTAGTGTTAGCATTCTTGCCACAGTGGTGCTACGTTATATGCAGGCCATGCCTGCAAACCAACTCCACACTGGCGCCACCTATGTGTGATCCTGCCCGTCTTTGCCACTGTCTATATAAATAAAAGCGAATGTATGTGGTTGTTTGGCACGGTGTTTGTAAAAAAATCTTCAGTCTTAAGAGTAAAGACTCTTAAATGGTGGTGACTGATTAGTGGTTGATTTGGGAGTTTTACGTCCTGGCAACATCTAAGGTCATATCAGGACATGTATCGACTTATGACATTGCGCACTCATGGCAACTTTATAGTGCTGTCAGACTGGGAGACCAGGCCACCAGCACCATGACCCGATATGCCACTCAGTCACAATATCCTGACACTGAGCCAACCAGTCCATACCCTATCCTAATAATGCTGAGCGCCTGGCTAGGAAGCGACAAATATAAATTATTAAAGCTGCATAGTCCGATGAAGCATCAAATTTTCAAAACCAAATCAAGCATCTCAATTTGATTCTACATATCTAACTTAAATACTGGCGCCACATAGAAGGGAATATTGAGGCAATTTAATAGAACCTGTTACTGCAGAAACCTATTGTGTCAGAGTTTTAGCAAGCTTGCCAAAACTAATTTTGCTTGTTTGCACTTCAAATATCTAAAATAAAAGTTACTTCAAGTGAAAGAAGTGATCACCCTAATATGTTTATCTCAGAAAATTACAGAAACTCAAAACCCATCGGACTATGCAACTTTAAGTCTTTGGTTTGACTCGACCAGGGTTGGAACCCGTGGGTTCGAATCGCACAATCTACCAAAACAGAAGATGGACGCTCAACTCATTCGGCCATCCAGTCTGGTAAAAAATTGAGAATTAAATGAACGCAGGGTTGGAAATGTAAACAGCTAATGAGTGAGTCATAACAAAATAAATCCCCCTCCCCTGACAACCATGGGGGGGGGGGGGGGGGGGGGGGATTCCGATAGCCGATGTTTACTTTTTGTTCTGGGGTCGGAGGGGGGGGGGGGGGTCGCTAAACAAACAAACAAATCAGTACACATGAAAATTGCACTAAATTATATAGTATATTTCATGCGAAAAGAAATAAATATATAACATATACATACGGCAGCATGTTGATCAAGCGGACAATGGAAGACCCATTTGTACTAATGGAAATGTTTCCGCTGTGAATCAACTCTTCAAATACTAACAACAAATTAGCTGAAACCCTGACCTTGACCCCCGGGTGGAACGTGACCCTGGAGGCGTTCGTCCACGGCCGCTCGGCGAAGTCTGTCATGACGCGCGCCACCTGTTGGCGGGTGAAGCAGACGACGGAAGTGACGTGTGTCACGTCGCCTGACCGGACAACCGGCACCGCCACCCGCCGGGCACTTTCGGAAACCGTGTAGGCGTCGCGCGAGAACTGCATCACCGGCACTGGACAGTGGCAATGGAGAATTTGTTTGTTTGTTTGGTATTTTACATCCTAGCAACATCTAAGGTCATATCAGGACGGATACCGACTTGTGACAGTGCACACTGATGGCGACTTTATAGTGCTGCCCCACTGGGAGACCAGGCTGTCAACATCATGACTCGATATCCCACACAGTCACATTATCCTGATACTGTGCAAACCAGTCCTTGTCCTATCCTATTAAAGTTGCATAGTCCGATGGTTTTGAATTTTGGTATTTTTTCGGATCGATCACTCGATATTCGATCAATCACTAATATCTACTTTACATTAGCTCAAAGTTATTTTAATTTTAAATGGTAAACTTTAATTTTAAATGGGAAAATTAGTTTTGGCAAGCTTGCCAAAATTCTGACACCATAGACTTCTGCAGTAACATGTTCTGTTAAATTGACTCAGTATTGCCTTCTACGCAGAAACAAATGCTTAATAAGTGCATCAGTATCTAAGTTAGATATGTGAAATCAAATCTAGATAATTGGTTTGGTTTTGAAAATTTGATATTTCATCGGACCATGCAGCTTTAATGCCGAGCCCCAGGCTAGGTAGTGGCAAGAACCAATTTTATAAGTCATTGGTTTAACTCGGCTGGGATTCAAACTCCGGACCTTCTGCACGGGAAGCCTGTGCTCCACCGATTGGGCCACCGACGGAGAAATATGATTGCAGCTTTTTAAAGTTGCGTAGTACGATGGCTTTGAGTTTTTATCATTTACTGAGATAAATAAGTTGAATTGATTGTAATAATCAATTCAACTTATTCAGTTTGAAGTAACTTTTATTTTAAAGTTGCATAGTCTGATGGTTTTGGGTTTCTGTCATTTTTCTGAGATAAATATGTTGAATTGATTGTTACAATCGACCTTCCTTTAGTTTGAAGTAACTTTTATTTTAAATGGCTAACTTAACTTTTTGAGATATAACCATAACTGATTCGGGCGGCTATAATTTAAGCCTGAGCTCATTGGGAACCAATGGTATTGAGAAAAAAACCATGACAGGTGAATTTAAAAGTCGGAACGGACAACACAGAAGTTCTCAGAAAAATTAAAAATAAGAAACGCTTGTTTGCCACTATACAGACAAAGAAACTTATTTATTTTGGCCACATCATTCGTCAGAGTTCAATATACCGTACATTGTGGGAAGGGAAGGTGAATGGCAGCAGGTGGAGAGGGAGACCAAGAGCATCATGGTTTACAAATATTTCACAGTGGACAGGCTTGAATTATTCACAGTCTATCAGAACAGCACACCATCGGGACAAGTGGAGAACCATTGCATCCAACCCTCGACTGGAGGACGGAACTATTGATTGATTGAACGGACAACGCCGAAATAGAAAAAATCAATATATATATGAGTATCTTCGTTAGTTATATTCATATAATGACTTAAAGCACATATGAGGAGCGCTCAGGTGCAAACACTGACAAATCCATTTTAGTTGTTGTCTGTAGGCCCTAAAATAGAATTTGTTATGCTTTCCAGTTAAAGTCTATTAATTTCATATTCAGTAAGGATTACATTTGGGATATGGCAGCTTCGGTGTAAGAAAATAGATTTGATTATCGGAATAATGGCAGCTTCAGCTCAAACATGGCAGTCATAGTTTCATTTCAGCCCAGATAGTGTTCGTCAGTTTTTTGCACGTGAACCCTTCAATACTGCGTGGTGGCGTACTGGAGCCAACAGTCGTCTGAATCAAAGGTGTTGACAGCAAAAAAAAGGGGCCATCCAAAACTTTCAAAATTTCCAGTCATCCAAAGCATACTATGCCCACTCCTCTCCCCGAGATCCCCCCCCCCCAACACTCACCCAACACATCAACATTTCATCATGTAACATGACAGTGATTTAACTTTATCGCCACTTCATTAAAGCTGCATAGTCCAATGAAATATCAAATTTTCAAAACCAAACCAATTATCTAGATTTGATTTTACATATCTAACTTAGATAGCGATGCACTTATTAAGCATTTGTTTCTGCGTAGAAGGCAATACTGAGTCATTTTAACAGAACCTGTTACTGCAGAAGTCTATGGTGTCAGAGTTTTGGCAAGCTTGCCAAAACTAATTTTCCATGTTTGCACTCTAAATATCTCAAAAGTTTACCATTTAAAATAAAAGTAACTTTAAACTAATGTAAAGTAGATACTAGTGATCGATCTAATATATTTATCTCAGAAAAAATACAGAAATTCAAAACCATCGGACTATGCAACTTTAAGCAGGGATGAAAGTGGTCTCTGGCAAAACAAACGCGGAAATCAAGCTGAGATTATTATACCGACAGCGAATTTCCGCGAAAACGCGGATTTCGACCATACACTTAGCATTGTCTCAAGGAAAAAGGCACTGATTCAAGGAAAAAGGCCGGAATATCTAAGGTCATATAAGAACGGAATTAGAACTATCCAACTGTTATCATGATATACATTCTAATTCCTTGGAATTTTGTTTAACGTTAATCGGTAAATACAAAAGAAATCGCGGAAATCCGCGAAACCGCGGAGATCTTTCATCCCTAAATATAAACCATAAACGTCATAAATAACTGACAACGAACCCCCTACCACCCCCACCACCCCCCTTTCCTACATTGCATGAAGCGAGGAAATAATGAAAACGTTGGATGGCGCCCGAGGTTGTTGCTATGGTTACCGTCTTCCTCGGTGTCGTTGATGACGATGAGAGCTACGTGTGGCTCCCCCAAGAGGGCGCCTTCAGGGGCCGACAGAAACACATGAAAGGTCTCCACTCCCTCCAGGACAGGGTCAGCCAGGTCATCCAGCACGGACACTGCGCACACCTACCGGAGCATAGGACGCAGTGTTAATTCACAATAACCAGGTAGGGACCACCACTGGTTTTTCAAGTCGTCTAACTTTCTCAAGGCGTATTGAAAAAGCAAAGCAGTTTCGATATATAAACCTACCCGGATAGACCACAAAAGTTGAGAACAGCAATAAAAACATAGTCACAAACCACTCCCCACTCACTCTCCCTTCTCCTCCCAAATCCCCATGGAAAAAGAGTAAAATAAATAACAACTATTAAAGTATAACCACAACCCTATAGCACACGACCAAACTAATAAAACATACTAAGCACAAAGCTATAGTCGACCAAGACAATTTAAATGAATCATGCAACCATTATCCTCATAATCCCAAATCCACTACTACCTGTAACAGCAAGGCATACGCATTGTATTAATGTCTCCTCACAGGTATGCTCAGCAAATCAATGATATAGTCTAAAGGTAAATGGCTATTCTCCAGTGCAGATGTACAAAATAAGAACCCCATAATATTTGCAATGCCTAATTTCAACCTGCTGTTGTCTATATTGTCCACACCATCTCATCATCTCATCCATAAATAGTTCATATGCACCATAATTTTTAAGGCTGGAAGACCAGTGCCATGTTGCTGAAAAAAGATATTATTCATCTAGAATAAAAATGTTGAACAAGAAAACATATTAAAAAAATTGCAATAACTCGGCACATCATTCAAGTGCAAGAAAACAAATGGAAGTTTATTCCAAGAGTAATAAGTCAGTAACCTGGCAGGCAGGTTGTAGTAGCGTTAATCTTTGCATTGTCTTGTGAGTTTATTCATGTCTAACCTGCTTAGGCAGCACCGGCCTACGTGGCAAGGAATAGGCGTGTCATTGTGTAGATCGAGAATACAATCAACATATTACAAGCTATCAAACCGAACGCGGTGGCCGAGTCGGTAAAGCGCAGGCCTCCCATGTGGAAGGTCGGGAGAATTCAATTCCCTGTCGAGTCAAACCAATGACTTACAAAATTGATACTTGTCACTTTCTAGTCAGGCGCCCAGCATTATTAGCATAGGGTAAGGACCGGTGGTTGAGTCGGTGTGGGATATCAGGTCATGGTGCTGAGTGGGATATCAGGTCATGGTGCTGGTGACCTGGTCCCCCAATGGGGAAGCACTATAAAGTCAACATATCCTTTCCCTATCCTAGTAATGCTGAATGCCAGGCTATGTAGCGACAAGTACCAATTCATTGGTTTGACTCGACCAAGAATCAAATTCCAGACCTTCCGCAAGGGAAGCCTGAACATCTGGTGCTACTGATATTCCTGTCACTAATATCCTATTGAAGTATCATCGGAATCATTTATAACCAATCAGAAACCACCATTCATAGGCTGCATGCATTAAGGTGTTTGGGTGGAGGGTTGCTAGACACCGGAGACATCAATACATTGTATATACACTTATAAGCCCAAACAACAAATTGGTGATCGTCCCCGTCCTTACCTGAAAAATCACCTGCCCCTGATATTTTGTACCGTTAATTTTGTTTTTTAACTATTACAAATGCATCGGGCTAGCAACAATTCAACTTTTGTTTCAATTTTTTGGTTTGACTCAGCCAGGGTTCGAACCCAGGAGTTCGAATCCCATAACCTACCAGAATGGGAGGAGGACGCTCAACACATTCGGCCATCGTGTCTGGTTACATATTACATCTACGTCATATGCCAGAAAAATAACAAATAAAAACTGCCCGCCCGACCCTGATTTGTGTGATCAAAAGGACGATCACCAATTTTAAATTGTTTATTTGGCCTAAGGATACAGCGGCTCTGATTTCATGTCATCCAGACTCGTCTAACGATGTCATTGTTCCAGTTTCACCACACTACCAGGGGCGTAGCTAGACCTTTAACGATGTGTGCTCCTAATTTTTGCAGGGGGTTTAGGGGGCCGCTTAAGCTTAAGCTGGCAGATTTTACACATTTTAGACTTGAGTTTTCGACACTCCGGACTACTACATGCCTCCTCTCTCTCTCTCTCTTTATTATTTTGTAATTTTATTTTTTTTGGACAAAACGATGTGGACGTTTTGGCGTACGCGTGTACGCCTAGCTACGCCCCTGACTACAATCTAAATACACGGGTCTACTGAGTGACATTAATCCAGTAAATACCTAAGTAATCAGATAATACAAGTAGACACTTCTGTTTCTGATGCTTACAGTACTGTGCTAGGCAAGTGGGAACCCAATTAGGCACAACATGTTTTTTGTACTTTTTTTGTTATTGCTATATCGCCACACTATTCTAAGTGAACACTTTGAGCAGTGATACATTTCTTTCCTACATCTTGCATTATTAAAGCTGCATAGTCCGATGAAATATCAAATTTAAAAAACCAAACCAATTATCTAGATTTGATTTGACATATCTAACTTAGATACTGATGCACTTATTAAGCATTTGTTTCTGCGTAGAAGGCAATACCGAGTCAATTTAACAGAACCTGTTGCTGCATAAGTCTATGGTGTCAGTTTTGGTAAGCTTGCCAAAACTAATTTTCCATGTTTGCACTCAAAATATCTCAAAAGTTTACCATTTAAAATAAAAGTGACTTTGAACTAATGTAAAGTAGATACCAGTGATCGATCTAATATATTTGTCTCAGTAAAAATAGAGAAATTCAAAACCATCAGACTATGCAACTTTGGTCGTAATGCGTAGCATTACGTTTGATGCGAGGAGAGGAAGAGACCCTACCCCTCCCCCGCGCTCTCGCGCCCCTGTCACCTCGCACGACGCCGCTGCGCGCCGCCACCTCCCCCCGGCCCCTGTCGCGCAGCATTCGCGCCTCACCCGACGCCCGCTGCTCGCCACCTCTCGCCCTCCCCCGGGCCGGCAGCATTCACACCTCACCTGCTGTCGCCCGCCCCCCTTCCCTTATAAGGTCGCCCCCGGCCTCCCTCAGGCACTCACCCTCCTGCCGCCTTCCAGATCTCTTCCCATTTCTCTGCAAACGTGCGGCGCATACTAACTATGCACTGCGAGGCCGGCTGCATAACCAAGCAAGCGCGTGAGCGCCAGACCCCCCCCACCTCGGCGGATTTTTGATCCGCCGGCCTCCCCCCGGCCAGCCCGGGGGGCCCTTCCCGGCGCCTCACCCTCACCACTGCCGACAGCCCCGCGACTTCCACCGACAACCTCCCAGCGACCACCGATCGCAGCGCCGCCCAGTCCCAGCCGGGGATCATCACCTCGGGCCTCACGCCTCGGACCACATCCCAGCCCAGCCTCACGAGGAACCCTCTGCCGCCGACCCTCACGACACCGCCTTCAACAACCCGCCCGCCCAGACCCCGACCACCACCCCACCCAGCCCTGTGGACTTCGCTGCCCCCTGCTCGACCCTCGTCGGACCTCCTCACCGGATCCCGCCAAGGAGCGGGCCTCCTCCTTTTTGGCCGCCCGCTCCCTGTCGACGCAGGCGACGGACACTCGCCGCCCCCAGAGGGAACCTGACCCCTGACGCTGTCCGCCTCTCTTCCGGCCCACCCCACATCCTCCGCCTCCCCCCCTCGAGCGCGCCGCGAGCCCTCTCCACCTTTTTTGGTGGAGGGCTCCTCGGCACCCCCTCACAGAACACCTACAGACTTTTTTACTCTGCCTGAACTTTCGTACTTTATTTATCATGTACATTCCTCACTGCTCCTCCTAAGCCCCCGCTTTCCTTTCTTCCTTTTCGCGCATCAAAGTATTCCATAAAAGGACCATGGAAATGAGTTGTTTGGTTGTGGAAGTTTTACATCCTGACAACATCTAAGGTCATATCAGGAAGCGTACCAACTTGTGACAGTGTGCACTGCTAGTGAATTTTTAGTGCTGCCCCATTGGGAGACCAGGCTGCCTGCACCATGACCTGATATCCCACTTAGACACATTATCCTGATACTGAACCAACCAGTCATTGCCCTATCCTAATAATGACAAGCGCCTGGCTAGGAAGCGACAAGTATCAATTTTGAAGTCATTGGTTTGACTCGACCAGGCTTCGAATCCATGGGTACCAAAAGGTGAGACAGACGCTCAACTCATTCGGCTATTTCGTCTGGTATTGTACTCGATACGATGTCGTATATGTCATGCTATCTATTTGTTATGACTCAAAATGATGTAAACATTATTCATGCCACTAATTATGCTAGCTCTATACCATTGTCACATGTTTGCTCACAGGTTCCGCAGACGCCAATACACAGTCTGATCTATCTATACTCAACTCCAACTTCCTGTCAGGTTGCTGATTTGGTGGAGTGATTTTTGTTGTTGATAAATTTGGAATCTAAGACTATTCAAATCATAGTGAACTAGCTTTAACCTGTGTTGTGTACGGGTTAAAGCTAGGCTCTGCATCAATCCCTGGACCAATATTGTGTTGAACTGTCATTATATATATATATATATATATATATATATATATATATATTCACAGTCTCTGACTATATTCAGAAACTGTGTGATATATCTACGTTCTCTGCTATATTCTGGACTCATGCGCAGTCCTTTTTCAATATAGCGACGCAATCTGGTGGAATCCATCTGTATGATTATGCGGTAAACCATATCGGTGGCATTATCTAATGGCAAATTTAACAACATTCACAGTTTATGTGACTTAAAATGGATATCACTCCGGTTGAAGAGACCAAAGTTAGTAAAAAACCATCAAAATTATTAAGAAATGTGTACAGTAGGCACAAAAAAACATGCTATACATGGCGAAGCATCAGTGGAGTAGAGATAATCCACTTTGGTAGCGCAGATTAATGTTGCATAGTCCGACGGTTTTGAGTTTCTATAATTTTCTGAGCTAGATATATTAGGTTGATCATTATCTACCTTACTTTCATTTGAAATAACTTTTATTTTAAATGGCTAACTTTTGAGATATTTGAAGTACAAACATGCCAAATTAATTTTGGCAAGCATGCAGTAACATATTCTATTAAATTGCATGATTATTCCCTTCTATGTGATGACAAATGTTTAATAAGTGCACCAGTATCTAAGTTAGATCTAGGTGATTATTTTGGTTTTGAAAAATTTATATTTTCATTGGACTATGCAGCTTTAACAGAGCAGTAGTGATTAGAACGACCCTAAAACTTATGGGGCTGTCACACTACGACGTGTGTCCCGGCGACCCGTCAGCGTTGAAAGTACTATGTTGCGCGTCGAGAAACGTCAAACTTTTCGGCGGTTTGGGGGAAAAGATCGGCGTCAGCGCGGCGCGTTATGCGCGCGCGGCCAACGTGTGTCGACGCGCTGGGGAAAAAAAAAAAATAGTTTGGCGCGACGTCTTCATTTAACCTTAAATGTTGCTAGGGCGTAAAACAAAAACGGCCCAGTTTGCCGCAACGTGTGAGCAACGACCCTCCCGCGCGCGCGCCGTCTTCCTAGCGTTCCCATAACGTTATTCCGGCGCGACGCGCACCTAATGTCCTCCTAGCGTTCTTACCCATTTACTCCCGCGCGTTGCCGGTCGCTGGTGGGTTTTGACATGTTCAAAACACTCAGCGACCAATAATGCGCGCCGACTTTCGCCGCCGACCGTCAACGTCAAACATAGTGTACCGACGTGTACCGACGCGCCCATAACGCGCCACCAGCGCTTCTCGATATTTCACCAAATATCGCCCAAAAACACCACACGTTGACGGGTCGCCGGCGAGAAGCGTCGTAGTGTGACAGCCCCATGACCGTTTGGTATTATATATGGGTGAGGATCACGAAAAGAGGCCAATTGGTGGAAGTTGTCGGCGTCGAGCATGGATGTCGGCGTCGATCGGCATAATTATAATTTAGCATTGACAGAGGTGTTGGAAAGTCTTTAAATTTATCCTGAATGTAAAGGTCGTGAAAATACAACCTTATTTGTTTCTAGGATAATTTAATATAAAACAAAGAAATGCACGAGACTTTAAGAATTGCGACGCCAACATCTGTTAAAGTTGTCGGCGTCGATCATTGGATGTCGGCATCGATCGGTATAATTATAGTTTAGCATTGACAGAGATGTTGGAAAGTCCTTAAATTTATACTGAATGTAAAGGTCGAACAACCTTATTTGTTTCTAGGATAATTTAATATGAAACAAAGAAATGCACTACACTTTTAAGAATTGTGACGCCGACATCTTCACTTGACCACCGATTGGCCCGTTTTCGTGAGGCTGACTCATATATATATATATATATATATATAATTACTTACGGCGGTGCGCTGTCCCGGCTGGAAGGCGACCCTGCGCCGGGAGGGGGTGAAGTCCTCGCCAGGCGTTGCGGAGGGCGGGTCGGCGGGCCGTGTGCCGCACCACACGGCGGCCGGGGCGCCCAGGTCCGGCCCCGCCCGCCTCACGACGACGACGCCCGCCGCGCCCCGAGACTCGCCCACGTGGTACACGCCAGCCGTGAAGGAGACCGTCGACTCTAATGGGGTGAACCGGAAGTGCACATTGGGGACGGTTGGTTGTTGGAGTTTTACGTCCTGGCAACATCTAAGGTCATATCAGGACGGATACCGACTTGTGACAGTGCGCCCTCATGGTGACCAGGTCAGGGAAACCAGGCCGCCATCCACCATGACTCGATATCCCACTCAGTCAGCGACAAAATCAATCGGATAGGTTCATGTATGATGAGGTTTCAGAATGACACATTGGGAACAAGCGACACAATCAATCATATAGGTCCATGCTTGATAGGAAGGCACAGAGTGACACATTGGGAACAAGCGACACAATCATCCAGAATGATGCATGTTTGAAGAAAAGGCAGAGAGACAAACATTGGGAACAAGCGACACATTCAATCGGATAGGTTCATGTTTAATGGGGTTTCAGAATGACACATTGGGAACAAGCGACACAATCAATTGGATAGGTTCATGTTTAATGGGGTTTCAGAATGACACATTGGGAACAAGCGTCACAATCAATCGGATAGGTGCATGTTTAATGAGGTTTCAGAATGACACATTGGGAACAAGCGACACAATCAATTGGATAGGTGCATGTTTAATGGGGTTTCAGAATGACACATTGGGAAAAAGTGACACAATCAATCGAATAGGTGCATGTTTAATGGGGTTTCAGAATGACACGTTGGGAACAAGCGACACAATCAATCAGACATGTTCATGTTTGATGGGAAGACACAGCTTGACAGGTTGGGAACAAGCGACACAATCAACTAAATGGAGCAAGTGAGGACATGACACACGTTTTACATCCTAGCCACATTTGAGGTCGTATCGACTTGTGACAGCGCGCGCCCATGGTTTTTTATATAGTGATGTCCCATTGAGATACATACATTGTCACAGGCACCGTGACCCAAGCTCACAATATCCTGACACTGAGCCCCACCCTAATAATGCCCATCGTATGGCAAGATAGCGACAAGATTGTCAATGTATCAGGCCAGATGGATGGTTCAGCCAGGGATCGAACGCACAATCTTGCGAACAGGAAACTGACGCCCTACCCAATTGGCCATTAGGAATGGGAGTGGTCACCAGCAAAAATTGCGGAAATCAAGCTGAGATTATTAAACCTACAGGGAATTTCCGCGAAAACGCGGATTTTCCCCCATAAGATTAGCACTGTCATGGAATCGCGAAGTCAGGTTTCAACTATCTTTATCTTTGTTGTCACCTCATTATCACCCATTCCTAACACTTTCTAATTTGGGTTTTATGTTCTCGCAATATCTAACTTCTAAGGTCACATAAGAATGGGATTCGAACCCAACTACTTGTTGTCATATACATCCTGATCCCATGGCATTTTGTTTAAAGCTGCATAGTCCGATGAAAACATCAAATTTTCAAAACCAAAATAATGACCTAGATTTGATTCTACATATCTAATGTAGACACTGGTGCCCTTATTAAACATTTGTCATCACATAGAAGGGAATAATGATGCAATTTAATATAATCTGTTACTGCAGAAGCCTAAGGTGTCAGTGTTTTGGCGTACTTGCCAAATTAATTTGGCATGTTTCTACTTCAAATATCTCAAAAGTTAGCCATTTAAAATAAAAGTTACTTCAAACGAAAGTAAGGTAGATTATAACGATCAACCTAATATATCTAGCTCAGAAACTCAAAACCATCAGACTATGCAACTTTAACATTAATCAGTAAATATAAAAAATCCCCGGAAATCCAACAAATCACAGAGATCTTTCATCCCTGGGCTATCCTGTGTTGGTGTGGATGTATATAGCAGTTATGGCCCTGTCACATTACAACACTTCTCACCGGCGTGCCGCCAATGCACAAAATAAGTTTTACACATCGAGACACATCCAACTTTTCGGCCATTTGGAAAAAAGTTTGACGTCAGCGCAGCGTGTTAGTAGCGCACGGCCAAAGTGTGTTGACACGTGGTGAAAAAAAAAAAAAAGAGGTTGGGGCACCGTCCTGATATGACCTTAGATGTAGCTAGGACATAAAACAACAAAGCAACAATTTGGCGCAACGTGTGGGAACGACCGTCATGCGCGCACGACGTGTGCATAGCTTTTGCATAACGTTATTCCAGCGCATCCAACGGATCTCGACGTGTGCCTAACGTCCCCGTAACGGTTGCACCCACACGTTGGCGTGCGTCGGCACGCGTAAAAGGTTTTGTACAAGTACCGACGTGTACCGACGTGTACCGACATGTACCGATGTGCCTAATGCACGCGTAATGCACACATAATGCTTCCCGACGTTTCGCCCCAAAGTGACACACGTCGACGCGCGTTGGAGAGAAACATCGTAATGTGACAGGGCTATTAGGCTCACCGTCGTTAGGCCCTATGATGGTGACGGTGACAAGATGGCGGACTCCAACCCGTGACATCATGGACGGGTCCGAAAGGAGCAGCTCAAACTGCTCAGTCTGCTCCAACTCACTGTCATCCACAATCTGCCCGAGCAGAAATTCAAAAATATATATATATATATACAACCCCGTTAAACCAAGCTCGGTTAAACCAAACGATCGGTTAATCCAAACTTTTTTCAGGGCCCGGCAAAATACTACCATTTATCATATAAAAAAGTTGGTTAAACCAAAGTCGGTTAATCCAAAGTATCGGTTAATCCAAACAAAATTGTCTGCCCGGGGCCACTTCCGGTACAGTTAAACCAAACTTTCATGTGGTTTTAAGGTCATCTGAGACTTTTGTATATGATAAATGGTAGTATTTTGCCAGGTCGCCGAAAAAAGATGGATTAACCGATCGTTTGATTTAACCGAGGTTAGTTTAATGGGGTTAAACTGTATATACATAAAAAAAAACAATAATCATAGTGTCCACATACATTGTACATTCATAATGCACAGCCATTTTTGCCAAAGCCAAGTCAAAGTCAAAGCTTGGTTAAACCAATGATCGGTTAATCCAAACAAATTTCTAGCGTCCCTTCAAGTTTGGTTTAACGGGGTTATACTGTATATGGGTTATTCTCTAAAACTGTGAACCACATATCTGGTTTCCATATTAAGATCCACATGCACTCATTCAGCCCTTTTATTCCACATGTATGTAATATATCAGAAAGATGTAATATATGTAATATATCTTAAGTCTGTTTATATACATATATTATATATGTATGCATTGAAATTTGAATCAGGCTATTTTTCTGTCCTAGCCAGTGGTCCACAACTGGTTCATAAAAGGCTGTGGTATGTACTGTCCTGTATGTGGAAAAGTGCATATAAAAGGTCCCTAGCTGCTTATTGGAAAGAGTAGCCTATGTGGCGGCAGCGGGTTTCCTCCAAAGAAATATGTCAGAATGACCATATGTTTGATGTCCAATAGCCGATGATAAAAATCTATGCACTCTAGAGGCATCGTTAAATGAAACAACCTTTTTCTTTTTGAAATTTGAATCGAATCAATGTTTTCGGCCGCTCACCCTGACATCACAGCTGGCATGTGCAGAGCCTACAGCGAACATGACTCTGCTTTCCAAGTCCTCCGCCAGACGGCTCTGGTAGTCGGACCCGGAGAGCAGCTCCCGCGCCGGGCTACCCCTGGCGGTGAGGGCGCGCGTTGAGCACGTGACCGTTGCCATGGCGCCCAGGTCGCCGGTGCGCACCAAGGGAACGCTGAGGATGCCTGTGTCTTCCACCACCTCCAGGTGGCGCACTTGGAACTCGATCACAGCCTCTGTAAGGACGTAAGGTTTTGTTTGTTGTTTTATGTCCTAGCAACATCTAAGTTCATATGAGAACGGGTACCGACTTGTGACAGTGCACACTCATGGCGACTTTATATATAGTGCTGCCCCATTGGGAGACCAGGATGCCGGCACCATGACCCGATTTCACACACAGTCACATTATCCTGATACTGTGCTAACCAGTCCTTGTCCTATCATATTAATGCCATACGCCAGTCTAGGTAGTGACAAGTATCAATTTTATACGTCATTGGTTTGACTCAACCCGTGGGTTCAAATGATCTACCAAAACGGGAGACGGATGCTCAACTCATTCGGTCATCCCGTCTGGTCGGAAAAGAAGTTAGAGGGGCCGGATGTTACTGTTTATCTCCCTCCATAAGAACATCATATAACGGAAATTCTGGAATTTCATTTTTCTCTAACATCTTGGTTTATTCCTGTTTTTCTGTTTCTTCGCAGTACTCGACTCAGTAACAGTTGTTCGAAAACCGAGAATGCATTTTTCTTTTTTTTTTAAAGATTTATACTGCCTATCATGGATAAGCCTGTATAGGCTTGTTTTCACCATTAGACAGTTTGTCGATAGAAAGCCCGAACCTACACTTTTACCGACCCAAGGGATTTTTAACCTCCCACACCACATAGACATGGTATGAGAGCAACTGGCCTTTGATGACGCTGTAAGTTATACACAGCGGTGGAAATCCAAATTGGCAGAGATGGGGAATCGAACCATCGACCTTCAGATTAGGAGTCCGACCTAGAAAAAAGTCAGACACTCTAACCGATGCACAGTTTTTTAGAGAACCGATGATTTTTTTAGAGAACCGATGCACATTTTTTTAGAAAAATATGTTTGTGAACCGATTTGTTCAAAAACCGGACAGTTAAAAAACCGACGTTTCACTGTATATATGTATAATATATACACGCGTACCGTCCTCTGGATCGTGTATGGTGATGGTGGCGCGGTTGCTCGGCCCGAGTAGGGAGAACTCGGGCAGGCTGAGCTGCACATAGAAGGTCTCTGGTCCCTCAAGTACACTGTCGTCCAGCAGGCCCACCCGGCATGACTTGGTGTCGTCATAACCCTCGAACTGAATCTGGCGAATGAGGCGAGAAGTGAAATGAGGTCACTCACAAGGTTGTTGTTGTTGTTTTACATCCTAGCAACATCTAAAGTCATATCAGGATGGGTACCGACTTGTGACACAGTGCGCACTCATGGCGACTTTATGGTGCTGCTCCACTGGGGGACCAGGTCAGGGGCACCCTGACCAGGTATCGTGCACAGTCACATTATCCTGGCACTGTGATAACCAGTTCTTGTCCTATCCTATTAATGCTGAGCACCAGGTCATTGGTTTGACTCGGCTTGGATTCGTTTGAACTCCCAACCTTCCGAACCGGGAAGCCTGTGCTCTACCGATTCGGCCAGCATATCCGGTAGTCACTCACTAGCGGTAACCAAAGTCACTTGTCGCTCAGAAAATGAATATATATATATATATATATTCGCATAACTGATTATATATCACATAAAAGAATGTCCTGACCTAGAAAACTGATATCAGACATCCATCATTTGTGTTTTGATGTGGATAGTGATATTTCAAAAATACATTGGGGAAAAGAACATTTCTAGGTATTGTAGTGGTCTGCACTGACCTATCAGGCAAGGAGCCGCATAGACAGGTAGGCGTGGGTAGTGTGTTGATATCAGGGAGCCTGGCTGGTGTAATGGTTAGCACACTGGCCCGGAATGCAAAGAGATGTGGGTTCGAGTCCCACTCTAGGCGCAATATTTCCCATTTTCAACACCCCCATGACACTGGTTGCCGTGACCATGATCCTATACAAGCTACGCGCTGTATAGTTGTTGAACCTACCCTGTGTATGTAAGTGCGTTGCATTGCCTGTATGTATGTAATTGTAAGCATTAAAAGACTTACAATTCCAGGGGGACGAGTGTAGTGGTCTGCACTGACCTCTCAGGCAAGGAGCCGCATAGACAGGTAGGCGTGGGTAGTGTGTTGATATCAGGGAGCCTAGGTGGTGTAATGGTTAGCACACTGGCCCGGAATGCAAAGAGATGTGGGTTCGAGTCCCGCTCTAGGCGCAATATTTCCCATTTTCAACACCCCCATGACAGTATCTTACAAAGAAGAACATGAGGAGTTCAGTCACAAAACCCTGTAAACACCGATCCAAAAATTGAGATAAACATTGAAGTCAAACCTTCAAAAGGTTCATTTTTTATATTGTTATGTTTTTGTTCATCGCTCCAAAACCATTTCATCACAAGAACAGTGCAATAGTGAAAATTAAAGTTACCTTCAGGTAAAAATCTTTTATTTTAATTAAAATTTTGGGATTGGCATTTAAAAGGTTTTACGCGTGAACTCTTCATATTGTTAGCGCGTTGGCTTACTTGATAACTGGTGGCTTCGAAATCATTGCGCTCAGGTCTGATGCCGGTTGGGTCTGTGGTGGCCGTGTCCGGAATCGTCTGGCAGGTGACCACGGAGTACTGTGAGAAATAACCGAACCGGAAACATCAAGCCGCTATCTCCTCTAGAAGGCGCATCGAGTTGACACTTGTCGCCACCTTGCCTGGAACTTGCATTTGGTTCAGTTCAAAGACAATCTGAGTGAGTGGGCAATCGGGTCACTATGCTGGTGATGCTGCACTAATGCCATTAATGGGCTTTTAATTGATTGAGTGTTGGAGTTTTACGTCCTGGCAACATCTAAGGTCATATAAGGATGCATACCGCCTTGTGACAGTGCTCACTCATGGCGAGTTTATAGTGCTGCCCTACTGGGAGACCAAACAGCCAGCACCATGACGTCATATCCCACTCAATCACATTATCGTGACACTGAGCCAACCAGTCCTTGCCCTATCCTAATACTGCCGAGCGCCTGTCTAGGAAGCGACAATTATCAATTTTCAAGTCATTGGTTTGACTCGACCAGGGTTCGAATCCACGATCCCACGGTCTACCAACACGGCAAACGAACGCTCTAACTCATTCGGCCATCCCGTCTGGTCAAGGTAATATCAGAATGCATACCAACTTGTGACAGTGCTCACTCATGGCGACTTTATAATGGAGACCAAGCTGCCAGCATCATGACCTGATATCCCACTCAGTCACATTATCCTGACACTGAGCCAACTAGTCCTTGCCATATCCAAATAACGCTGAGCGCCTGGCGAGGAAGCGACAAGTATAAATGTTTAAGTCATAGGTTTGACCCAACCAGGGTTCGAAACCATGGGTTCGAATCCCAAGATCTACCAAAACTGGAGACGGATGCTCAACTCATTCGGTCATCCCGTCTTGGGGTACTCATGGGGAGTGGGGGAGGGGTGGGGGGTCTCTGTGAAAATTCATTCTCCAGGGGCCAAATGTATGAACAATTTGTTATCGGCTCCAGTGTTAAGGGCGCCGGCGGGTTAGCTAATGCCCCTGTCACACTACGACGCTTCTCGCCGGCGACCCGTCAACGTGTGGTCTTTTTGGGCGATATTTGGTGAAATATCGAGAAGCGCTGGTGGCACGTTATGGGCGCGTCGGTACACGTCGGTACACTTCTTTGTCGCCGGCGAGTCGCCGGCGGAAGTCGGCGCGCGTTGCCGGTCGCCCAAGGTTTTGAACATGTCCAAAACTCTCCAACGACCGCCAGCGCGCGCAAATATATGGGTAAGGACGTTAGGCGCGCGTCGCGCTGCGTTGGACGCGCCGGCATAACGTTATGGGAACGGTACGAAGACGGCGCGCGCGCGGGAGGGTCGTTGCTCACGCGTTGCGCAAACTGGGCCGTTTTTGTTTTATGCCCTAGCAACATTTAAGGTTAAATGAAGACGTCGCGCCAAACTTTTTTTTTTTTTTTCCCAGCGCGTCGACACACGTTGGCGGCGCGCACACAACGCGCCGCGCTGACGCCGATCTTTTCCCCCAAACCGCCGAAAAGTTTGACGTTTCTCGACGCACAAGATTTTATTTCTAACGCTGACGGATCGCCGGGAGAAGCGTCGTAGTGTGACAGGGGCATTACGTCGGCATTGGAATATGTGTCACGGGAAATGTATGTTGCCAAAGGGCGGTGGAGTTAGCTAACCGCTGCGTTCTTTATAGATTTGGGAAATCTCTCTGAGCCTGTTGCCGGCGGGCACCGCTATTTCACAATATGTCCGCCGATTCGGTGACTGTGGCAGCGTTAATATCGCTTCGAGTTTTGGTATAATTTGACCAAATTTCACTTTTTGAGGATGTTATTCTGTTAAATATGATAGCATTGAATAGATTTGGGCCTAATCGGTACATAACACCACCAGTCACCAGCAACCCTTGTTATTGCTGAGCCTGTTCCCGGCGAGCACTGCTATTTGACAATGTTGACACCGATGTGGCGGCGACGGCGTTAATATCGCTTCAATTATTAGTTTTATTTCACCAAAATTTGGCGGCGGCATTAATATAGCTTCGATTTTGTGGTTAATTTGACCAAATTTCACTTCTTGAGTATCATATTCTGTTAAATATGATAGGATTGAATAGATTTGGGTCTAATATATAGCCGGCGATACGGCGGTGGCGATTTGCTTTGTTTGCATTCGTCGATTCGACAATATTAATATCGCCGCCAATGTAGCGGCGGCGTTAATATTGGTTCGATTTTGGGGTTAATTTGATACAAAATCACTTTTTGAGTATGTAATTCTGTAAAATATGATAGCATTGAATAGATTTGGGCCTAATCGGTACTTAACACCGACGGTAAACTTGATATCGCTTGGTGTTAGCGTAGTCGACATTAAACTCACGGAATTTCCCTAAACCGGTTACATATATACCGACTTTTCACCGCTAACCCGGTGTCATGGTATACAACCCCTGCCTGATCGCAGCCCCTGTCGTGGCTTCTGCGCATGCGCAGAGGTTGTAAACAAGCTCAGCTCGGCTGCAGAACGACTACACACTGCCAGTGTCTATTAAAGATTAATAGAAATGCACAACCCTAACCATATAAATTTAATATAATCTGTTCGTTGGATATGTTTTCTATATATGTTCCAGGGGGTTTGTTTCTAGGTGGTGTATAGTTTCATAGATATTTCACTTTTTCTGTATGAAGATTGCACTGACACTCAGAATATCCCAACTTTCACTATTTAGTCTATTATCTCTGTTTTTAATACTTTCAGCATAAATTGCTCTTAGGTTACATTAAATACTTCAGATCTTCCTCTTCAATCGCGCATTAAGATATTTTTAATCGATCCACTGAAAGTTTTTAAATTTATTTTACAAAAATAAATGCTTAGTCAACTGTCTTCACGATAGGGGCTGCGATCAGGCAGGGGTTGTATACCATGACACCGGAGATCCCCGCTAACCACAGGTTTGGAGCGCTAACCCTGCTTCATACATTTGGCCCTGCAGGTGGCAGCCCCTTAAACTAGGTAAACAAACAAATGTTTCACTTCATTAGTGTGCAGAGAGGCGGTCAGACGGTGTGATGGCCCCAGGCATCCATATCGGGGCATATTTAAAATGTCTTCCTTGCTCACATTTCTCAGTACTAGACCCGATGCTTCAGTTTTAGCGGCATAAAATCAAGGAGTTGGCCTCGGGCATCACAAAACCTCTGCACGCCACTGGATATAACTAGGAGAAAACCCTTCCTGTGACACACACTGTATTACGATAAGCATTTCCCTTATTCATAGCTATGACTAACACAGCGACAATGCAAGACCGATACATACCTTGCTCAGAAGCAGCAGAGCAATCAAAGAATTTTGATTGCTGATGCTTTAACGTCACATCGGCAGCAAGGGACATATTCATGATGAAAACTTAGTAGTATTTATTGTCAGTTTTGTTAAAGTTGCATAGTCCGATGCTTTTGAGTTTCTGCTATTTTCTGAGATAAATATATTATGCTAACCGTTATGATCCACTTTACTTTAGTTTGAAGTAACTTTAATTTTAAATGGCTAAGATTGGAGATATTTGACGTCAAAACATGCCAAAATAATTTTGGCAAGCACGCCAAAACTCTGACACCATAGAATTCAGTAGTAACGGTTTCTATTAATTGACTTATTATGCCCTTCTATGAAGCAACAAATGCTTAATAAGTGCACCAGTGTCTAAGTTGAATATGTAGAATCAAATCTAGATAAGTGTTTTGGTTTTGAAAGCTTGATGTTTTCATCGGACTAGGAAGCTTTAATCACATTTATAAAATGTCTATGCTGAAATTTACACGAAAATTTGAAATTTGCAGATGTGTATGAAATTATAGGAGCTGATACAGACTTGTCATTCGAATGCCATTTTGATTTGATATATTTTATGATATAAGCGGCCTCAAATTAGAGTGACCAATCGGACATTGTGCAACAATAAGCAGATAAGTTTCAGAGCCATTTCGCAGCTTCTTTCTTTTTTCTTTGTTCCAGTGTTTTTATTCCTCCGAATAACATGTCAGTGCTCATTCACTGGTCTTCCAACCCTAATGTTAATTGCCACTACACACTAAACAAAGCTACAACAACAGACTGGATGGCTGAATGAGTTAGAGCGTCCGTATCCTGTGTTGGTAGATCGTGGGTTCGAATCCTGGTTGAGTCAAACCAATGACTTAAAAATGTATACTTGTTGCTTCTTAGCCAGATGCTCGGCATTACTAGGATAGGGCAAGGAACAGTGGAATGAGGAAGACCAGTCCTCTGCGACTGATATTTCCCATGCTTAAACAACTAATGTACCCACAAAAAAAACAAAAAACAAAAAAAACATAAATAGACAATTACAAGAGAATAAGCAAAGCATGGATATGACCGACAGGTAATGGCCCTGTCACACTACGATGCTTCTCGCCGGCGACCCGTCAACGTGTGGTGTTTTTGGGCGATATTTGGTGAAATATCGAGAAGCGCTGGTGGCGCGTTATGGGCGCGTCGGTACACGTCGGTACACTACTTTGTCACCGGCGGGTCGCCGGCGAAAGTCGGCGCGCGTTATTGGTCGCTGAGTGTTTTGAACATGTCAAAAACCACCAGCGACCGGCAACGCGCGCAAATATATGGGTAAGGACGTTAGGCGCGCGTCGCGCTGCGTTGGACGCGCCGGAATAACGTTATGGGGACGCTAGGAAGACGGCGCGCGCGCGGGAGGGTCGTTGCTCACGCGTTGCGCAAACTGGGCCGTTTTCGTTTTAGGCCCTAGCAACATTTAAGGTTAAATGAAGACGTCGCGCCAAACTTTTCTTTTTTTTTTCCCCAGCGCGTCGACACACGTTGGCCGCGCGCGCATAACGCGCCGCGCTGACGCGATCTTTTCCCCCAAACCGCCGAAAAGTTTGACGTTTCTCGACGCGCAAGATTTCATTTTCAACGCTGACGGGTCGCCGAGAGAAGTGTCGTAGTGTGACAGGGCCATTAAGAACAAAAAGCATATGTGGAGGTAGCTATGTTAGACTAATGTGATCAGCTTGTTCAATTCCTTGGAAATCGGCATGGACAGGCAACCAATACAACCAGGTAGGACTACCACAGGTTTCAAGCTGTCTCAGTTTCTCAGGATGACACAAAGCAAAATACAACATGTAGACCCCCCCTTCCTCCCCACACCCCACGTCCCCTGCCTGTTATGTATTGTGCTGCGGCGTGGTGGCAGGGACCGATAGACTGATCCGTGAGACCAGTGTAAGTGTAGCACGTGGCTGAATAAACCATTGAGTAAATAGGCATCAATGTGATCAGTCGTTCGTCACTTAATCACATTACATGGTGTCAGAGGCGGAACCTTAGATGGTCATGTCTCTACCAGGGTTGAAACCTCCTGGGCCGCTGAATTTGGAGGAAAACATTTCCGCTAATTGGAAGACATGGCTTCATGCTTTCAATATTTATGCTACTGCTGCGGGTGTACACAGCAGGAGCGAAAAGGTGCAATGTTCTGTGTTTCTGCACGTGGCCGGGCCCGAGGCGCAGAAAGTTCATCAGGCGATGAGGTTTACTGCAGCGAGGTGGACAAAGTGCGGCCGTTGAATGAGGCATTTCTGGCGTACTGTGAAGGGAAAACCAACATCACGGTAACCCGTTACAAATTCGTTTGTCAGTTAATCACATTACACTGCCCACACCCTCCCATCCCCCACCCCTGACTGCCGCACCTGTTTGGTGAACCCTCTGCGGCGGACGGCTACGTGCACGTGCCCGTCCGTCTCCGACACGTTGTACACGCCGGAGACCAGCTCTATGACCGACCACTGCACGTGGAACACGTTGTCGGGCACGTTGTGGCCGGCGGCGTCCCGCACCTCGAACGTCATCTGGTCGCGCAACGCCGTGACGTCACCGGTCAGGACGTAGCGGATGCGGCCCTTGTCGACGTCATCTGAACGCGCAGAATAAGAACTTAAGCATCTCAGGAGGATTTGTTGATTGTTTCGTTGTTGGAGTTTTACGTCCTGGCAACAGAATGACATGAACAGTTGTTGGGACGCTTGCAATGCTGAGGAAGGGAATGTATGTTCTAAGCAGAAAGCCAAATAAAAGCCAAATAAAAGCTCATGAGAGAAGCACGCTGGAAATCACTGCCAAGGTGTGCAATGCCCAAACGGTAAAGGAACGACAAATTCCTGACCTAAAAAGATACCAAAAATATCTGTGCAAAATAAGGCTAGGAAACCCCCACTAAGCTGCACGTATGTGATATGTCACGGCCCACCAACAGGATGCCCAATGGAAGGTAACCATGCCAAAAGTAGTCAGATAACACACCACACAGCTACGTACAAGCCTATGATATGTAAGTAGGAGTAGGCTAGCCTAGTAATAAGAGTAGAACAAAAATGAAATACATATATGCCTAAGACATTAAAAAAAAACTAACATAGGCTACTAACCAGACCAACCATCTATCTGCTACTGAAATGCAGACAATCAAATACCTTATCAACAGCTACTGTGTGATAAGATAACACCAACACTACAACTGGCCAGCATTGAAAACAAGCCTGAATACCCGGGTTTATATTCAATTTGCCTCACTATTCCCATCTGTGTGGCAACAAATGTTTAATAAGTCCACCAGTATGAAGAATCCAAGTTAGATAATTATTTTGGTTTTGAAACTGTTATGTTGTCATCGGACTATGCAGCTTTAAAATTGTCCTTGGTAGTTAAATAGTGTAAATGACCGAAGTCAAGCGTGGTCGGAAGACTGTCTCAGCGCTGAAGAAAGATTTATTTTGATATGAATAAAAGATTGTTTATCCTCATAAAATAATTGCGATACCACAAAAAGTTCTACCTTCGTTACTGTTCCTTACTCCACTAAGGTCAAATAAAAAAAAGATTTAATTGGTGATCTTCCCCCCACCCCTGAAGTACTTTTTTTAATTAAAAAAAAAAACTGTTAAAAATTGACATCCTCTTCTGGCTGATGTAGGCGAGGTTAGGCATCCTAAAACTATTTGTTTGCACGCATATATATAGAGGTCAACGGAGCCCTAAAGTAATATAATTGTGGGTGTCCTCTCTGGAAATTCGACTTCCGTAAGCACGCAATCTGTGCAACATAGTTACCTATTACGTCTACGTCATACGCTAGAAAAATACAACAACAAAATAAAAACCGCCTGCCCTACCTTGATATGTGTGATCAAAAGGATGATCACGAATTTTTATGTTTGCCTTATCTGTAACTTACCCTGTGTGAAGCTGGTCACACGGGAACCAGGGTGAGCTGTGTTCTCGATGGACCCTTGAGAGGTGAAGGCGGTGATGTGGTAAGAAAGCTGTGAGGCTGGAGTGTCCTCATCCTCCGACAATAGCTCATTGGGAGTGATGACATTCGTGGCCTGGACATTCGAGATGAAGCGAAGTAAAGCTTGCTTTATTTAACAAAACTTCTAGAGTGCATTGATTGTTGTATCATCAGCTATCGGACGTCAAACATATGATCATTCTGACATATTTCTTTGGAGGAAACCCACTGCCGCCACATAGGTTACTCTTTCCGATAAGCAGCAAGGATTTTTTTATATCCACTTTCCTACAAACAGGACAGAACATACCACAGCCTTTGATGAACCAGTTGTGGACCACTGGTTGGAACGGAAAATAGTCCAAAGTGTAAATGGGTCCACTGAGCAGGATCAATCAGATGACCGATACCTTCACAGGTGGACACTCTAACGCCTGAACTACGTCACCTTCCCAGATATGAAGCACATTAATTTGAAAGGAGAAGAGGGAATTTGGATGGAGAGAGGGACACTTATATAATTTCCCTAAGGGAACAGGAAGCTGGAATGTGGGGAAAACAAAGCTTTATTTAAATTTACAAGGAAGCTTAGCTCGCAGAGTTAAGTGCTCTTACAGGGTCCATACACTTTCCAGGTCAAGTTTAACCAAATTCCACGACCTTACTGAGTTTCTGAGCTGAGGCAAAATGTATTTTGGCATGCACGTCAAGATTCTGACAGCATAGGCCATCAGCAGTAACAGATTCAATTAAATTGTCTTAGTATCACCCTGTATATAGCAATAAATGTTTAATAAGTGCACCAATATCTAAGTTTGATATGTAGAATCGAATCTCGATAAGTGTCTTGGTTTTGAAGATTTCTGGTTTCATCGGACTGAGTACCTTTATAAAGATGAGTCTTAACAACAGATGTAACATTTTCAAGAGAAGATGCTTTTTTGTGTGTAAATTATCCAGATAAAAATAAAATACTGATAAATAATATAGTGTGTTAATGTGTGTAATAAAATGCTGACCTCAGCATCTCGGTAGCTCAGAAACTGGAGGCCTCTGTTAATTTTCAAGACGGGACTTCCGTCGTCAACCGGAACGATGGTAATGACGAACTCCTAAACACAGAAATCACACACTTTACAGGGAAATCACAGATAATAGAGAGATAGATGGTTAAGTGACGTCATGAAAGCGTGATAGATGGCCATTTTGAAAGCGTGATAATTGTCCACGTCATTCATATGCCATAGGATACTGCTAGGCTTCTTTGGTGGTTTTATTTTGTATTAAGCGGACATGGTTTATGATGCCTTAGAAATGCAGCCAGAACAATTTAGAAAAATGACCGATGTCCCTAGTAGTAGTACCACAGATAGTAGAGGGATAGTTTGTTAAGTGACATCATGAAAGTGTGATAATTGGCAATTATGTAGTCCCTATCATTGCTCATTATTACGCCTCCAATATGGCAGCCATATTTTTGGATTGCATGCTGGGAGAGCCTCAAAGAGTCTTGCTTTGCCATCCTTATATATAAAATCCTTGTTGGAATCACTAGTTTGGGGTCAGCCTCAAAACAAGTAGCATATTTAGGCTCCCTGGTGAAATACAACATTGCATGCATATCTGTGTATGTGGCATTTCACCCGGGGAGGTGAGTTCGACTCTCTACACTCGTCTGTCCAGGATTGTAAGTGTCGTCTTTACAATTACAAATATCCAGGTAACTCACTTCCATTACAATTACAGAGCAGGTTCAACAACATAGTGTACAGAATGGACAGAATCCTGGTCACGGCGCCAGTGTTATGGAGGTGTTCTGGGAATCCTGGTCACGGCACCAGTGTTATGGAGGTGTTGTCAGAATCCTGGTCATGGCCCAGTGTTATAGAGGTGTTGTCAGAATCCTGGTCATGGCACCAGTGTTATGGAGGTGTTGTCAGAATCCTGGTCACGGCACCAGTGTTATGGAGGTGTTGTAATAAACAGCAACACATCATGTATATAGCAGGACACTAACCCACATCTCTGTCATTCCATGGCGAGCGTCTTAACCACTGGGTTATCTAGAATCCCTGATGTTATCTACCTACTCACGCCTATCGGTGCATGTGACATTTCACCTGGGGAGATGTGTGCAACTCAGCACACATCCTTTGTAGCATCACAAATCAGTAATGGATAAGTAATAAGTATATATAAACAAAACCACTCCCAGCTATCGTTTACTGTCACCAACATCCCTCCAGCCAATTAACGTTGGTAGGCCCGTCCTGATCTGACCTTAGATGTTGCGAGGACGTAAAACAACAAACTAACAAAACATTGGTAGGCCAGGCTTGCCCCTCTCCACCCATCTCCTTACTTAAAGCTGCATAGTCCGATGAAGCATCACATTTTCAAAACCAAATCAAGTATCTCAATTTGATTCTACATATCTAACTTAAATACTGGTGCACTTGTTAAACATTTGTCACCACATAGAAGGGAATATTGAGGCAATTTAATAGAACCTAATACTGCAGAAACCTATGGTGTCAGAGTTTTAGCAAGCTTGGCAAAACTAATTTTTCTCGTTTGCACTTCAAATATCTAAAAAATTTGCTATTTCAAATAAAAGTTACTTCAAGTGAAAGTAGGGTAGATTTTAATGATCACCCTAATATGTTTATCTCAGAAAATGATAGAAACTCAAAACCCATCGGACTATGCAACTTTAAGAAACAGCACAATACAGTTTGTTCAAGGCACTCTCCAGGCACATGTTTTGGTTATATCAAACAAAGTAAACCTTTGATACAATTTGTGGGACAGATTAAATACACATAGTATTTATTGCTAACATACTTAACACACAGCACGCAACAATGATTATTTGACTTGCTACCAACAACAAAAAAGACTGAATTATCACCATTGTAATGTGGAAACCAAATATATGGTGCCCAGTTTCAGAGAATGACTCAGATATCCCACTTGTGTATCTCACATATCTCTAAATATTAAAAGGGGATACTCGACCCAGATATCCCACTTGTGTATCTTACATATCTCTAAATATTAAAAGGGGATGCTCGATGCAGATATCTAACCTGTGTATCTTACATATCTCTAAATATTAAAAGGGGATGCTCGACCCAGATATCTAACTTGTGTATCTTACATATCTCTAAATATTAAAAGGGGATACTCGATGCAGATATCTAACTTGTGTATCTTACATATCTCTAAATATTAAAAGGGGATGCTCGACCCATATCTCTAACTTGTGTGTCTTACATATCTCTAAATATTAAAAGGGCATGCGCGACCCAGATATCTAACTTGTGTATCTTATATATCTCTAAATATTAAAAGGGGATGATCGCCCCAGATATCTAACTGGTGTATCTTACATATCTCTAAATATTAAAAAGGGATGCTCGCCCGAGATATCTAACTTGTGTGTCTTACATATCTCTAAATATTAAAAGGGGATGCTCGATGCAGATATCTAACTCGTGTATCTTACATATCTCTAAATATTAAAAGGGTATCCTCGCTCCAGATATCTAACTCGTGTATCTTACATATCTCTAAATATTAAAAGGGATGCTCGACGCAATTATCTAACTCATGTACCTTACATATCTCTAAATATTAAAAGGGGGCGTTCCTGCCTAGGCCATCCTGGCGGCCTGTATTATCGCCCACCTGCTCGCCGGCGGTGGTTTCGGTCTCGCCCTCCAGGCGGAACATGTCGCTGGTGCCATCCGTCACGGTGAAGCAGAAGGAGTCTCGTGCCTTCTCGGAGCCATCGTGTGTGTACGAGACGAGCCCTACGTACACCTGCTGCATGGTGAAGGAGCCGGAAGTGACGAGCAGGTCCCCGCGGCTGCGCACTGAGAGCTGGCCGTGCTTCGGGGGACAGGTGACGGTAAAACGAAGGTCCTCCTCCTGGTTGGGGGGCAGAGGAGGCGTGTGAGGTGGGTGAGTCAAGTGTACAGAGGTTGTGTGGTGTAAGCAGAGGCGTGGACAGCAGGGGCATAGACCTTTAACGATGTGTACTCCTAATTTCGGCAGGGGGTTTAGGGGGCCGCTTAAGCTTAATCTCTTTATTTTTACAAAACGATGTGGACGTTTTGGCGTACGCGCGTACGCCTAGCTACGCCCCTCGACAGAAATTTAAACAAAACTGTGGACACAAAATTGCTTGCACATGCTTACAAGAAATATTGAAAATCGTAAACACAACATTAATTTTGTTAAGTGCGTACAACAGATTTAGTCAGAAAAAAACACAAAATTGCATGCACTTGCTTACTGGAATTTCTTTTTAAAACTGTGAGCACAAAATACAAATGTACATATTATAAAAGAACTAGCTATAACCCCATGTGCAGCTAGACTCCGTATCAATCCCTGGACCAATATTGTGTTGACACTGTCATTATATATATATTCACAGTCTCTGACTATGTTCACAGACCGTATATATGTATCTACATTCCCTGCTATATTCCGGACTCATGCAAAGTCCCGTTTAAAAATAGCGCCGCCATCTGGAGGAAGCATCATGCCTATAGTAGTATTCAAACCCACATACATTTCTTGCCATCCCAGGTCTAGCATCTTAACCATCTAGTCCATCTAGGCTCCCCATGCAATCACCATAAACACGCCTACATATCTATGCGGTTTCTTGCCTGTAACTTTGTAAGGTCAGTGCAAATTATGTTTTAGAAAGGTGTTCTCTGTGGTGGAGTGGTTAGAGTGTCTCACTTTTTTCGAGGTTGGACTCCTAATCTGAAGGTTGGTGGTTCGATTCCCCATGCCCCCACCTCTGCCAATTTGGATTTCTACCGCTGTGTATAACTTAGCGTGTCATCAAAGGCCGGTTGCTCTCATAACATGTCTACATGGTGTGGGAGGTTAAAAATCCCTTGGGTCGGTAAAAGTGTAGGCTTGGGCTTTGTATCAACAAACTGTCTAATGGTGAAAACAAGTCTATTCAGACTTATCCATTAAAGGCAATATAAATCTTCAAAAATCTTCAAGAAAAAGTTATTGCATCCAGCCCCCTGTAGTTCTAACATTTTTGAACGGTTTATGTCCATAAGTTATTTAATGCTTACACGCATACACACAATGCACTTGCACACACGCCCAAAACAACTAAATACAATTTAACCAATATTTGTAACCGAAAGCGCCTTCAATGTAACACCCTGTTTCTATTTCGTGGCCAGAAGTCCAGTGCTCTGGCGCTGACTAAAACATATTTACTAAAAAATAAAACAATTGTTAATTAAACACAAAAACTCCGATGGTAAATGTGGATGAATTCGATTTTTAACATTGTTATTCATATTGAGAACGATTGCAGAATTAGGGTGATTGGTTTAATTATGTTCTTGTCGCTAACCTTTGTGTCCTCATCGGTGATCTGCAGGTCAAACTCGGAAATGACCTTGGTTTGACCTTCCTGAAGACGCAAGCCCCGGTTAATGACCATGGGCAGTTTGTTGTCCACACTGACGATGCCGACAAAGAATGTTCGGAAAACCTAAACAAGGCGATTTCAGTGCTTAGAAGTTAGATATGAAAACTAAATTGTTCGGAGTACCTCAACAAAAATTACTGTTTAGACATCAAATAAATCCTCGCAGGACCTAAATATGCGATTTAGTATTTATACAAAAAATGTTCGGACGACCTACACAAGGCGATTTAATGTTTAAACTTAAAGTTGCATAGTCGGATGGGCTTGAGTTTGTGACATTTTCTGAGATAAATATATTTTGTTGATCATTATTATCTACCTTACTTTAGTTTAAAGTAACATTGCCTTAAAATGACTAACTTCGGAGATATTTGAAAAATAAACATGGAAAATTAATTTTAGAAGGCTTGACAAAACTCTGACCCCCATAGGCTTCACCGGTAACAGGAGCTATTAAATTTACTTAGCATGCCCTACTATGCAGCAACAAAAACTTAATAAGTGCCCAAATATCTAAGTTGGATATGAAGAGTTCAGGCGCAAAAACCATGTAAACGCCAATCCAAAAATGTAATTTAAATAAAAGATTTTTACCTGAAAATGATTATGATTCTCACTAATTCCACTTTTCATATGATCACATGGTTAATGCGCAATGAACAACAAAGTTGGAATATCAAAAATTACATATTTTTGAAGGTTTGATTCCAAGGTTTACCTCCATTTCTTTATCAGTTTATTGGCGTCTATGTGGTTTTGCGCCTGAACTTTTCATATGTAGGTTCTAATGTACATAAGTGCTTTTTTTTATGGGGTTATCAGACTATGCAACTTTAAAAACAAAATTGTTTGGAGGATCAAAACAAAAATTACTGCTCAGACATAAAATAAATGTTCGCATGATCTAAATAAGGAATTCATATCAGGGATAGGGATGAGAACAGATCAGACCTAATGGTGCTGTCACATTACGACGCTTCTCGCCGGTGCGCCGCCAACGCGCAAAATCACTTCTAATCGTCGAGAGACGTCAAACTTTTCAGCGTCAGCGCAACGTATTGGTAGCATGCGGCCAATGTTGTGGCAAAAGTTTGGCGTGCTGTCCTGATATGACCTTAGATGTTCCTAGGACATAAAACAACAAAAAGCAACAGTTTGGCGCAACGTGTGGGAACGACCCTCATGCGTGTGCGGCGTCTGCCTAGCGTTCGCATAACGTTATTCCAGCAACTCTAACGTATCTCGGCGCGCCCCTAAATTTGGCACCCGCGCATCGTCGCACATTGAAAGTTTTGTGCAAGCACAAAACTTTGCAGATCCCCTGACGCGCGCCGCCGACCGTCGCCGACCGTCGCCATAGATGAACGAATACCAATGCACGCCTAACGCATGCGTAATTCTTCCTGATGTATCCCGACATTGTGCCAAAAAATCACATACGTCGACGCGCGTTGGCGAGAAACATCGTAATGTGACAGGGCTATAAAGAGGCACCATGTAAAAAAAAAGTTGCCTAAGCAACAGCCTGCATACTGCGAAACTACCTGACTCGGTTTGCATGCTTTCATGCGCTAATACATCTGCCTCTAGTCGACAGGAAACCTTGCTTTATAATAAACGAAGGGGCCTTTAGAGGTACCAGCCAGAGTTATACTCATCCAACTATCATCGCTGTGTCATGTCACCTGTATGGAGCATACTAAATAATACAGTTGGGTAAGATTCTTCTCTAAAATAGAACTGAAACATGCTTAAAACCATAGACCACCAAGCCTGGAGCAATAGACCATGTATCCCAGGGGGATTCTTGGTATGTCATTAATATTTCTAGAATGGGAATATTTTGTAAAGATAAGCAAAAGAAACACGTGTTAAAATCATGTGACCAGATCTTTAAGGCCTTCGCACCTGGTTCGGCCCATCAGACACAGCGAAGATGAATGAATCCATAGCGGCTTCCTCATCACTTGTGTGGATGTAGAGCACATTGCTGGCCGCCAGGTCAGCTTGGGTGAACTCAGCAACTGGGGTCTCTGTCATAGGGTAGATAGAGCAGAAGTCAGTTGGTGTGTTGCATCTTGCCAGGGCTCTTGCGACCATAGGCCTAGTGAAGACGTCTGAACACGACGGATACTGAATGTAATTACAGGCGGGTCTCACAATTCGCTCTCAGCATATCGTATAGAAAATACTACGACGCATATATCACACCTACCATAGATGATGCATGAGTCAGTAATTATGACAAACCCAAATCCAATAATGCATTGTGCAGTTTCTCGAGAATAGGGAAGGCTAGATAATGTGATACTTTGTCCATTGTTTTATAATAGGCACAGCCAGATCCCATCATACTTTGACCAGTGTTCTAGAATATCCTAATTTTGGGTATGAGAGTATCAATAACTGATGCCTGGGTTTGCTTTAATACAGATAGGATCTCGCTGCCAATTGGCACAATTCCTTACCACTTCAAGAATTTATCAGAGATTGTTTTTGCAACCATTTGACACAGATCTGACCATTTCGGAATTTTGTGTAAATTTCAATGTAGGCATGTGAATGTGATCGGCAAAGACTGACAGAATAGATACCACTAGCGTTTCGCCATGAATATGACCCTTGCCACTGACATGGCGTTAAAACATCAGCAATCAATACAATCAACTCAAACTCACCCTTGTCAGCTATGAGCGTGATGTACCCGAACCTGGGTGGTTCGACGATGAAGTACCTGAGTCGAGCGGAGGGCGACTCGCTATCAATGGCCGACAGGAAGTCGGTGGTGAGATGCGCTTCAGAACCTTCGAGAACCGTCAGTTCCCGATTTGCAGTCAACACGGGCGGTCGGCGGTCATCTGCAGCACAAATATAATTAACATAGTATTTCCATCATAGAAATTCCAAATTTGCCATATTATATTTAGGATTAATGTATTTAACTTGAAATAGACAGTGATTGTCTTTCCTTCTTTGTCGGAAACGGATGTGGCACAGTAGACTTAATTATGTTAAGATGACGAAGATTTTATTTGAAAAAGAATGCACTGTTCTAACTCGGAAGACCTTACCTTGCCGACCACCCCTCACACACAAATAATGGGCCTTCCTGTAAGTCATGTCATGTCACCCTTTATACACATACTGCACTTTCCCTTACCCAACCATTCGCACCCAAATACTGGAATTCCCTTACCTCATCTTTTACACACAAATAAGGACCTTCTCTTATTAACTATATCTCTCCACGCTTCACATACACATAATGGACCTTTCCTTACCACATATCTCTTTCCTCTTTGCACACACATAATGGACTTTCCTTTATTGCCTATCTCTCTCCTCTTCACGTACACATAATGAACCTTCCCTTACTGATTATCTCTCCACTCTTCACACACAAATCATGGAATTTCCCTCACCAACTATCTCTACAGAAACAATGAACCATCCATTATTGACAATACTTGCATCGTTCACACTCGTAATAGACCTTCCCTTACCGACAATATATCCATCCTTCACACAAATAACGGACCTTCCATTACCTACCGTCCTTCCACCCCTCAGATACATCATTACCTACTGTCCTTCCACCCCTCAGATGCATGTAATGGACCTTCCTTTAGTAATTATCTCTCTACCTTTCACACATATAATGGACATTAGCATACCAATTGGCTCAATACCCTTCATATATGTAATGGACCTTCCTTTACCGATTATCTCTCCCTCTTCACACACAAATAATAGAGCTTCTTTTACCGATTATATATCCGCTGTTCACACACAAATAATGGGCATTCTCTTACTGACTATCTCTTCACACTTCACACATGTAATGGCCGTTACCTTACCGATCGTCTCTCCACCTTTCACACATGCAATAGACCTCTCCTTACTGACTATCTCTCTCACACACATGTAGTGAGCCTTCCCTTACCGACAATCTCTCTTCAGAAACACGTAATGGACCTTCCATTACCGAATATCTCCCATCACACACAAGTAATGGACCTTCCCTTATGGACTACCTCTCTTCACACACATGCAATGGACCTTCCCTTACTTCCTATCTCTCCTTACATACACATGTAAATTGTAATGGACCTTCCGTTATTGACTATCTCTCTTCACACACACATTTAATGGACCTTCCCCTACCGGCTATCTCTCTTCACACACACATGTAATGGACCTTCCCTTACTGACTATCTCTCTTCACATACACATGTAATGGACCTTCCCCTTACTGACTATCTTTCCCACATACACATAATGAATCTCCCCTTACCGACTATCTCTCTTCACACACACATAATGGACCTTCTCTTACCGACTACCTCTCTTCACACACATATAGTGATCCTTCCCTTACCGACTATCTCTCTTCATACACACGTAATGGACCTTCCTTTATCGACTATCTCCCTTCACACACACGCAATGGACCTTCCCTTACTGACTATCTCCCTTCACACACACATGTTGGCCCTTTCCTTACCGACTATCTCCCTTCACACACACATAATGGACCTTCCCTTACCGACTATCTCTCTTCACACACATGTAATGGACCTTCCTTTATCGACTATCTCTATTCACACACATATAATGGACCTTCCTTAATTGACTATCTCTCTTCACACACACATAATGATCCTTCACTTACCAACTATGTCTTCACACACACATAACAGACCTTCCCTTACCGACTATCTCGCTTCACACACATGTAACTGGCCTTCCCTTACCGACTATGTCGACGATGAAGGTTTGGTCGAGCAGCACATGTCCCTCCGCGTCCGTTACCGTGAAGTCGGTAATGCTGCTGCCCTTCTGCTCGTCGGGAGAATGTGAAAACCAGACCCGCCCTGTCATTGTGGACCAGAACATGTCGAATGAGCCACCTGCTTGCGACAACTGATCCCAGAATGCACATGGTTCAAGAATACACTCAGTCCATATGGCCGACCCTTGCTTAGTAGGGTGGGGTTAATTATGTCCAATGTTTGCGTGTATTTAGCATATTTATTAAGAGGATAAAGAGTGAGTAGCAAGTCGGTGGCGACACACTGGTGCCCCCCAATGCCCCCCCCCCCACCCCGGTCGAGACTTGGGTGGACAGGAATTTGGTACAAAATGATTGATTTAAGCAGGAACTCTGTGGATTCATGCCACCTAGACGGTGAGCGAATGTTAAAGCTGCAAAGTCCGATGAAGCAACAAATGTTAAAAATCTAAATAATTATCTAGAATTGATTCTACACATCGAACTTAGATACTGATCCACCTATTAATCATTTGTTGCGACATATAAAAGAATACTGGGGCAATTGAGTAGAACATGTTACTGCTAAAGCCTATAGTGGCAGAGTTTTGGCGTGCTAGCCGAAATTAAGTTTGCATGGTAGCACTTCAGATATCTCCAAAGTTCGCCATTTAAAATAAAAGTGGCTTCAAACGAAAGTACGGTAAGGTAGATTGCAACAATGAATTTAATATATTTATCTCAGAAAGAATATATGAATTTTTAAAAATCGGACTATGCAACTTTAACTGTGGAGATATTTGAAGTGAAAAACTGGACAATTAATGCTGGACACCGTAGGGTTCGGCAGTGAGAGGTTCAAGTAAACGGACTATGGAACAATAAATGTCTTAAAGTCGCTGGTTATACCTCACCCAGATACAAACGAATCCAGCATCAAAAGCTCTCCAAACATACCTTTGCTTAGTTTGTTCAGTTCATGCCACTGAACATGTGGGAGGAGAGTTGAGGTCTGTGATGTATGAATGACATCATAGGTGGGATTCCCTCATCACATGACCTAGAGGGGTTCCCGACACACAGGGGAAGCCATGGCAACCACCAAGATGGCAGCCACAGAAAGCTCTCAATTCAACTTTCAAAGTCTATTAATCTACATGAGTTAATCAATTATTCACACAAAATGTAGCTGGTTATGATTAATAAACATGTGAACTTTATATTTATCATTTTAGATTGCAATTTCAAACATTCTTTTCTCTATATGGTTGTCTAAAAGTGTCAGTGCTGCTGGATTAAATAAAACACAAGAGAAGGAACCAATGTTAGCACTCTCCCCCCACATATATGTCGTTGCATAAACTGAAAACTGGCAAACATATGCTTGGAGAGCATTTGTCGGAGGGTCTAAGCGACCTATATCTGGTCCCTTTAATTAATGAGTGTCCTCGTATCTAAGTTGGATATGTATGAACAAATCCAGGAATATGTCTTGGTTTCGAAAATTGAATGCTTCCATCGGAATATGTGACTTTAATGTTACAACTCACGAACACAAAGTAGGGCAAAAGCCGGATTTTGGACAGTTTGCAATATACAGTTACAACCAAGAGACAAGAAACAAGAAGACCAACATTATTACTAAAACAAAATGCAAAAAGATTTTAATCAAATTGAACTAGTGCTGCCCAGCGGTGAAACAAGTGAACATTAACACGCTTATCAATTATCGGAAGGGTAATGGTGCTGTCACATTACGACGCTTCTCGCCAATGCACGTCGACGTATGTGATTTTTTGGCGGAACATCGGGATACGTCAGGAAGCGTTACGCGCGTGTTAGGCGTGCGTTGGTATTCATTGATGGATGGCGATGGTCGGTGAGGATCGGCGGCACGCGTCATCGCACGTCGAAAGTTTTGTGCTTGCGCAAAACTTTCGACGTGCGACGACGCGTGGGTGCCATCATTATGGCGACAATAGGGGCGAACGATAGGCACACGCCGCGCGCGCATGAGGGTTGTTCCAACACGTTGCGCCAAACTGTTGCTTTGTTGTTGTTTTACGTCCTAGCTAAATCTAAGGTCATATCAGGACGGTGCGCCAAAACACATTACCAATACGTTTCGCTGACGTCAAAAAATTTGACGTATCTCAACGATTAAAAGTGATTTTGCGCGTTGCAGGCGCGCCGGTGAAAAGTGCCGTAATGTGACAGCACCATAAATACATTCACTTAAACGAAAGCACTGACCAGTGCCACTACTTGCGGGCACATACATATGGGACAAGTTGTAAGATCTAGAAGTTCCTGACTTACCTTTGTTTATGTCGTCCTGTGTAAACCCACGCACCTTCCCAGTGGCGGAGATCTCAACCTGCCTATCGTGAGCGGCCCAACTAGAGGGGCTGCCCGGGAAGTTCCCCGGCTGGGTGCCATCCACAATTGGCCCCGCCCAGTCTGGCGGCGAGCCAATCTCTGGTCCTGCCCAGTGTGGTGGGGCCCCGCCTACCCCTAGTCCTCCTCCTCCTGGCCCCGCCCACTCTGGTGGTGGAGAATTACCCCGGGGTCCCGCCCCCACTGGTGAATCATCGCCACCGACTGGCCCCACCCACTCTGCTGGAGCCCCGCCTCCTGGGCCCACCCACTCTGCTGGGGCACCAACTCCTAGGCCCGCCCACTGTGCTGGGGCACCACCTCCTGGCCCCACCCATTCTGCTGGGGCCCCGCCTCCTGGGCCCGCCCATTCTGCTGGGGCACCACCTCCTGGCCCCTCCCGCTCTGCCGGAGCCCCGCCCCCTGGCCACGCCCACTCCGGTAAGGCCCCGCCTCCCGGCACCGCCGCTGCTGGGGAAGCCCCGCCCACGTCACCGTCATTCCCGCCGGCACCTATATCCACGCCTCCGCCAGGTCCTGGCCATCCAGAGGTGCCTCCTTGCAGAAGCGTCCGCTCACGTGTACTTCCGGCCATGCGCGGATCACCTGCTGCCCCCCCATACTCCCGCCCGATGGTGGCCGCCCCCTCCCCCACACTCCCCAAGCCGAAATCACGACCGCGCTCAAAATGCAGTTCTGCCTGAACACGCCCCCTCCTGGCGGTGACCCCAGAATGCTGTGCGCGTCTCAGACCCCGGCGGTCATGCTCCGGTGGGTTCTGGTCCCGGAGACTGGCACTGTCCGATGTGGGACGCGGGTTGACGGGCGGGTCTCCGCTGGAGCCCGGCGGAAGTGAAAGGTACCACGTCCCCACTGACGGATCGCGTATCAAGGTGAAGGTCAGCAGAAGGTCGTCCGAGTCAAGGTCGCTCGCTTGAAGGTCAAGCGGTGTAAGGGCAGTGATGGACCCTGGAGGGACAAAGCATACAGCATTGAGATGCAATATTGGAAATGCTTATATTTATTTGGGACAGCATTTAGACGATTGGACAACGTTGATTTAAAGCTGCATAGTCCGATAAAAGCATCAAATATTCAAGAGAAAAAAAAACCACTTAAGTAGATTTAAACCAACATATTCAACCTACATACTGGCGCATGTATTAATCATGTGTTACTGCATAGAACGACATACTAAGTCAATTTAATCAAACTTGTTACTGCTGAAGCCTATGTGGTCAGTGTTTTGACAAACATGGCAAAATTAATTTTGCATGTTTACACTTCAAATATCTCTAAGTTAGTCATTTTAAATCAAAGTTACTCCAAATTAAAATAGCGTAGATTATACCGATCAACCTAATATACTTATCTGAGAAAATGCCAATAGCATAACACCATCGAACAATGCAACTTTCATATCTAGTTTTGCTTGAGCGCTGGAGCAGACGGATTCATCTCGCCCAATACCCGACTCCTTTCCTCCTTTAAAACTAAACCATTCAAAGTTTTCAACATCTTCGCAGTCGTACTAAGTGTACAAAAGGGGGGAAGTGGGAGAGGGTGGGGGGTGTTAGTCATTTAATAAAATGTTGATATTTTTGGGTGCACTTTATGTTCTGTATTAAATTATTATTATTATTATTATCCTCTTCTTTGATGTAATCTTGTGGTAGCCTATACAAAGCTCGTAGCTCTCAGCTCTAGTTATATGCAGCCTCGAAATCGTACAGGAATGTTTCTCTGGCCCAGGCCCTGTCCAGTGCATTCTTGAATTGATTTATGGTAGCTGCTTCCAGCGCTTCTTCCGGTAGCTCATTCCACATGTCTATCACTTGCTGTGAAAAGAAGGCCCCTCTGAGTGAGCTGTTGTACCTTGGCTTGAAAAGCTTCTTTGAGTGACCTCTGGTACTGCTTCCCTGTATGGGTCTGAATAGCAAGGCCTCATCCACATTATACTAAGCATTCAGCATTAAAACGTTGATGGGGGAGGGGACGCGCGTCTGGAAAGGTACTACACTTTGTATGACCATGAAAATGTTGAAAACTTAGGATGACCCCCTAAACGGTATCTCACCGGGTGGAACGCGCAGCCCCCTGTTCACCACAACTCGTGGAGTCTCGTCGTCTCTCGCCACCACGAGAACTGCGACTTTCGCGACAGTGCTGCTACTTCCGTCGGCAACGCGCAACCAGAAGTGGTCTCTAGTGGCGCCCTCCAGCGGTTCATTGTGTGTGTAGAGAAGCAGGCCGTCCAGTAAATCCTAGCGAGGAAGGTAATAGCGGTTACTGAGCTCTTTGGACTCGTTGAACGCAGGCTTCCCATGCGGAAGGCCGGGAGTTCGAATCCAAACTGAGTCAAACCGATGACTTACAAAATTGATACTTATCGCTACCTAGCCTGGCACTCAGCATTAAAAGGATAGGGCAAGGGCTGATTATCACAGTATCAGGATAATGTGACTGTGTGGGAAGCATTGGTGCCAGTGGTCTGGTCTCCCAGTGGAGCAGCACTATAAAGAGCACGTTGCCACAAGTCGGTACCTGTCCTGATATGATTTTAGATGTTGCTAGGATGTAAAACAACAACAAACAAATCTGTCTCATTGCTCATTCTTTTTTGGGGGTGTTTTAGGAGGGTTTAACGTCCTAGCAACATCTGGAGCCATAACAGGACAAGTACCAATTAATACTGAGCAAACCAGTCCTTGTGCTATGGTACTATGCTCTTAATGCAGAGTAACAGGCTAGGTAGCGAAAAGTATCAATTTTGTAAGTCATTGGTTTGAGATGACCCTGATTCGAACACACAGCCTCCCACACGGGAAACCAGCCAGTGATCTTCCTTATTCATCATTATTAGGATAGGCCAAGTGGTGTTCTCTGTGGCAGAGTGGTTAGAGTGTCTGACTTTTTTCCAGGTCGGACTCCTAATCTGAAGGTCAGTGGTTCGATTCCCTGTGCCCCCACCTCTGCCAATTTGGATTTCCACCGCTGTGTATAACTTACAGCGTTATCAAAGGCCGGTTTCTCTCATACCATGGTCTATGTGGTGTGGGAGGTTAAAAATCCCTTGGGTCGGTAAAAGTGTAGACCCGGGCTTTCTATCGACAAACTGTCTAATGGTGAAAACAAGTATATTCAGACTTATCCATGATAGGCAGTATAAATCTTCAAGAAAAAAAAAAGTACTGGTTGGCTCAGTGTCAGGATGATGTGGCTGAGTTGGATATCACATCATGGTGCTGGCGGTCTGGTCTCCCAGGTTGGCAGCACTATAAAACCACCATGAGTGTACATTGTCACAACTCACTACCAGTCCTGATATGACCTTAGATGTTGCCAGGACGTAAAACTCTAGCGTTATTACGATAGGGTAAGGACTAGTGGGTTAATAGAATTAATATTAATTATTGTATATTAATCATTTAATGGTTACACTGTTCCTACAATTTCTATTGTCAACAAGTTAGTTTATGTTTGTAGAATATGTATGGAAATGGTGAATACAAAAATGTTGAATGTCTAAATGTCTTGTGCGTGCTATGATCCCACCTCCTCGTTGCACTAAGTGAATATTCTGACCAGTCGTCCATCCTGTCTGGTTTGCGTTATTGTTAACATGATTTACTTAAGGTAATACTAGTCAAATAATAAACGGTAGAGTATGAGGTTATAAATTATATACAAATTTGTGTATGCTAATATTTAGTACATTTATATATAGTAGGCCTAGCTACCATGCTCTTGGCCGAATGAGTTGAGCGTCCGTCCCCGTTTTGGTGGAATCATGGTCGAGTGAAACCAATGACATAAAAATGTACACTTGTCGCTTCCTAGCCAGGCGCTCGGCATTATTAAGCTAGGGCAAGTACTGGTTGGCTCAGTGTCAGGATAATGTGACTGAGTGGGATATCAGATCATGGTGCTGGCTGGCGGCATGATCTCCTAGTTTGGCAGCACTATAAAGCCGCAATGAGTGCACATTGTCACCAGTCAGTACCCGTCCTGATATGACCTTAGATGTTGCCAGGACGTAAAACTCCAACGACCAACCAACCAACCCTGCTCTCATTCATTAACAGTAGAGTGTATCCAATAAACACTTACTTGGTATGTAAAGACAGTGCCAGGTCTTAGTTGAATAGCGGTGAAATCTTCCGCAGATGCATGACTCTTTTTCCGAAGATGTCCTATGCATGAAAATGTGATGCATTTAATATTACGGTACGCAAAGAGGCGGGACGGACAGTAGGCAGATTCAGAACGCTGGAAAGAAAAAGAATGCACCGCGCGGCAACAACCACAGGGGGAGGACTCGACCTATGTAGGTCATAATGGCGGAGCGTGCCGCGATCCATGGTCGTACGACATGGAGGATGAGGATGACGAGGAGTGCTACGAGGAAGATGACAGTGAGGCCGATTCAGTAGGCTCACAGAATATGGAACAGCTGATACTTCTAAGAAAGAAAATTTATGTCCAATAACCGATGATAAAAATCAATGTGCTCTAGATGCATAATTAAATTAAATAAGCTTTACTTTTTTTTACTTTGATACATAAATGAAGTGATCAGCTGCAATAGTAAACTGCATACAATTCCAATTCGATAACAAAAGTATTATGTGTCATGAATATGTGCTTGATAGCATTGCATGGTTCCAGAATGTTCGTTAACTATATATTTTTTCTTCCCCCCCCCCCTTTTTTCTCTCTCTTCCCTTTTATCAGAATCACTAGTTCCCAGTGATCGCCACATTGACGGTATGGGTTTTGCAGATGTATCTGTATTGCTAATTAAAAACTAGAATCAACTTCCTGACCCACAATTATCTATGTGTTCAGTTTTGTTTCAAACAGTGTGTGCAGCTTAGTAGTGCATTATGGACCCCGTCCCCACCAAGCCACCACCCCCACCCAAACTCAGGTGACCTGGGGCATTCAACGAGGCGCCTCGGAGAAATTCCAAATGCTGCGCTACTCTGAACGGCGTTTTAGCAGTTGGGTGCCTCGAAAATGGCGGCCTCCATAATGCGCACTTCCGGCAGCTATTTGTAATTGAAAGAACAGCTCTGATTGGCTGACACCCATGGCCATTTTAGGGGCGTTTTCGCCTCTTACTCGTAAAGCGCAATGTTTCAGAGTCAACTCCAGGGCA